>MU226950.1:183635-198859 GCA_018584345.1 Thuja plicata
AAGGCTACCAAGTAGAACAAAGTAGGAGGTATTATCATTCATAGTAAGGTGATACAATTTATATGCACTTAAAGGATCTATATCCACAATATAGAGATTGTATTTGTTCAGATCACAATTTTGTTACTCTCTAACAATTGTAATAGACCCCAAAATCTCTTAACAGAGTAGACTTAACCATATTTTATATAAATATCTTAACTGAGTGCACACATACTTTGTGTTGATAAATCATTTCACGAGGTAGATCTAATCGATCTCATTGTTATTCCTAACAGGGTAAGATCATCAGAAGTGATCAATCTTTGTAAGCTTTAACAGGCTAATTTATTTACAGGAGTAGTGAAGTTTTGTGGGTCTCATCCCCACTGCAGTTTTTACCTTCTAATAGGGGTTTTCTGCGATACCAAAATACTAGTGTCATGAGTACTTAAATTTCATGTATGTGTATTATTTACTTTACATGCATTTACATTTCAGCAGTGACATTACATGTTTGGCGTATGCAATCTACTCAGTCGGTTATTACATAACATTTGGTTACAAAGATTAGTTTGAAAGTTTTTAAGGGTATTGATTCACCCCTCCCCTCTTAGTACAAACCTCTCCATTATCCCAACAATTGGTATCAGAGCTAATTCTCTTATTTATTTAATCACTGAAGAGAAAATATCTTACAATGGAAAGGTATACACTTGATAAAACCATTGAAAATCAAAAGTTACAGTTGCAAATCTATGTCGAATAATACAAGGAAGCCAAAGAGAAACTTGGTGGGATTTTGATTAAGAGAAAGGACATGGAACTTCACTTTCATGAGACTGGTTATCAGGAAGAAGGGATTCATGACCCATTTGACTCATCTGGATCTAAATCTGGTAGCATATCGGATGCATTTGAAGGACTCATATCAAAGATATCTGAGAGAAATCAAAAAATTAATGAACAAGTGAAAGTAATATAGATCGGTCAAGATACACAAATGGTTAGAATGGTTGAAATCTTGAACGATGCAAAGAAAGCTAAATAAGATAGAAACAAGGTTGTTGACGACAGAAGATAGATGACTGAAAAGTTACAAGAAAAAGAATTTGAGATATTGAGACTTACTGAACATTACTTTGAGATCACTAATCAAGTGGTTGTTATGAGTCATGAGGCAAACTAAGTGAATACTGGGCTTTCTAGAAAAGTAGAAGACATTGGTGTATTGAAATAAGAGAATGAAAAACTGAGAAATGAAGTGAAGATTTTACAACAACATAATTAAGTGATTAAGAGATCTGAAGAAAGTACTAAGAGAATGTATGAATTTCTGAACTATCAAAGAAGACTGAACAACAATACTGGATTAGGGTATATTGAGCAAGGAGAATCATCAAACCAAGATAAATAGAGGAATGTATACTCAAGTCTGAAGCCTAAGAATCCCTCTTGCCATCACTATGGAAAACCAGGCCACACATTGAAAATATTTGCAGGAGCAAAGTAAAAGATATTCCTAGAAACCCTCTTAAATTTAATGGTATTTGTTATAGCTATAATAAGCATGGACATCAAGCACATGAATGTAGATCCAAGTTGAAAAAACCATAGAAGAAACCATACATGGATAAATATTGTCGAACTTGCATCATGCATGGTCATACATCACAAGCATGTAGAAATAATTCAAAGCAAAAATGGAAGCCTAAAGGACAAGAAAAGGTAAATCAACCGAGAAGGCAAGGAAATGCTTATGCATGGGATTATAACACTTGGGGTAGTTTTACTGCATGTGGTAAATATGGACATATATAAGCAAAATATATGAGACAATGGAAAACTAAGTCTAGGAATTGGGCAAACTCTGGTATGGCATGCTCTCACTATCACAAATTCGGTCACTTGAGAAGATATTGTGCAGACCGAATAAATACTTATGGAAATGGAACTACAATTGAAGAAATCACGAGGATTAGAAATCAAATGTGGAGGAAAGCATCAAATGATAATGCAAGGCCAAGCACAACAGTCGGTAACACCTCATCCGATGGATTAGGTGGTTCCATCGTCTCCACCTGACCAATACAAGAAGGTAAGGAACTATGTTTTGCAAAGCTATTTCTTACATTAGTTCATGTATTCATTGTACAAATTCCAAATTAGCATAAATTAAGATGCACTATGGTATTATATTTTTGATTACTTTGATCTAGTTGAGTCAGTTAATATGTACCAAGTTAGTGATGCCAGTCGGTGAATATGTGTGATACAACCAAGTTTCTATAGCAACTAAGAATTTGAATACTCATCGAGATGAAGTATTGTTAGTGTTAACCAAGCATAATTTTTTTCCATCGAGTGGTTGGTGATGAGAATTTATTGTGCTACCTAAAGTTATTTTCTATAAATTTGGTCGATGTGAACTCATTTTTCACACAGCGATCACGGAGCATAGCAGAGAAAAGAAAGAAAATTTCCAGGAGATATTTTGAGCATTTTACAAAGATTCTAAGTCTACTCCAAGTAGCTAAAAAGTTATTCGTTAGGCATTTTGGACTTACCGAGTCATTCAAACACTTTCGTGGAAACCCTAAATCATAAATCAATGGCATCTTCATCTCGAACTATGAAGGCAAAGATGGAGAAGGAGAAAAAGGTAGTTCTTGTTAAGAACTCCACTTGCACAGAGCCAAACTACAAGATACATCCACATGTTACAGCCCAACCCGACAACAAAGGCACATTTTCATTGATTTTGCCTAGGGTTCTGTTAGTTCAACATGTGTGTGAATACATTCACTGTAAGATAGGTGAAATAGGGGATTTTGAACTTATATCTACATACCAATCACTATGCACAGATGGGAAACTAAAAGATGATCATAAACATCTGGAGGTCAAAGGGTTAACCAATGCCCTAAATTTCCCAAAGGTATTTTGAATCGAGTGGATCCGCATTGTTTTGACTAGATTACATGATGGGAATCTCTAGCTAGATGAACCAAAAAAGATAACTAAAGATGTTATTCACATAGTAACCAGATATCCCATATCTAAAAAATCAAAATCCCTAAGGCACCCACCCAGAATCGAGATAGAAAATATAATAGGAGCCAAGTGGGATGGAAGAGGTCTAAAGATCAACTCAATCAGTGATCCTGAACTTAGGTTTTGTGCTTATGTTATTGGTTACAAGAACTTACAGTCTAGCAAACCGAACAATGTTCTATGTGGAGCTATTGATATTTCCTACAAAATTGTAAAGAAAGGTTTACAAATTGTCATCGCCGAGTTGTTGTAGAGGCAATTTGTAGAGAATATGAGAACTATCAAATCAGCATGGAAAATACATGTAAGTTTGGTTCACTAATTCTATGTACACTTCCTATATGCTGAATTTTTTCCCTCCATCAATACTGTTAAATAGAAAACCAACCGACCGATTACACTGCAAATCAGTGATTTCTTTACAAGTTTAGGCACAAATTTTGAACCAGTTGTGAATGATTATTTTGCTAAGTTCAAAGCTAGGGTGAAAAAGAGAACTCAACTACTAGTGCAGTTGGTATAAAAGTACAAGGATGAAATATATTTTGTAGTTGATACAGATACTACCCTCATCAAAGCATCACAACCAAGGACATCAGGGCTACCTCTGATGGAATATTAATTAGACATTGACATTTCTTCTAACGCAATAGAGAAGTTGTTAAATGAACTAGTTGACAAATATTCCATGAGATTTTGGACATATGAAGAAGCAAAGACCCGAATATCTATTGGTCTACAAGTTGAAAAGATGGGCAGGAAGAAAACTAAGATAGTCAAGACCTTAAAAAGAAAATTTGTTATCACTGATGAAAAATTGGATAAGTCAATTGATGATACCGAGATGCATACCTCAGTCAGTAAAGATGAAGAACCTAAACAAGATGTTGATGCCACCGAGTCCGATGAAGCACAAGTTGAGGCACCCAAGCCAAAAAGGGGAAAAATCATAAAGACTGAGTCCCCATCAAGGACAAGATCACCATCGGGGACAACAGATTCCCTAGATTTGAAGAAAGGAGTTGCAAAGATAACAAGGCCCTCACCAAAATTTACATATCAAACAAGGAAACAAAAGGGCACTACCGAGAATCTTGCACTGATACAAAGAAAGAAATATGTGAGGAACAAGAATGACAAGGATGATTTTGACAAAAATCCTGACCAATTTAAGGTTGTGCAGAATAAAACACCACAGACCATTGATGAAATTGCAGAGGCAATCAGAACAACCAAATGGTTAGGACATCCTAAGATACATGCATATGTAGACCTAACTACTGAGCATAAAGATAAACTTGAAGCAATCATAGGTATGATGATCAACTTCAAACAAGTTCTGTTGAATTTTCTACTTACATTCCCTCTTAATTATATGATAAGATATGAGCTTGATTGTCATATGCACTCACCACCGAGAAACAAATGAGAGAGGAAGCTCTCACTCTAATTAAAGCTGATTGTACAGTAGAGAAAATTAATGATATTATGCAATAGTATGCCAAGAAATTTCCTAAGAAGGCATGAACATTGAATATCCTACAAGGAAATTTGAAGGAAGTGGATATAGAGAGCACCCAAATATGGAATAAACTGTTGAATCCACCCGAGGAAATCAAGGACACCAAGGAAGAAAAAGACATTGCATCTACAATCAATACCAAGGAACATCGACTGAGTATAGAACCAATTGATGTTAAAGATGTAGCTATTGAAAATGTACTGGATGGTATTCCTGAACTATTGAAAAATATAGGACATCATAATATCACAATAAATGACATAACTGAAGGTGATCCTGATGATAAGGATAAAGAAGATGAGATAATCTGAGCTACCAAGACCATAGATGAGCAAGACACAACAGAGGTCTCCCAAGAAATCATACGAGGCTAGTTGCCTATTTTGGTACAAGCTATTGAGATTGAGAGTGAAGCACAACACAAGACACTCAAGCAGGTTATAGACACAAATGAAGACAAGGGTGATACACAAGGTATACAGACCGAGCATAGTGGTGGAACAATACAAAGTGATGCACATAAAGATACCACTGATGGAATAGACAAAGGTGAAGGTAACATAGAAAAAATGATAGTAGACACTTCTACTACTAACACTAGGTCAGCTACTGAGGCACCTTCTCAAGTCATCACACTAAGTATCAAGCCATAAAAGTAAGAAACCGAGCAAAAGGGTCAAGTAGCATTGACAATATCTCCTTCATCGAACACAAAAGAGAAGAAGAAGAAAAAGAAGCAAGGAAGCAAGGGTCTCATGACACTTGATGAAATCATTGACATTCCTAATTTTGATCCACACACACTTGACTCTGAAGCTTTAATGAGGTATGGTGAACTCTACACCTGAAAAACAGCATGGGATAAGTTGAGGCAAGAACGCAAAAGTGCACAGGTGCTAGAGACCACTAAGGAGATTACGATGCAAGTTGTTATAGATGTGAACATAGATGAATCAACCCCCATTCTTGATCAACTTGCACTACTCACCAAGGAAATAAACAATCCAGACATTTCTGCCGAGCAAAAATTGGAAGAGAGAGCCAAAAATAAGATACAATACAAAGTTACCTGAAAAGATCAACCAGGCAGTGGTAGTAAACAAGGTAACTTTTTCTAAATTTGTAAATGGATTAGAAACTATTATATCTGAAGCCATTACAATTCTATAGCAGTTATGCACTTTAGATCACTTCACTACCAAGATTAGTGAAAATATGAAAAAAATTAGATCAATATCTAAAAGATAGTGCTAATAGTTTTTTCAATCGAGCAACATGCATTGTAGATGAATTACACCAAGGTTCTCCAAAACTAGTGGTTGAGTCTATATTTGATTCTATATGTACAAAAATTCCTTTTACAATGATATATTTTTTAGAAGGAACTTAAATACACTTCCTTTTAATATGTAAATCTTCAATTATTATTTCACATCAAGGACCTATCGGCTTATCCCTTGTACCTCCTTTCGGTGCAAGTGCTAGTCTATAACTGCCCATTTATCTGAAAACCAATTACAAAAATGGAATTCCCCATTTCTCATAAGTAGAGAACATTAAATTCATTAATGGGTTAAATTATTATAAAGATGAGAAATAAAAAGTGATTCTTCACACACACACACACAGAGATATATATATATATACATATATATATACATATATATATATATGTATATATATATATATATATATATGTATATATATATATGTATATATATATATGTATATATATATATATGTGTGTATATATATATATATGTATATATATATATATGTATATATATATATGTATGTATGTATGTATGTATGTACACATGTACATACATAAATTTCAGTGTTAATGTTTGGAAATTAATTTAATAGGAAGGATAATATACAAAGAATGCAAACCATGAGAATGTAAAACAATCAGTAAGGGTTCAAAACTATTTACACAATGGATGAAAGGGACCAGGATACGTGGAAAATCCCCAAGAGAACAAGGGAATTCTAATTTGGGGTTTCCAACTCAGCGATCTAGGTAGCTGATTTAAAAAGTGGGATAAAATTTAATTAGATAAATTAGATTATTAAAGTGGGATAAAATTTAACCTAGATTAAGTTTTTGATTTGGGGTTGACACATCAATGACCTCACCTAGATAAATTAGTTCTATTCACTTGAATTTTCCTAGATGAACACATTACAAAAGTTTAACTCTCTTTATAATAAAGAATGTTAATAAGTACAAAATTATTGATTTCTAACTATAATACAGCCATTATGCAATGAAATTTTGAAACATCATAATGTATGGTCATGGAAATTAATGAATTAGAAGTGCTAAACTCTAGTAGAGTAGACAGAGTAACATCAAACTAAAGGCAAATCTGATGGCCGACAGTGAGGAGAAAGCGGGGAGCAGAGGTGCATGGGCTGAAAACCAAATTTCAAATTTTCTAGCTGGAAATACTAGTGCTACAGATGTAGGTCCTTCCGCTGTAGAGGGAATCTCTATAGATTTTGGGGGAGATGACAATGAAAAGAAAAAAAAAGATGGTCTTATGGGCTACGGGGACCCAGGTGGGGGTCCTATTATGGGAAAAGAGACAGAAAAATGGTCATCCCTTTTTGGGATCAAACCCTCAGGTAAGTCTATTTACCCGCCTGTTAGAAATATTTCAAATATTTATGAAGGGAAATACGCAATCACTATTCCCGATCAAGTTATTGACCATAATATAAAAAGAATGGAGAACTCCTTATTTGGCCAATTTATTGGGATTAGACCTAATATTGAAGTTGTAAGAGCCATTGTTGAAAAAAGATGGAAACTTAAAGGACAAAAGGATGTTGTCACCATGAAAAGAGGCTATCTCTCATTCTTCTTCTTGTGTGAAGAAGATAGGAAGTAGACCATTAGCGGTGGACCATGGAGTATAGGAAAAATTACAATGGTCTTATAGAAATGGTATTCTAATATGGGCCTAAATGAGGATTTCATAGTCCAAATCTCTATCTGGGTAAAAATCCATCGACTCCCTCTTGAGTACTGCAATGAAGATGTTTTTTTGGGTATAGCTAGTTCATTTGGTGAACTGTTATCTATAGACCCTATTACGACGTCAAGAAGAAGATTGACGCATGCCATAATTTGTGTTGGAATAGTCCTTAGGGCCGATATACCAAAGAAGATAGAAATGGAATCCAAACTTGGGAAATGGATTCAAAAACTTGAATATGAATCAATCCCATTTTCTTGCTTTCGATGTAAAAAGGCGGAGCACTAGGCAAAAAAATGCCCAAATAATACTAAGAAGAAAACCTAGTAGAAAAAGGTGTGGAAACTTGTTAGTAAGAATAGAGAATACATAGAAGGGGTTTTAAGTTCTGATTATAAGAATAAGGAGGATAAACTTTATGAGAATGAGAAAAAAGAAGATGTGAAGGAAAATAATATGGAGCAGAGTATCCAGATAACAAATACAGAAACACATGCTAATCCTGATCCTGAAGTTGATAAGAAAAATACAAATGATATAAACAAATAGGGGACATTATTCAGGATACCTTTGAGTATGGTCATGAAGAAATTATCATTCAGAAGATCAAGACCCAGATGGTACTAGAGGATAATTATTCAACCACTCAAGAGGTTGAAGAATATAATAGGCAGCAGGGGGAGTTAGAGATTAAATTTGGGAACAATAAGTTCATTAACGCCCAACAAGATATAGTTCTAGGTTTAGGTCTTTTTGAAATGACCAAAAATATATCTCCCAATGTGAGGGATAATGATGGAAAAAATCATAAATGGGGGGATCAGGAAGAAGTAAATAGGGCTCTAGAAGGGAAGGAAAAATATATTCCTTTCACTATGGTTGAAAAAACTAAAGGCAAGAAGGGTATGGCAGTGAAAGCTCAAAAAAACAAAAAAAGTAATCTTCCTGATGTTGGAGGAAGTTAGCTTTCTCTACCAGGGAGGCCACCAAGTTCAAGAAAAAGAAATTAGGAGGCAGCTAGAAACATAGTGGATGGTACTCAAAGGACCATCACTCAGGTGGGTATAACCAAAAATAAATGAAGATTATATCATGGAATATCTGAGGGTTAAATAACCCCCATAATCAGGATTTAATACAAAATATGGTTAGAGACAATAGACCTGATATTGTTTTGATTCAGGAAATGAAAATGTCTAAGGATAAGTTTGAAACTCTTAAGTTTTTCAAAAATAGAATAATTTGTGGAGGTAGCTCGGAAGGTGCCTCTAGAGGAATATATACTATATGGAATGGTGATATCATTAGAGGTGATGTCATCTATCAGGAAAACAATATGGCTAGTTTCATATTTCAACACATCCAGGATGGAACTACTTGGATTCTTAAAATCATCTATGCTCCTAATACTAAGAATGGGAAAAGAAATTTTTGGAGAAAAATAAACTAGGTTAGGAATTATTTTGCTAATGAAAGCTGGATTATCATGGGAGATTTTAATACTCCTCTCAAGGAAACATAAAAAGTTGGAGGCAGCCAACCCAACTTGGAAAGCAGACTTGACTTGATGAATTTCATTACAAGAAAAGCCCTTATTGATGTTGACTTACAAGGTGTCAACTTTACTTGGACCAACCAAAGAGAAGGTGAGGGGATTATCCAAGTAAGACTTGATCGTGCCCTTATATCTGATAATTGGTATCAACACTATAACTGCTCCTTAACTAATTTTATCAGAGCAGGTTCTGACCACTACCCTCTTTCCTTCATTGTTGATCCCTATATCTAGGAAAAGGAATTTTCCTTTTCTGTTTGAGAAAATGTGGACTATTCACCCGGATATGAGTCACAAAATTAGAGAGTGGTGACAGCTTAAGATTGAGGGAATGACTATGTATAGACTTACTTATAAGTTGAAAAATGTTAAAGACAATATTAAGATTTGGAATAAGGAAACTTTTGGTAATATTTTCTCTTCCAAGGCTGACATTTTGATGGAAATTAAAGAAGTTTGGGATTATATTCAATTGGATGGTTATAGTAATATCAATAAAGAAACTGAGAGTGAAATCTTGATTAAATACCATGATATTGTGCACAAAGAAGAATTATTTTGGAAGCAAAGATCTCGCAATACTTGGCTTAGAGAAGGGGACTCAAACTCCAAATTCTTTCATATGACAACACTCAAGCATAAAGCAGCCAATAGAATATCTAAGCTCAATGTGTCTGGTAGAGTTTTGGATAAGGAGGAGGAAATCTCTAAGGAAGATAAGAACTACTTCTCCTCTTTGTTGACCCATAATAATCAGTTGAATCAAGACCTTCAAAAAGATATATTGGCTAGTATTCCCCAAATTATTACTGATGATGACAACTTGAATCTCTATGCCATTTCATCTAATGAAGAAATACCGATGGATGTCTTCTCCTTTGAAGGATCTAAATCCCTATATCCTAATGGTTTCCCTATGTTTTTCTTCCAGTATTATTGGACTATTATTCAAAAATATGTTACTGATGTTGTCAAAGACTTTTTTGGATCCAAAAGAATCCTCAAAGAAATTAATGGCACATTTATTGCTCTTATTCCCAAAAGAGTTGGGGCTGATTCTATGGATCTCTTCCAGATGATTAGCCTTTGTAACTCTTCTTACAAGATCATTTCTAAGGTGATTACTTCTGGAATTTTGTCTCTTTTGCCTAGACTCATTTCTCATCAACAAATTGGTTTTGTCCCAGGTAGGAAAATTTTAGATTCCATTATTACTGTCCATGAAAATATTCACTCTCTAACTATGGATAGAAAAGAAGGGTTTATTTTTAAAAATGATCTCTCTAAAGACTATGATCGAGTTGATTGGGTTTTGCTTCAGAAAACTCTCTTGGATTTTGGTTTCAGTCCCAAAATTACTAAGATTCTCTTGCAGCTTATCACTTCCCCCTCCTTCTTTGTCTTGGTTAATGGATCCCCTTCTCCTTTCTTTAAATCCTGAAGGGGTCTTAGACAAGGAATCCTCTCTCGCTTGTATTATTTGTTATTATGGCTGAATCCTTGGGGAGATTTATTGATAGTTCTATTCAAAAAGGAAATATGAAAGGTCTTAGACCATCTTCTTCCAATTATGTGTGTTCCCATCAACAATTTGTGGATGATTCAATATTTTTGGGAGAAGCCTCAATATCTGAAGCCCGGAACCTCAACAAGATTCTCAACAATTATAGAAAGGTTACTGGTCAATCTATTAACTGGGATAAAAGCTACATCTACTTTATTAATACCCCACAGTACAGATAGGAAAAAATTAGTAGAATCATGGGATGCCAAATTGAACAGCTACCTGCTACCTATTTGGGACTTCCACTTGGTCTTAATCCTCCTAAGGCCTTCTGGAGTACTTTAGTCGCTAAATTTCACAAAAAACTTGTTGGTTGGAAAGGGGCTCTTCTTAGTCACGAAGGTAAAGTGCTTCTTTTGAAATCCGCCCTCCAAAGTATCCCTATCTATGCTCTCAGTATTTTCAAAATTCCTAATAAATATGTTGATGCAATTTAAAAAATACAAAAGAATTTTCTTTAAACTGGGGTTGAAAAAGCTAAGAGATTTTCTCTGATATTGTGGGATGAATTTTGTACTCCCAAAAATAAAAGAGGGCTCAGCATAAGAAGGATTAAAAGCATGAATGATTCCCTTCTTGCTAAACTTGGATGGAGGGGGTATTCTTCTAAAGAGGAATGGAGCATGATTTGGCATAGTAAATATAAAAGGAATACTCCCTCTCTCAATTTATTCTTGAATTCTAAAGATACTCTGGTTGGATCTTGTATCTGGAAGAATGTCAATAAAGCTAAAAACATCCTAAGAAAAGGTGTCAAGTGGAAAGTTTGGAAAGGAGATAAAATTGACTTCTGGTGAGATATTTGGGTTGGTGATTCCACTCTTGGTGAGAACCCCCTTTGGGGTCCTCTAGTTGATCTCTACAAAATCAGATTTGTCTCTAAAGTTAATGAATATTGGGTAAATGGATAGTTGAGGGACCTATCTACTATAGACCCTGCTCTCAAATCTTTAAAAAAATTCTTAATGTCATTACCCTATACAAAGAGGAGGATTCTTTGATTTAGAAATGGACTACCAGTGGCAATTTCACTGTGGGGTCTACCTATTATTTGAACTATGATAACATTGAAATTATTGTTTGGGTCAAAGCTTGGATAAAAGGCCTAACTCCAAAAATTAATATATTCTTTTGGATGATGATCCAAAATAAAATCTTAACTATTGATAACCTCAAAACTAGAGTTTTGTATTTGCCTAACATGTGTTTCTCATATTCAAATGAGATATGGTCTCTTCTCATGAATTCCTTTAATATTAATTGGGTCATCCCTTCCAACATTCAAAGTATGTTCAGCTCTTCGGATATCAACATCAAGAACAAACACATCAAAAGGATATGGAAAATTTCTTTACCGCACATCACTTGGGCTATTTGGAAAGAGAGAAATGATAGAATAATTAGAGATAAGTCAAATATCCCTAAGGTTTTATATAGAAAGATCAAAAGTATGATAATTGAAAATTATAAAGTTGTGGACATCAAAGACATTTCAAACATGGAGGAAACTGCTATTTCTATGAATTGGTGCATTCAAATTAATTGTGAAAACCAAACTAATCCTATGGATGAGGTGAATTAGGAGTGCCCCCCATCAGGATGGATAAAGATCAACTTTGATGGTGCCTCTAAGGGAAACCCTAGTATTGTTGGATGTGGAATTGTGATCCAGGATGATAGGGGAATTTGCAAAGCTATAAGAATGATTCCAATAGGAACTCAAAATAACCATGTGGTTGAAGCTATGGCTACCTTACATGGCCTTCTCGTAGCTAAGGAGCTCAACTGTAAGAAAATATGGTTAGAAGGGGATTCTCTGAATATTATAAAATGTCTTAATGAAACTTCGACACCTTCTTGGTCGATTGATAATATTATAAAAAATGCTAAGGACATTATAAGATCTATGAAAAAGTGTATCATTACCCATGTGTATCATGAAGGAAATGGGGCAGATGACTGGGTGGCCAACTATGAATGTAGAAATGATAACATTACAACTTGGTAGAATGAAATTAGTACTCTGTATGATATTAAATCTCTTATATTAAAGGAGAGGATCCATGGAAAACAAAGAAGTGAAAAGTTTTTAATTAATGATGGGGGAAAACATAAGTTATGTAAGGATTAATAATGGTAAGGTCATTTTAGTCAACGCTATTTTGCATCATCATATCATCTCACATGGACTCTCAGTCATTTTGCACAAGATTACAAAAAGTAATAAAATTGAAGGTTGTGCAACCAAAAGAGATGCTCAGAGAAAAACCAGAGAAACATTTGCAAAATGGGAGGAAAGAAAAAAAGAGATGAGCCTTCTAGTTGTAATGAGTGGAAGCAGAAAGGGGATGTTTGGGGTATTCTCCAGAAATATCGCTTTGCTGGTTATATGGAGAAGCTCCAAGGTCGGGACCCTGTTGTAACTAATTTCTTCATGAAAAAATGGAAGAATGGGAAAATTTACTTCCACAATGTCAAGGTGTACATCAATGAAGAGATGATTGCTAAGGCCACGGGTTTACCCCAGAAGGGTATGAAGTTCTATTAGGACCAGATTTATTCAGACAAAGCTCATGCCAGATTCTCAGAATATGGAATTGAGGCTGTCAGACCAGTAAATAAGGTAGTTGGGTTCATTAGCCCTAACAACATAAGCCATCCTTGGAGATTCATTTTTTATGCTACAATCAGTTATTTAACTCTTGATGGTAGATTCTCTTGGGCCTACAGGAACCATTCTATTATCTTAAATCACTTTAGGTATGATGAGAAGATCAGTATTCCTTTCTATCTTATGAGCTCCCTAAATCATACTATGAAAAAGATTCAGAATGATCTTTATGGTGACCATGTGTCACATCAGTGTTTAATGGTCCTTATTTACAAAATGCTAAAAATGAGAAAATTTGAAAGGCCAACTCTTAAGGGAAACTCTCTGGGTGATGAGGATGCAGAGGAGTATGACTCAGGAGAAAATATTAATGCAAACACAGAGGTTGGGATGAAGAACACTACAAGTGTTAAATAGAAATCCAATTTGAAAGGGAGCTCTTCCAGCAAATTCCCAAAAACCAAGCAAAGGTGGGAAGGTTCTGATGATGATTTTGAACTGGAAGATACCAAGACCGAGGATGAGGAAAATAATCCAAAGTGTGGCAAGAGAAAAATTCCTTTTGTCAAAAATAATTACTTTGTTGTTAAGAAGGAGAAGGGTAATATAAAAAATAAGGGAATTTTGGTGTCATCTGAATAGGAGGAGGCTTTAATTGAAAGCCCTGTGAAAACCAAGAAAAATAAATTGAAAGAAGATGATAAAAAAGATGAGGCAATGGACGACACTGGAATGGATGAAGGTATCAATTCTAAAAGGGTGGACTCTCAAAGTAAGAAGACTGACGAGGCTGACATTACTGAAGCCAATGTTAAAGTTACCAACATAAGGGAGGCTTTAAACATTGAGCAGGATCAGAGGGATTGTATTCTTTCCTTTGGCCAATTTATGGCTACTATAGCTTAGGATAATGTGTCCATGAAAGTTAACCTCAAAGAACAAGGAAAAATGGTGAATATGATTAAAATGGGCACCTTTGGTGAAAAACCTATGGCCTCGTGTCTAAATGACTAGATGGAAGCCACTCAAAAAGGGGAGGCTTTCGGGGAGTTGGGAGGCACTGTACTAGCCATGGAAGAAAAATTGAACAATATGAGTAAAGAGGCTGAGAGCAGCCGCTATGAAGCCAGAATCTCTACTCTCAAAGACAAAGTTGAGAAATTAGAGAATACCCTTAAGAAGGTCAGTGATCAAATTTTTCACATTCTGAGGGCATCTGCGGAACAAAGTAAGAACATTGTCGAGAAAATGGAGATTAACACGGAGAAGCAAAGAAACCAAAGAGGGTACAAGTACTAGTATCAGAACTCGTGCCAGTGCCAAGAAAAAAGATGCACATTTGGAAGACCTAAAGATTTTAGTGAGCAACATGGAGCTTCTAGTGGAGCAGGCTAAATATTTGAGGTACAATTGCTAGTTGCTACCTCTTTCCTTTTTGTTTTCTTTTATGCTGTCATTTTCTATTGTGCTATCTATTTTTGTTTTCTTTTGCTAAGTGTTGTCAGTTGGAAGGCCGTGGTACTTTGTTCCTTTTTGTTTTGAACTTTCTTGAGGAATGATCAGCAATGTATATCTTTTGATCTTTTTGTAGAAGGTTTTGGGACCTTTCAAATCCTACATTTACTTAATCAGAACATCAAACAATAGGCATTTTCATTTGCACATATGGTAACATGAATTACAATACTTGATCAAAAAAGAATTGAATTTTGCACATAAAGTGAACAAGTGCTTAGCAAAGATCAACAAGTGATTACATAAATGAATATAATTAACAAGGGGGCGCTAATTCGGTATAAGAAATAATGAGTACATGACATAATCATACATATTACTGCAAGGCTGAAATGATATAAAATTATTGGACACAAGGTAGATCAATACATTTATTTGACATAAGGTTGAACAATAAATATACAAGTACATGCAAATATGTGCGTGTGTGTGTTTGTGTG
>MU226950.1:199002-224985 GCA_018584345.1 Thuja plicata
TATATATATATGTATATATATATATATATGTATATATATATATATGTATGTATATATGTATATATGTATATATATATGTATATATATATATGTATATGTGTATATATATGTGTGTGTGTGTGTGTATATATATATATATGTATATGTATATATTTATATGTATATATATGTATGTGTTAAAATAATTGAGAGGGGGGGGTAAATCAATGGCCTCAAAAATATTCCAATAAATTAACCCAAAAAATTAGTACCACAATTATAGGACTCTAGTTATCTCCAATCCTACAAGATGAATGCCTTGAAATAATCTCAAAAAATAACTACTAATCAAAGTTCTATGTTAAACCTTATTCTTACTGTTTACCGATTAGCAATCTTTTATTTACCGAAATGAAGTAAACAACTTTGTGTATACCGATCAATCTAGATTAGTTATGTGTAATGCAAAACACTAAAGTAATGATGCATAAACACATTAACACATGTATTTTTAATGTGGAAACCCTGTTAAGGGAAAAACCACTTGGGATCGGTAACCCAAAATTTTCACTCTTCTGAAGTGAGCTCGGTGAAGAGCCAACCCTGTTAAAGGTTACAAACACATTGTTAGGTATTGGTGCAGGAGCACCTAAGGTTAGAAACATTTCTAGGATAGAAAGCATTTTTGGTTTGTAAGGTTTTTTGTTCCACCATTCCTGTAATGAACGATGTCAACTAGTGAACAAACACCATAGTTAATTAGTAGTTGTTTTCTAGTTTAAAGTGTGTTGAGGTAGTTTATAAACCTCTGAAAATCCAACAAGGCTCTAGCAACCAAAATTGATGAAGTGCCACTAATTTATACTGGTGCTCGGCCAACTCTATTGCTTGGTAATGCTACTTGGGAATCTTTCTCGGTTTACACTAGGATTCTCGGGTATGCTATGCAAAATGACTCGATAATGTCTCTCGAGTTACACTTGGTGCTCGGGGTTGTTGCTCGGTGATGTTTCTTAGGGTTGCTTGCATATTTTGGGTTTGTTGACTGACACTCGGGTATTGAAAGCAAATTTTATTTTGGCGCTCGGGACTGGTACCCAGTAATGGCGGTCTCTTTCTCATTTATGATAGTTAATGGCCTAGGAAATACGGGATGTGACATTTGTGACCAGCTGGGTCAACTGCAATGGTTCTCATCCTGTCATTTTTGTCTTTGATTGATAGTGACACCTATTCCAGTGATGGGAGGGTCATTTATGGATCGACCATGCCATCTGTGCAAGGTGGTTGAAGTTGTTAAAGAGAACGAGATATTTCTGAGAGATAGATATACAGTTGAAAGCTTTTGTAAGAGAGTAGTAGTAAGGAAAAAGAGAGGAATGTATTGTATTTGTAATAGATTGGAGTTTGTGAATACAGAGAGCATTTGGAGAAGTATCCTGAGCATTTTAGTGATGGTTTCCATGTGCAATGTGTATTGTTACATTATTCAAGTTGAACCATTTGGTTTAGCTAGGAGGATGGATCTATCCTATTAGATTTCATAGCATGAAATAGTAGCTTTATGGTGAAAACCAAGTCTAGATCACTTGAGGTGAAGATCTTAGTGACTTCCTCAAGTTAGGGTTTGATAATACCCTATAAGGTCCATTCAAAGACCTTGAAGTAGAGTCAATCTGACTCTCGGTAACAACTAGATTTGGCACTCTGCATCAGATTGGTATCAGAGCAAGTTAGAAAATTGGGCTTGTGTTGTTTAGGTGTGATTTGTAGGAGAGTCTATAAATTTATCCAACATGGTGTCCAATGCAGAGCTGGCAAGAGATGTTGGAGAAAAAAGAGAGGAGAATAGACTCCTGAAGGAGAAATTAGCCGAAATGGCATGCAAGTTAGAAGAAGTGCAGCTTCGAACTATAGCATTCAATGAACTAATGAGAGAAGCTAATGAGAAGGGTAAATTAGTGGCTGAGGAGGGCATGATCCCAGAGCCAGACCCTATGCTTCAAGAAGAGCCATTTGTGAAAGCATTGAAGGCAATTAGTGACAAATCCTTAGAAGGTGTGCCTCTATTTAGTAGCAAGATGGATCCAGAATTAATTATGGAATGGATAGAAGGTCTTGAAAATCACTTTGATTATGATAGTGTGATTGAAGCTCAGAAATTCAGAATAGCCAAGATAAGATTGAGAGGAATTGCTCTCACTTGGTGGAAATTTGTCCAAGATGAAAGGGAAAAAGGAGGAAAGAGCCCCATAACAATTTGGAAAGGTATGGTGGCAAAGATGAAGGAAACTTACCTTCTTGATGATTATGAAGTGCAGTTGCACAAGAAAAGACAGAATCTGTGGCAAAAAGACTTAGAATTCAGTTCCTATATAGAAGAGTTTTATAATCTATGCTTAAGGTCCCGTGTGATGAAAGAAGAAAGCCTAAAGGTGGAAAGATACCATAATGGCCTCAAATGGAGTATTCAAGAAGAGATCAGTCTCTTAAGCCCCAAGACTCTACATCAATGCTATCAACTGGCTCTCAAGGTAGAAGAGAATTTCAAGAAGAAACAAGACTCAAACAATAGAGGTAGAGGAAGAGACAAAAGAGGTCATAAAGGAGGATATGGAGAAAGAAATCATGAAGCTAAGAATCAGAGTGATTCCAAACTCATAGAGAATTAAGGAGAATCTAGTAACACTAGAGGTGGTTACAATAGAGGAATAGGTTCAAATAATAGTTCAAGAGGAAGAACTGATAGCCAAGGAAGAGGATCTTACTTCTCTTCGATGAAATGCTACAACTGTTAGTAGTTTGGGCATCCTAAATATCAGTGTCCGACAAAGAGCTCTACTTCACAAGGAGGAGAGAAAAGACCTAACTATGTGCAAGAAGAGTCTTCTAGCAACAATACTGTAGAAGTCACCATAGGATCAGAGATGGGAGAGCATTTGATCGTTCAGAGATAACTCCTCAAAAAACCCATCAAATAATATCCAAGCCAAAGAAGATCTTTGTTTCGAGTCAACTGAAAGGTACTCGGTAAGATCTGTAAAGTTATCATAGATTCAAGTTCTACTAATAATATAGTTTCCTTAGAATCTATTAAGAATTTGAAATTGCCAAAGATGTCTCACACTAATCCTTATAGAGTTACTTGGTTGAATAAAGATCAACATGTAATAGTCAATGAACAAGATTGGATAAAATTTTCCATAGGGAGGTATAAGGATAGATTTTTGTGTGATGTCCTACCTATGGATGCATGTCATCTTCTATTAGGTAGACCTCAAGGTAGTTTGACCGAGTTGCAGTGCATGATGGAGTTCAAAACTCCTTTTCCTTCAAGAAGGGTGGAATAACTTTGAGGGTATATTCAACCTTGGAAGAAGAGAAAGAATAGAAAAGGGGTCCCAACCTACTGTTGGTCAGTGAGAAAGAATCCTTAAAGACATTGGAAAAAGAAGATGGAGTGGGCTTTGCTTTGGTTTTAAAACTAAAAGGTGAAAAGGGAAATAAGAGGGAAGAGTTGTCTTTAGAGATCCAAAGGTTGTTAACTCAATACCAGGCCATAGTTAGTGATGGTCAACCAACTATCCTACCACCTGAGAGATCTATTAGTCATCAGATTGACTTTATCCCAGGAGCCTCACTTCCAAATAAAGTTGCTTATAAGATGACCCCACAACACAATGCAGAGATTTCTAACCAAATCCAAGAACTAATTCACCAAGGGTTGATTAGATAGAGAATACGTCCTTGTGTTGTTCCCATAGTCTTAGCCCCAAAGAAAGATGGTACTTGGAGGTTGTGTACTAATTCCAGGGCCATAAATAGGATTAATATCTGGTGTAGGTTCCCAATACCAAGGATAGAAGATTTGATGGATTTTCTTGGGGGAGCTAGATATTACTCCAAGATAGATCTTAAGAGTGGATATCATCAGATAAGAATTAAAGGGGGAGATGATTTGAAGGCTACTTTTAAGACTACCAAAGGACTCTATGAATGGATTGCTATGCCTTTTGGGTTGTCAAATGCCCCAATCACATTTATGAGATTGATGAATGAGGTTTTGAAGGGATTCATTGGAAAATGGGTTGCAGTGTACTTGTATGACATCCTAGTGTTCAACAAGACCAAAGAGGATCATCTTAGACATCTGCAAATAGTAATGCAAAGATTGCATGAAGAAAAGTTGACAATCAAGTTGGAAAAGAGTGAGTTCATGAAGAAAGAGTTGGTATATCTAGGTTTTGTTATCTCAGAAGGTAACTTGAAGATATATATCAGCAAGGTGGAAGCAATCTTTAATTGGCCTACACCAAATTCAACTACCAAAATAAGAAGCTTCCATGGTTTAGCACAATTCTACCAAAAGTTCAGCAAACAATTCAGTGAAATTAGTGCACCTATTTTAGATACCATCAAAGGAGGTATGAAAGCCAAGTTCCAATGGAATGAATAGGCTGATGAAGGATTTGAGCATCTAAAGAAGAGGATAGCAACTCAACTGATCTTGACACTTCCTAGTTTTGACAAATTGTTTACTGTGGAGTGTGTTGCTAGTAATATTTTTGTTGGTGCACTTTTGAGTCAAGAAGGAAAGCTAGTAGCCTTTCATAGTGAGAATCTCAATGATGCAAAAAGGAAGTATTCCTCGTATAATTTGGAATTGTATGCATTAGTGCAAGCACTAAGAAAATGGAGACATTATCTCCTTCCCAAATAATTTGTAGTCTTTACCGACAATCAGGCTTTGGGTTTTCTAAGTTCACGGGATAAACTAAGCCATAAGCATATGAAATGGGTGGAGTATATGCAAGCCTATACTTTCATCATAAAGCATAAGAAGGGAGTAAAGAATAAGTTAGTTGATTCATTAAGTAGAAGGTTACTCATAGTGCAAGAAGTTCAGCTAAGGAGCATTGGCATTGAAAGCTTCAAGGATCTGTATCCAGCAGATGAAGACTTTGCAGCTGCATACAAGGTATGTCAAGAGTATCAAATCATTTTCATAGTGAGTATTCAGAGTATACTCTTCAAGAAGATCTTCTATTTAAAGGAGGACAACTCTATGTACCGATAGGTTCCATGAGAGAGAACCTAGTACAAGAAAAGCATAATGGTTCCTTAAGTGGAAATTTTGGGTTGAATAAGACTCTACAATTTGTCAAGAGGTATTACTATTGGACATGAATGAATCAGGATGTCCACAAGTATGTAGAGGCTTGTATGGTTTGTCAAAAGGAAAGAGGGACTTCATCCAATGGAGGGTTGTATCATCCCCTTCCTATCCCAAATAGACCATGGGAATGCCTTAGTATGGATTTTGTAGTTGGACTACCGAAGACCAAGCAAGGAATGGAAAAAATCTTTGTGATTGTTGATAGGTTTAGCAAGATGGCTCACTTTATGCCATGCAAGACTACACATGATCCATGTTACATAGAAAATATGTTATTTAGAGAAGCAGTAAGAATACATGGATTACCTTTGAGTATTGTATCAGATAGAGACTCCAAGTTTATGAGTCATTTTGGAAAACCTTATGGCAGAAGCTTGGTACAAATATTTCTTTTAGCTTGACATATCATCCATAGATTGATGGTTAGACTGAAGTAGTGAACCAAATCTTAGGCAATCTTTTTAGATGCCTCACCAAGGAGTATGGACAATCATGGGATCAATTACTTGCTCAATCCAAATTTGCATACAATGATACAGCCAATAGGTCCACTGGAAAGAGCCCTTTTGAAATAGTATATGGGATTCATCCCAAGGGTATATGTCAATTAAGGGATCTTGGTAGAAATGCAGAGAGTAATGGGTATGCTGAACATTTTTCTCAATCTGTGAAGGAGGTCCATGAATCAGTTAAAGAAGCATTGGTAGAGAGTATAGCTCACACCAAGCAGAAGGTAGATGCAATGAAAAGAGATATTCAATTTTAAGTTGGATATTTGGTCATGGTACACATTAATAAAGAAATATTGCAGAAAGGAGTTCCAAGTAAACTTCATATGAGGAAGATAGGCCCTTGTGTAATATTGAGAAAATATGGGTCTAATGCTTATAAATTTTATCTTCCTGTAGACATAGTATTATCTCCTATTTTCAATGTGGCAGATTTGGTATCCTATAAAGGACCCATTCCATAAGGAGATTCTAATCTAACAACAGATGCCGAGGATCTCAAGGCACTCAAACTTCCTATTACACCGAAACTGAAGGCAGAAGCGATTCTGAATTCAAGAGTTTCCAAGCAGACTAGAAGGCAGACCTATATGGAACATCTAGTCAAATGGAAAGGACACGCTAATTCAGAGGCTACATGGGTGCAAGAAATCGATTTCAAGAAGTTGGGCATCAATCCTGACTTACTCCAATCACCTAGAAGTTGATTTCTTTTTTGGGGGGGAGTATGGTGCAGGAGCACCTAAGGTTAGAAACATTTCTAGGATAGAAAGCATTTTTGATTTGTAAGGTGTTTTTTTCCACCATTCTTGTAATGACCAAGGTCAACTGGTGAAAAAACACCATAGTTTCTTATTAGTTATTTTCTAGTTTAAAGTGTGTGTTGAGGTAGTTTATAAACCTCTAAAAATCTGACAAGGCTCTAGCAACCAAAATTAATGAAGTGCCACTAAGTTATACTAGTGCTCAGGAAACTTTGTTGCTCGGTAATGATACTTGTGAATCTTTCTCAGTTTACACTAGGTTGCTCGGGTATGTTGTGCAGAATGACTAGGGAATGTCGCTCGATAATGTCTCTCGGGTTACACTTGGTGCTCGAGGTTGTTGCTTGGTGATGTTTCTTGGGGTTGCTTGCAGATTTTGGGTTTGTTGAATGACGCTTGGGTATTGAAGGAAAATTTTATTTTGACACACGGGACTGGTGCTCGATAACGGCGGTCTATTTCTTGGTTATGTCAGTTAACAACCTAGGAAACACAGGATGTGACATTTGTGACCAGCTGGGTCAACTGCAACAGTTCTCATCATGTCATTTTTGTCTTTGATGGACAGTGACACTTGTTCCAGTGATGGGATGGTCATTTATGGCTCATACATGCCTTCTGTGCAAGGTTGTTGAAGTTTTTAAAGAGCACAAGATATTTTAGAGATATTTCTGAGAGATAGATATATAGTTGAAAGCTTTTGTAAGAGAGTAGTAGTAAGGAAAAAAGAGGAATGTATTGTATTTTTTAATAGATTAGAGTTGGTGAATATAGAGAGCATTTGGAGAATTATCTGGAGCATTTTAGTGATGGTTTCCATCTACAATGTGTATTGTTATGTTATTCAAGTTGAACCGATCAGTTTAGCTAGGAGGATGGATCTATCCTATTAGATTTCACAACATGAAATAGTAGCTTTACAGTGAGAACCAAGTCTAGAGCACTTGAGGTGAAGATCTTAGTGACTTCCTCAAGTTAGGGTTTGATAATACCCTATAAGGTCCATTCAGAGACCTTGAAGCAGAGTAAAGCTGACTCTCGATAACAACTAGACTTGGTACTCTACATCAGGTATGACCTTGTTAGAGGATTTAAATAGAATATTTTGTCACTTAATATATGGCATCTCATGCTACCTTTTATGACCAAATCCTATGTAGTTTGTCACTTGATATCTGGGATCTCTATGCTATCTTCATGACCAAACCTTTTGATACTCCTTAGGATGTATCTCAATATATAAAGGATTGTTAAGTCCTGCTTGGTTAAGAGACTTTCTGATCCAATGGTTAAATTGAAACAGTAAATGATTTGTTCACATATACAACTATACTTTGCAAATTTTTAGATCTATTTTAAGCTCATAATACCTTTCTGGTCAATGTCTCCTTTCAATACCTTTGCTCCACTTCTTTATTCTTAGTGATGTTATGCTTCTCTATTGCTCGGTGTCCGCAGAAATATAGCTCTATTCTTTAGCTTGATTGAACTGGACTGTATGAAGTATTCTTCCTTCATTAGTTTATCTTCAGCGTCTTCTTCTCTATTCACCCATTATTCACAATGAATTAGCTTGTCTCTTTATAGACATGACTCCACCATTTCTCAGTTCTTGAATTTCTTGTTCTTGGCATGATCCGCAATTCTAGTCTTTCTTTCTTTAAATCTTTACATTAGTTTTATCTCGTAGATTTCTCCTTGACAACTAGAATAAAATAGCTTTAAATCTCTCACTTATCTCTGGATTTAACTTGTCGATGAAAACAATATTAAAAACCAGTTAACTCCTTGTTTATCTCTTACCAGCTAAGTCTTTTGTCATTTTTGAAATTCAGTTCTTTTTAGTGTTTTAACTCTTTGTTAGTTTCGGTCCACACTTCAGTTCTCCTCGAGCATCTCCGCCAGGGTTGTCTGTCTGTCGGGGTTGTCTGTCTGTCGGGGTTGGCTGTCTATCAGGGTTGACTGTCCGTTGGGTAACACTGTGAAATTCTTATTTGGGTTACTTTGATTTTTCTCATCGGTAATGCTTGCTCAGGGTTCATACTCGGGCATCACTGTGACTTTCCTTTCAGGTTTCTCTATCCGTCAGGGTGCACTACACGTCAGTGTTCTTGTCACAAAGTGCCTACTAAACTTTTATGCATTAGTTATAGCATAACCTTTATCTCTCTAGTTCTTTGAAGTCTTTAACATTATGTATATAACCAATCAGATTATATCAAGTTGACATCAATGACAATACAATACATTAACTGGTTTAATGTCTTGCATTAACTTTCTGTAGCTTGGTGATCATCAACTTAAAATCTTCAAACATTCAATCAGTTATAGTTTATCAATCTCTCCCTTTGGCATTGATGGAAACACACTACATTATCACACTATATTATTACTAATACAATATGAAATATAACAGTTGTAGTTCATCAATCTACCAATCTTATTGTTCTATAACCAATACAAATGTTTGGCTCTCGGTAAGATCACATAGCTTAGATTTGTTTCTTGCATAGTGCTATCTTCAATCTTCATTCCCTTCACTAGGTAGGTGTAGCATCTTCTAATTTTTATGTTGTCTCTCCCTTAGATTGTTCCTCTCCATGATCATCTCTTTTTCCTTTGACAATAATGAATCATCTTTCCCTTATGATGCTTCTCTCCCTTTCAATAGTCATGATGGATATTTCATATGTAATCTCTCACTTTGGATGATTCTAATTGATGGATATTTCATATGGATAATGGATATAATATCACCTTTTGAAAACAATGCCAAACAATCCATTCATCCCTTTTTATAATATACTCCTTGAATTTCCCTATCCATCAGCAATAGAATGACTATAGTTTTTGGTGCAGATATGTACCTTTATGTGTAATGATGTATCTTTACAGTCTATTTCTTTGCTTGCATCAACATGAGTGATCTTCTAATTTTGTATAGGCTGATGTATCTTTCTAGTCAACTTACTGACCAATAGACAAGGGTTGGACCTGTTGGTACTCAAAAATACAACAGTCATTTTTGAGTGTTTTACTAGTGCTTTACATTTTGACCCCCTATAAGTGCTTTTTGAGCCTATTTGTCTAGATGAGATTCTGAAGATTTTCATGCATGACAGGTGTTTATTGCCTTTTTTTTTACATTTGAAGACATCCCAGTTCATTACATTTGAGTTTCAAGTTGTTTCGTGATGTCTTGTTTCAAGCACTTGTCAAAATCTGCATTTCTTCTTAAGTGTCAATTTGTTGTAACAGGCCTAGTTTGCCTTTGAATATCTTGCACCCAGAAATTTTTCATGACCCATTTCTTTGGGAATGTTTAGCATATATATCAGAGAGCTTATTTTTTAAATCCCAAGTTATTTTGAATCCATTTGATAAGTTTTTCAGTTTCTCCAAAGTTGGTCTTGCAAAACTGTCTTGTTTCTCTGTTATACCCAGAATGTTGAATAGCCTAATTTGAGCTTCTGCAAGTCGTATCCACTTGAATGCCCTACATAATTAAGTTTTACCCTACATTAAAAACTTGGAAGTGTACTTCCCTCAATATTTTTGGACCTTGACCAATCCTTTTGATCACTTTCCTAAGATGTTTCCAAATCAAATTTCTATTTGTTGCACTGTTTCAGATCTAGAATGTTTTTAGCAAGCTGATTTTGGTCTTTAATGATAATCTACCTTTTGATTTTCTGAGAAATATAATGATGGATTAATTTTCATTATGTGAGATTGAATCATTATCCAAGATTTCAGATCTTGGGGGTTTCATCTGTTAAGTTTTCAAAGTCAGTATTGAAGGGGATTTATGCAGATTGGCTGTGCGGACAGAATTAGTTTTTTAGAATGGGCAAGTTTGATCAATTGTAACTTGAATATGGGTTTGAATCATGAGACTCCCTCTTGTGTATGTATTCATGGTTGATGAATAAATCATTAAGCTAAGCCTTAAGGTCCCTTGATATGATTCAATCAGTTTTTAAGGGTGATTCCGGAAGCGGTTTATGTGTTTTAAGCATTGTGCATAAGTGATTGAAAACTGATTTTTAATGGTCTATATTCTAAAATCAAAGCTTGGGGATGAATTTGGACATGCATCAAGGCAATGATGGGCACTATTTTTATAGGATGCTGCAATGAATTTTATCTCATTATTTGCATAAATGGATTTGTTGAAGATTTTTTAGAACATTCAAGCTCATGATATGTTGCAAGTGTTTATCCATAGTTCAAGACTCGTGCCAGAATTTACAATGCATGTGTATGAAATGGGAGTATCGATGCAATGTGCTCATTTGAAACTTTAAAACTTTCAAAGAAAATCTAATTGGTAGGTTTAAAACCAGCTTCACAACCCAGTCAACATGTTGCGCCCAACCAAGGAGGAGAGATTTTTAAAGTTTTCAGTTAAAGTTGCAAAATGTGAATCCATAGAAAGGGGCGTGCAACCCTCTGGAGGATAATGGAGGACATTTTAAATGGTTAAAAAAATTTATTACCTTTCATTTTAAACACGAATTTGCAGAAAGAAAATAAATCGTCATATTGCGCGGGGCATAACTTCCAATTTCACCATTGGATCTTTCTCAATGTCGGATATGTTGTCGCAAATCTAATTCTCCAAATTCGCACCAGAGTGATTTTCCAAATTCTTCTTGGTTCGGGAGATACAGTCTCCTGTGTGCAGCACTATCTAGAGGATAAAATCTTTTTTTGAAAATACAAAGAGCATTGTCCCACATTGCCTGTGCATAGGGAGTTTTTAGTATTTATATACTAAAGGTTCAATTTATGAAATAAGTAAAAGAACAAAGAGGCCATTTGGTGGGCCTCTTGGCTTGATGGAGACCTAGTGCATAGTGGGGCCCACTTACTTTGGGCAAAAATGCATGAAGCCTTAAAAAACTTTCAAAGGGATTAATCCCACATTCATAGTGCAAAAGAAGATATAGTGTTTATAAGCAAAACAACATACAATATAATTTGAAGAAGAAAGAAGAGGCTATGGGCGCGCATAGAGGAGCTGAGGATTTTCCTTGAAAACTATGCCCGAGGAGAAGACACCCAAATTTTTGCGGGGCCCGCAATGATGATGTGGTAGGTGAGTTGGCTTAAGAGGATACATATTTTGGCATGGATCTCGAGGTAAGAAAGATCGACAGATGGCTTAATGGCTTGATGAGAAAGTTGCAAGGAAGATAAGGATAAGCCATTAAGCCATTGGTCCACATGTCACAGGTGACAAGTGGCACCCAATAGACCGGCCAACCAATCAAAGGATGCCACATGGCGCCAAGTGGCTCAAGTCAAATGCAGTTCAGAGGCACCAATCAGAGATCGACACGTGGCACCAAGTGGATCTACAGACCAACCAGAGGGTGACACTTGGCACATTTTGGTGAGATGTGCAGATTTGAAATGTTTTTTAATTTTAATTCATTTCAACAAATGGGTTAAAAAACTTTCAAGTTCAAGACAAATCAAGGGTTGACTAAATGGCTTAGGGGAAAGATGCTCACCATCTAACCTTTAAGCCATTAAGCCTAGGTGACAAGTGTTGCATTCTGGTGAGATGTGGTCAAAAAGGAATATTTAAAATTAAATTAATCTTATTTCAATAGTACAACTATTGAAAAGGTAATTAATTTCAAATTGAAACATTTCAATCTTTTAAAAGAAATATGCACGGGAAGGCAAAGTTGGATTAATGTTTCAGAGGGAAAATTTGATCCAAAGTATAGAGTATCATATGCTTTTGGAAAGGTCTCAGAAAGGAGATTATGATTTTTTAGACCAATTGAGGGAAAATCAAATTTGATTCTTGTAGTTACAGTTTGAGTAGTTGCAGATATTTTGGGAAGCAGACAGGTGTCGGTGAAGAGGATTATTTTTCAATTTCTCCTATATCTGGTTTTTCTTTTGATTGTTAGAAGGATGTTGAAATTTATGTTATTGGGCAGCTTCCAGGCTATGGAGTCTTATTTCTTTGTGTTTTTTGTTTTGCAAATGTACAGTTTCAGATGAATTTTAATAAAGACAATGGAATCCCTATTCAATTCTTGTCTGATGTCTTTGTATGTATTGTCTTAATTCTTGCATATTAACTTGTAAGGCATGTTAATATACCAGTTATAAGGTAGTTGTGGGTTTGAATTTAAGTTTCTTTCAAGGAGAGAGTAAGTCTTGATTTCAAATTCTGAGATTTATAGGTATGTATACGAATCTGATGTCCAGGTATTGAAATGAGAAGAATGGCTTGCAAGGCATATCATTCAGGTTTTTGAGTTTGGAGTTGGGGTTTTATAGGAATGCACATTTGTATGACTCTGTTGCCCAATAGATAAGGCACTGGTCTTTGCTTGATTGGCAATTTTCTTCATTAATCAATTATTCAAATCACTTTTAAATTTCTGTATGAGAGCTTGAAATGTCTATGTCTTGCATTTTATGAATGTAAGGGTACATGTTAGTTTCTTTAAAGAAGAAATCCATGGGTTAGCCTACCTGAGTCTAGAACTCAAAGAGAAGAAGGATTTCATCCTTGTCACATTAGCCATTTTCCTAGTTCTTAGTAGATCATGTAGGTGGGATCCTGCATAAGATTGGTTGAGTTGAACTCCCATATCTTATAAGTCTGAGAACTATCCACGGTCACATCTGCATAATGAGGTTTAGCTAGAAAGTAATTGTATATGCATATTTTATCATGTTTTAGGTGTACCCTCTTGAGAGTGTGGAACTCAAAGTAGAAGGAGGATCAAATCCTCATCAATTAGTCTTTTCTTGCCCCTTAGTTTGTAGGAATGAGCTGACTCTTGTGAGTTGGACAAAAATCCCCAGGTCTGGTTTACATTGTTATTTTTAGAACTGAAGGATACAAGAAAAAGAGCTAACATGACCTGTAGTCTCTTTCTCAGGTACTCAAATGTATCTTTAGGCAATGGGTTTGTAAATATGTCAGCTAATTGTTCCTTGGATTGAACATATTCTAGTATCACTTATTTCTCTTGCACTTGTTCTCTTAAGTAATGATACTTGATTGCAATATGCTTAGTCTTAGCATGCATGAAAGGATTCTTATAAATGTTTATTGCACTGGTATTATCACAATAGATAATCACTTGCTCAAGAATGTTCATATTCATACCTTCCAGTAATTGTTTGATCCATACACTGTTAGAGCATTTTGCAGTAGAAGCCACATATTATGCTTCTCCAGTAGATTGTAAGATGCATCCTTGCTTCTTGTTGATCCACGTGACAAGTATGTCACCCATGAAGAATGCTCCTCTAGTTGTGCTCTTTTGGTCATGTAAGTTTCCATCCTAATCAAAATTTGTATAGAGTTGAAGCTCAAATTTTCCTTCTCTTTTATACCATAAGCCATAGTCTTCAGTGTTCTTTAGATATCTCAGAATTCTTTTGACAACAGTCATTTATGATTCTTTGGGATTAGTAGAGAATCTTGCAACTATTCTAACAACATGTGCTATATCTGGTCTGGTATGAACAACATACATTAGTTTGCCAATCATTGATCTATATTAGGTCTAATTTACCTTATTTGACTTGTCTTCCTTTGTCAGCTTACATCCAATAGCCATAGGTTTTCCAACTAGTTTGGAATCCTCCATCTTGAATATCTTTAGCACTTCCTTGATGCATTTGGATTGTGTGATATATATGCCTGCATCTTGTTGAAGAATCTATAGACCAAGAAAGAATTTGATCTCCCCAAACATTGACATCTTAGACTCTTTCCTCATTTAATTAGCAAAATATTTACATAACATATCATTACCCCCAAATATGATATCATCAATAAATACTTCAGCAATCACAATGTTATCATCTGTATCTTCTTTTTAATATGGATTGTTATTTTCACTTGTTCTTACAAATCCTATGCTTATGAGATAGGAGTGAATTATTTCATACCAGACTCTAGGTTCTTGCTTCAATCCATCGGTGGCTTTGTGTAGTCTACAAACCATGTTTCTCTTGTCTGGATCAACAAACCCTTTTGGTTGTTCAATGTATACCTCTTCTTCCAGTATTTCATTTAGGAATGCAGATTTGACATCCATTTGGTATACCTTGAATCCTTTGAATGTAGCATAAGAAATTAGTATCCTTACCCCTTCTATCCTAGAAACAGGTACAAAGGTTTCACCATAGTCAATACCTTCTTCTTGTGCATACCCCTTGCATACTAACCTTGCTTTTTTTCTTGTGACTTCTCCATTCTCATTAAGCTTGTTTTTGAATATCCATTTAGTACCGATGACATTCTTGTCATCTGGTCTCGATACTAATGTCCATATTCTATTGTTCTCAATCCGTTCTATTTCTTCATTCATAGCACTGACCCATTCTTCATTCTCAAGTGCAGTATTAACATATTTAGGCTCAAAATCAAAGATTAAACATCTAGTGTTCAGTGACTTACTTCTTGTTCTCATTCCAGCCTTCTTGTCTCCTATGATCTAGTTTTGTGGATGGTGTCTTCTGACATACTTGGAAAGTACTGGTTCAACTCTTTGTTCATCATATTGACCTTAATTTTGATCTCCATCGCTCAGAACACCATCTTGCTAATTTTTGGTATTTACAACCTGATGCTCGGGCGCAATGTTCTGTTGCTCAGGAGCGATACAATGTTTCTCAGGAAGAGTGTCAATTTCTTTAATGTAAACAAACCTCTTGTAGTCTTATGGTTCTTTTCTTCTTTCCTCATCATTTTCCTTTGCATATTCATCTATTCTGATATTTGTACTTTCATTGATTTTGTTAGAGGACTTGTTAAGACATTTATAAGCCTTGCTTTTGGTAGAATAACCTAGAATGATACCTTTGTCAATCTTGGAGTCAAGCTTTCCATTTCTATCATCTTTCAAAATATAACATTGACTACCGAAAATTTTGAAGTAACTTACATTGGGTGTGTATCCATACCATAGCTCATAGGGTGTCTTCTTGGTGTCTTTCTTCAATTGTACTTTGTTCAATGTGTAGACAGTAGTACTGACAACTTCCCTCTAGAATGTTTGGGTGATGTTTTTCTCTATCATAACTGTTATTGCACAATCAACAATGGATTTGTTTCTTCTTTGAGCAATCTCATTTTTTTGTGGTGTTCTTGGTACAGAAACCTATCTTTTAATTCCATGTTCATATCAAAAGTTAGTGAATTCATCAGAAACAAATTCTCCTCCTCTATCTAATCTTAAGCATTTCAATTCCTTACCACTTTTCTTTTCTACCATAGCCTTATACCATTTAAACATCTTGAATGCTTCTAAATTTTCTTTTAAGAACATAAAAGTCATCATTCTAGAATAATCATCAACAAAGAGAATGAAATATCTATCATTATAGTAGCTCTTTGTTCTCATGGGTCCACATAGATCATGGACTAATTCTAGAATAGCATTTGATGTATGGGTTTTTCTCTTGAAAATATACTTTGTGATCTTACCTTTTTTAAAATTCTTACACATGATATGCTTAGGCTTTGACATGCTCGGTAAGCCTCTTACTTTATTTTTATTGCTTATCTTAATCATGTCAAAATTCACATGACATAATATTTTATGCCACAACCATATGTCTTTGTCTCTAGCCATTAAACAAGTGGTGTTTGTATCATCAAGAGAGAATAGGTTACCTTTTTTTTATTCACCAACTCTGATCAACCTTCCTGATTCATTGAATATCTTTGCCTTCTTATTCTCAAACGCTACTCGGTGACTTGTGTTATTCAGCTGTGAAACATTCAAAATATTATAATTACATTATTTTACCCAGTATGCATTTTCACATTTGATCAGGTTATTTAACATTATGGTTCCTTTACCTTCAACTCGACCAGGTGTGTCATTACCCATTCTTACTGATCCACCATTATAGTACTCAAAAGTTTCAAACTTTTGTTTATCACCGATCATGTGGTGAGTGCAGCCACTATCTATAATCCAGACATCAATCTTACTAACCTTAAATATGAGTACAGTCTCTACATAAATTTCTTCTTCATCTGAATCATCCTTCATGACCACAAATACCATCTCAATGTCTTCATCAGATTCGATGTTAGTATCTCCAGCTCTACTCTCAGCTAGGTAACAAGATTTCTTCCCTTTGTCCTTGTAGTCTTAGGTATCTCTTCTGTCAAATTGTTGGTTGTTTCAGTAATCTCTGTTGTCACTTCTATCAAACTTATTTTCATATAATTTGTCATTACTTCTGTCATCTTTTCTTCTATTAGGACATCTAGCAGCAAAGTGTCCAATCTCTTTATAATTAAAACATACAAGTGGTAATTTACCTTTGTATCTATCTTTTCCTCTCTGCAATCTTCCAGCCATTAGTGCTTTAATCTCATTAAGATCTTGGTCATCACTATCACTTTCACTATCATTTCTCATAGTGTGTTTATGACTTGAATTACTTATTTTAAAAGAAGATTTGAATGCAGACTAATAGATGGTAAGACACTGTTATCAAAGTTATTCATTTCAAATGAAATCAGTCTACCAACCAAACTATCTAGAGTGACATTATTGTTTTCTACTACTCTCATTTCTTGTATAGAAGATACTCTAATAGCATACACATGCAGTAAGGTTCTTAGGATTTTACTTACCACTGTCTTTTCTTTAAGTATGCCTCCAACTCCTCAGATAACATTGACTACCTCTTTTATTCTACAGCTATACTGAGTGATATTTCCTCCTTTCATTCTTAGGTTATCAAATTTACGTCTTAGGCTCTCTCCCTTAGCTCTTAGTACATTAGCATCTCCTCCATGTACCAACTTCAATTTGTCCCACATTTTCTTTGCAGAGGTGTAGGTTTTGACATCTTCAAATTCAACATCAGAGAGTGGGGAAGCAAGTTCTATCATCATAGAATTATGCTCATGCTTTTCTCTTAATTTCTCAAGTGTGTGAGGTCCTATAGGCAACACATATTCAGTATCTAAGTATTGAGTAACATCATTTCCAATACTTGATAGGTGGAGTCTTATCCTGCTTTTCCATGATGCAAAGTTGTACTTGTTCAACTTGGGCACATCTCGTCTACTCATCTTGTGATCTTTTTCTTAAGTCTTGAAACATTCCTTCTAAGCACACAAGCTTTGATACCAATTGTTAGAATAACTAAGAGGGGGGGTGAATCAGTGGCCTCAAAAAAATTCCAACAAATTAACCTAAAAGCTTATTACCACAATTATAAGCCTCTAGTTATCTCCAGTCCTACAAGATGAATGCCTTGAAATAATCTCAACAAATTTATGCTGCTCAGAGTTCTTTGTTAAACCTTATTCTTACTGTTTACCGATTAACAGTCTTTTATTTACTGAAATGCAGTAAACAAATTAGTGTATATCGATCAATCCAGATTAGTTATGTGTAATGCAAAACACTAAAGTATGATGACATGTAACTGATTGAATGTTTGAAGATGTTAAGTTGATGATCATGCAAGGCATTAAATCAGTTAATGTGTTGTATTGTCATTGATGTCAACATGATATAATATGTATGGTCATAGAGATACTACCAAAGACTTCAAAGAAATCATGAATCAAGGTTATGCTAATCAGTAATGCATACAAGTCTAGTATTCACTAAGTGACTGAATACACCGACGGAGTGCATCCGATGGTCAGAGTAAAAAAACAAAGTCACAGTGTTTCCCGACGAGAAAATGCATAGCATTACCGACGAGCAGAGTTACAGTGTTGACCGATGAGAAAAATACAGAGTAACCTGACAGACATAATTTCAGTGTTGCCCGAAAGAGAAGACAAGGATGGAGATCCCAATGACAACTGAAGCCACGCCGATAGAATAGGCAATCATCACCAATGACTAACTAAAGTGTTGACCGACAGAACAGAGAGTTCAAAAAATGAAAAAATACTTAGTTGTCAAAGAAGCTAAAGATAGAGTTAACTGATACTTATCACTGTTTTAATCATCCAGATATAACAGAGATAAGTAATTGATTTAAAAATTCTTTATCTAGTTGGAAAGAAGATCTCTACGAAATCAGACTGGAGATTTTCTTTGAATCTATTGGCGAGAATTGTGGAACACGCCAAGATCAAGAAATCCTAGGAAAGAGGAAATCATGTTTATAAGAGACAAACTCAATTCATTATGAATTGTGTGTGTTGGGTGAACAAGAGAAGAGGAAAGATGCTAAAGAAAATATGAAGGAGAATAAAGTCTTCATTTCTCTCCTGATCAACAAGCTAAAGGAAGAGCTAGATTCTGCAGACACTGATGAATAGTGAGACGAGCATCACAGAGTAGAACAAGTGTGGAGAAAAGGTATACATTTTATTATATTGATCAGTGAAGTAATGGACCTACAATAGATCTAAAAATCTACAATTGAGTTGTATGTATGAACAAATCATTAGTGTTTCAATTTAACCATTGAAGCATATAAGCCTCTTAACTGAGTAGGACTTAAAATTCTTTTTCAATTGAGATACATCCCAAGGAGTATTAAAAATTTTGATCAAAAAAGTAGCATTGGATATATTTGATACCGATTGATAGGCCAAGAGAGTTTGATCAAGGATGGTAGGGTTAGATGCCAGATACTAGTTGACAAACTATTTCTAAATCCTCTAACAAGGTCACACCTAAAAGTGTGTTTGTAACCTTTAATAGGGTTGGCTCCTAATAGGGCTCACTTCAGAAGAGTGAAAATTTGGGGTTCCGGTCCCAGTGGTTTTTCCTTTAATAGGGTTTCCACATTAAAAATCTATGTGTTATGTGTGTATGATTCATCTCTTTACTATTTTGTATCTTGCATAGAAAATTCTGGATTTATCAGATTACTCTACATATTTACTGTATTTCAATAAATAGATGACTGCTTATCGGTAAACATATAGAAGAAGGTTTAATAGAGAAATACAACAAGTAGTAAATTGATATAAGTTATTCAAGGCATTCATCTTGTAGGATAGAAGATAACTTGAGATATAATTTGTGGTTAAAAGTTTGAAGGGTTGATTTAAGGATAAATTTGAGGCCACTAATTCACCACCCCCCCCCCTCTCAGTTATTACTAATAATTGGTATCAGAGCTTGTGTGCTTAGAAAGGAAGGTTTGAAGACCTAAGCTAAAGATCACAAGATGAACAGACGAGATGTGCCCAAGTTGAACAAAGATAATTTTACTTCATGGCAGGGAAGAATAAGACTCCACTTATCAGGTATTGGTAATGATGTTACTCAATACTTAGAAATTGAATATGTGTTGCCCACAAGAGCACCAATAGTTAAACAAATGAGAGAGAAGAATGAACACAACGGCATGATGATAGAGCTTGCTTCCTCACTCTCCGATGTTGAATTTGAAGATCTCAAAGAATGCAAAACTACAAAGCAGATGTGGGAAAAATTGAAGCTTGTACATGGTGGTGACAAAAATGTTTTGAGAGCCAAGGCAGAAAGCCTTAGAGGAAATTTTGATAATCTCAATATGAAAAAAGGTGAAAACATCACTCAATACAACACAATAATCAAAGAGGTAGTTAATGCTATCCGAGGAGTTGGAGGTGTACTAGAAGAAGATACAGTCATAAGTAAAATTCTAACAACCTTACTGTCTACTTATGCTATTAGAGTATCTGTCATTCAAGAAATGAGAGTAGTAGCAAATAGCAATGTTACTCTAGACAGTTTGATTGGAAGACTAATTTCATTTGAGATGAATAACTTTGATAATAGTGTCTTACCAAACATAGAGTCTGTATTCAAAACTTCTATGAAAATAAGTAAATCAAGTCATAAAAACACTATGAGAAAAGATAGTGATAGTGAAAGTGAAGAAGATGACCTTGATGAAATTGAAGCAGTTATGGCTAGAAGAATGCAGAGAGGCAAAGGTAAATACAAAGGTAAATTGCCACTTGTTTGTTTTAATTGTAAAGAGATTTGACACTTTGCTGCAAGATGTACTAAAAAAAGAAAAGATGAAAGAAGTAATGACAGATCATTTGAAAAGAAGCCTAACAGAGGTGATTATAGAAGCTACCGACAATCAAAAAGAAGAGATATCCAAGACTATAAGGAAAAAGGAAAGAAGGCCAGTTACCTAGCAAAAAGCAAAGATGATGATACTGAAATTGAATCTGATGAAGACATCGAGATGGTGTTTGTAGCTATAAAGGATGATTCAGATGATGATGAAGAAAGGTATGTGGAAACAACTCTCGTATCTAAGGATAGCAAAAATTATGTTTGGATCATAGATAGTGGTTGCACTCACCATATGACTGGTGATAAGCAAAATTTTGAGACTTTTCAATACTACAAAGGTGGTTCAGTAAGAATGGGTAATGACACCTTGTCTAGTTGAAGGTAGAGGAACCATAATGTTGAATAACCAGATAAAACGTGAAAATTCTTATTGGGTAAATGGATTGAATTATAATCTATTGAGTGTTTCAAAGTTGAATAATTCAGGTCACAAAGTAGCATTTGAATATAAGAAGGCAAAGATCTTATTTGGAAATCTGATTGGTACCGGTGAGTAGACAAAAGGTAACTTATTCTATCTAAATGATATTGAATCCACTTGTTTGATTGCTACAAATGAAGACATATGGTTGTGGCACAAAATATTGTGTCATGTGAATTTTGACAACATGATAAAGATTAGCAAAAAGAGAAATGTCAGAGGCTTACTGACAATGACCAAGCCCGACAACATCATGTGTAAGAATTGTCAAAAAGGTAAAATGACAAAGTCTATTTTTAAAAGAAAAACCCATACATCTAATGCAATTCTAGAATTAGTCCATACTGATTTATGTGGACCTATGAGGACAAAGAGCTATTATGGAGATAGGTATTTTATTATCTTTGTTGATGATTACTCTAGAATGATGACAGTCATGTGTCTAAAAGATAAATCAAAAGCATTTAAGATGTTTAAATGGTATAAGGCAATGGTTGAAAAGAAAAGTGGCAAGAAGTTAAAATGCTTAAGATTAGATAGAGGAGGGGAATTTATTTTAGATGAATTCACTAACTTTTGTAATGAGCATGAAATCAAAAGACAGGTCTCTACACCGAGAACACCACAGCAGAATGGAATTGTTGAAAGAAGGAACATATCCATAGTTGATTGTGCAAGGACACCGATGATAGAGAAAGGCATCACCCAAATCTTCTGGAGGCAAGCTGTCAATACTGCTATTTACACATTGAATAGAGTACAATTGAAGAAAGACACCAAAAAGACACCTTATGAGCTATGGTATGGATACACACCCAATGTAGGTTATTTCAAAAATTTTGGTAGTCAATGTTATATCTTAAAAGATGATAAAAATAGAAAACTTGACTCCAAGAGTGATGAAGGAATTTTTCTAGGGTATTCTACCTAGAGCAAGGCTTATAAATGTCTAAACAAAGCCTCTAACAAAATTTTTGAAAGTGCAAATGTAAAGATAGATGGATTTGCAGAGAAGAATGAAAAGGAAAGCACTAAAAAACTAGAGGACTACAATAAGTTCACTTATAATGAGGAACCTGACACTCTACCCTACCAACAATGTAAAGATCCTGAGCAACAGATCATTGCACCCGAGCATCAGGCTGCAAATACCGACGATCAGAATATTTCTCAAGATGATGCACAAATTGATGGAGAATAGAATGAAGAAAAAAATGATGATTAAGATGATAGACAAAGAGATGTACCTATACTTGCAAGATATGTCAGAAGGAACCATCCATAGGACCAGATCATAGAAGATAAAAAGGATGGTATGAGAACTAGAAGTAAGTCTCTAAATACAAGATGTCTTATTTGTGATTATGAGCCCAAATCTGTCAATGTTGCACTAGATAATGATGAATGGATAAGTGTTATGAATGAAGAGATTGAATAGATAGAGAAAAAAACACATGGACACTTGTATCAAGAACAAATGACAAGAATGTCATTAGTACAAAATGGATATTCAGGAATAAGCTAAATGAGAATGGAGAAGTCAAAAGAAATAAAGCAAGACTAGTATGCAATGGGAGTGCACAAGAAGAAGGAATTGACTATGGATAAACCTTTGCACCTGTTTCTAGGCTAGAAGGAGTAAGAATATTACTTTCTTATGCAGCATATAAAGGATTCAAGGTATATCAAATGGATGTCAAGTTTGCATTCCTGAATAGAATACTTGAAGAAGAGGTATACATTGAACAACCAGAAGAGTTTGTTGATCCAGACAAGAGGGACATGGTATATAGACTTCACAAAGTCCTGTATGGATTAAAAAAATCACCCCGAGCCTGGTATGAAAGACTTCATTCATATCTTATAATTATTGGATTTGTAAGAGCTAGTGAAAACAATAATCTTTACTTGAAGGAAGATACTGATGCTAACAATTTGATTGCTGAGATATTTGTTGATGACATCATATTTGGAGGCAATGATATGCTATGCAAATCATTTGTAAATGAGATGAGCAAAGAATTTGAGATGTCTATGTTTGGAGAGATAAAGTTCTTTCTTGGTCTGCAGATCATGCAACAAGGAGAAGGTATTTTCATTACACAATTCAAGTACATCAAAGAAGTACTAAAAATATTCAAGATGGAAGAATCTAAACCAGTTGGAAAACCGATGGAAACTAGATGCAAGCTGACAAAGGATGACAATTCATCAGAGGCAAAATAGACTTTGTACAGATCAATGATTGGAAAACTCATGTATGTTGTACATACTAGACCAGATATTGCACATGCAGTAGGAATAGTTGCTAGATTTTTCTACTATCCTAGAGAGTCACATATGACTGTTGTGAAAAGAATTCTAAGATATCTAAAGAATATCGAGGAATATGCCTTATGGTACAAAAGAGAAGGCAAATTTGAACTTAAGGTTTTTATCGACGTTGTTTGGGCTGGAAATATTGATGACCAGAAGAGCACAACTAGAGGAGCATTCTTCATGGGTGATAGACTTGTCACATGGATCAACAAGAAACAAGGACGCATCTCACAATCTACTATAGAGGTAGAGTATGTTGTTGTTGGTGCAAAATGCTCTAATATTGCATGGATCAAACAATTACTGGAAGGTATGCATATGAAAATTCTAGAACCAATAATTATCTACCATGATAATACAAGTGCAATAAACATTTCCAAAAATCTAGTCATGCATGCTAAAACAAAGAATATTACCATCAAGTATCATTATTTAAGAGAACAAGTTCAGGCAAAGGAGGTGATACTTGAGTATGTGTAATCAAAGGAACAATTTGCCGATATCTTCACCAAGCCACTGCCCAAGGATGCATTTGAGTACTTGAGAAAGAGACTAGGGGTCAGACCCTTGTCTACTGGTCAGTAAGCTGACTAGAAGGTTGCATCAACCTACATATTATCAGAATATCATTCATGTTGATGCAAGTAGAGAGATGGCCTTCAAAGATAAATCAATACACAGCAAGGTATTTATCTACTCTAAGCAACAGAGGTATTTCCGATGGATTGGAAAATTCAAGGAATATATTATGGATAGAAAGGATCCACTTGAAATAGCTGTCAAAATCTTGTTTGAAAAGATAAGATGTTTGGCATTAATGTCAAAGGGAGAGAGATACCTCATTATTATCATACAAGCAAAAAGTGAGAGAAAACATCAAAAGAAAGGAGAACAATCAAAGGGAGACAGTTTGACACAAAAGGAGCAGATCACATCAGAGAAAGAAAGCTGCAAGAATCAAACCAAAGCTATTGGAGCGTACTGATAGCCAGACATTTGTAATAGTTACATTAGGAAAGCTTGATGAAACTGATTATTTCATATTATATTAGCAATAGTATAGTATGATAATGTAGTATGTTTCCATCAATGCCAAAGGGAGAGATTGAAGACATGTAACTAATTGAATGTTTGAAGATGTTAAGTTGATGATCATGCAAGGCATTAAATTAGTTAATGTATTGTATTGTCATTGATGTCAACTTGATATAATCTGTATGGTCATGGAAATACTAACAAAGACTTCAAAGAACTCATGAATAAGGGCTATGCTAATCAGTAATGCATACAAATCTAGTATTCACTAAGTGACTGAATACACCGATGGAGTGCACCCGACGGTCAGAGTAAAAGAACAAAGTCACAGTGTTTCCCAACGAGGAAATACACAAAATTACCAACGAGTAGAGTTACAGTGTTGACCGATGAGAAAAACACAGAGTAACCTGATAGACAAAATTTCAGTGTTTCCTGATAGAGAAGACAAGGATGGAGATCCTAATGACAACTAAAGTCACTCTGACAGAACAGGGAGTCATCATCGATGACTAACTAAAGTGTTGACTGACAAAATAGAGAGTTCAAAAAATGAAAAAATACTTAGCTGTCAAAGAAGCTAAAGATAGAGTTAACTAATACTTATCATTGTTTTAATCATCCAGATATTACAGAGATAAGTAATTGATTTAAAACTACTTTATCCAGTTGGCAAGAAGATCTCTACGAGATCAGACTGGAGATTTTCTTTAAATCTATTGGTGAGAATTGTGGAACATGCCAAGATCAAGAAAGCCTAGAAAAGAGGAAATCATGTCTATAAGAGACAAACTCAATTCATTATGAATTGTGTGTGTGGGGTGAACAAGAGAAGAGGAAATATGCTAAAGAAAATTTGAAGGAGAAGAAATTCTTCATTTCAGTCCTGATCAACAAGCTAAAGGAAGAGATATATTTTGCAGACACTGATGAACATTGAGACAAGCATCACAGAGTAGAACAAGTGTGGAGAAAAGGTATACATTTGATTATATTGATCAATGAATTAATGGACCTACAATAGATCTGAAAATCTACAATTGAGTTGTATGTATGAACAGATCATTAGTGTTTCAGTTTAACCATTGAAGCATATAAGCCTCTTAACTAAGTAGGACTTAAAAGTCTTTTTCAATTGAGATACATCCCAAGGAGTATCAAAAAGTTTGATCACAAAATTAGCATTGGATATGCCCGATACCTATTGATAGGCTAAGAGAGTTTGATCAAGGATGGTAGCATTAGATGCCAGATACTAGTTGACAAACTATTTCTAAATCCTCTAACAAGGTCACACCTAACAGTGTGTTTGTAACCTTTAATAGGGTTGGCTCCTAACAGGGCTCACTTTAGAAGAGTAAAAATTTGGGGTTCCGGTCCCAGTGGTTTTTCCCTTAACAGGGTTTCCACGTTAAAAATTCATGTGTTATGTGTGTATGATTCATCTCTTTACTGTTTTGTATCTTACATAGTTAATTATGAATTTATTAGTATACTCTACATATTTACTATATTTTGGTAAATAGATGACTGCTTATTGGTAAGCATACAGAAGAAGATTTAACAGAGCAATCTGACAAGTAGTAAATTGATATAAGTTATTCAAGGCATTCATCTTGTAGGATAGAAGATAACTTGAGATATGATTTGTGGTTATAAGTTTGAAGGGTTGAGTTAAGGATAAATTTGAGGCCACTAATTCACCCCCCCC
>MU226950.1:242626-263581 GCA_018584345.1 Thuja plicata
CTAGTAAGGAACCAAACTTACATGATGAGCTTTTAGCCTTTCTGATTGATGCTAGGTTCTTGGCTAATTGTGTCTGTTGTAGCTCGGCAAGATCATATGTATGATTCTTCTTAACAATTTTCCATGCTTGGTTAATGACTATACAAGGAACACTATCCAATCTACTTTACTAATAGAACTTATGTGCTATTAATCTTACTCCAAAATCAAGTTCTAGGTCTTTAATTATAGAGATAGTCATACCTCTGTTGTTCCATATGGCTCCAGTGTTCTGTGTAATTTCCTATTTGCTATTATCTCTCATTGTCTATTTTCCGTTAACTACAGGATATCCATTCACTTGATGAATCATGTTCTTAGTAATCTTGAATGGTCCATTATCCAACCACATACACATATCATGAACTCGGCTAAGAATAACCTTAATCCATTCGTCTTTGAAACCTTGTGGAAAATCTAGGGCATGAGTTAACCCTTTGTCTGCTAAATGTTTGAATTCTCCTTTCAGAACTCCATCGACACACAATTTGCTATGGGATTTCCTTAATTCACTATCACCTACTTCACCAATCTTAACCATGTAACACAATCGAACATCATGGATCATAAGTACCTTGGGTGGAATGGATGAGAGGGCTTCGGTTAAATCATTCTAAATTGTACTTTCAAGAACGACTCAAAAGTTGAGAGGTGCACATTCATCACTCCGTACTAACTGAATTTGCTCTTGTTCTCCCTCCATACTTTTAGCTAGTGCGGAAGAGCTTGCAGCCATAATCTTTGAAATTAGGGTTTGAAAGATGAAGAATAGAGTACCTTGGAAAGTAACGCTTAGCACTGTTCACCTTAGGATTTTTGACGACACGCTGACAAAATCTTTGATGGTAACTTCATTAAGATCAATTCTGCAAATACTTCAATCGCTCCGTAAACAATAAAAAATTGCAAGGTAAAAATGAAATATCAACTGTTCATCCTTTATAGACTTCGAAAGGTCAAGGTAGGTAAGCAATAAATGTTCTTCCCATTGAGTTAGTGCAAGCCAGCTATCCTTGGCTTTCTAACATAACTTGCATCCCACTCGGCTTACTAAACTCAACTTTTACAAAACTTACTCGGCCAACAAAACTCGGCACACACTAAAGAACTCAGCCTTAGTGTCCACAATTAGTGCTCGACACCTATAGTGCAATTGGCTCATCTCAGCATTTGTCTTCAAAATATGTCCTGGTGCAGCTTAAAATATGCAAATATGGACTTTGGTACATTTCATGTTAGGAACTGATGTAAGATAAGAATTTTAGATGCAGTTCCTTACATACCTCTTTTACTTAGTTGGAGATGATGTGATCACCTGATCCATTGGATTGGGTGACCTTGGCTTCACTAGCTTCACTTCTACATGGTTCAGACTTCTTAACCCATGTCTTGTTCATCTGTGCTCTAATATACTCAACAGTAGGAGCAGGTACCCTAGTCTTACAATCTTTCCTTATATGACCAATTTTTAGACAACTGTGACAAACTAGGTTTCCATTGTTTCCATTCATCCAACTTTTAGACTTTCCTCTAAAATGTGTCCTTATGCAATTTTCTGGAACATGTCCATACTCACCACAGTAATGAAAACTATGCCATGTGTTGTAGTCCCACTTGTAAGTATTGCCTTTTCTTGGTGATTTCTCTTGTGCCTTTGATGTCCACTACTGTTTACCTTTAGATCTACAATCGTGTGCTCTATGACCATATTTCTGATAGTTATAGAAATTACCATTGAGTCTAGGTGTGTTGCTTGCCTTTGTCTTACATTCATGTGCTTAATGTCCAAACTTATTACAGTTGAAGCAGTAACCATTAAAGTTAGTTTTAAGATTGGACTTACCATTCTTTCTTCGACAAATGTTTGTTGTATGACCTGGTTTCCCATAGTGGTGGCGAACAGGTTTGTTGCTTCTTGGCTTTGCATACCTTCTTTCACCTGTCTTAGATTATTCTCCTTTTTCAGTGGTTGTATGTTGTTTAGTGTGACCTAATCCAGAAGAATATTTAGGTCTTCTTGATGCTTCCACCAGTTGTTCAAAGTAGCTGATAGCTGCACTCGAATCATTCACTCTATTTTTAAGTTCTTTCTTAGATCTCAATTCATCTTTCAATTGACTGTTCTCATATCTAAGATTTACAATCTCCAAGTCTTTCCTACTGATCTCCTGATTCACAAGTAGTAATTGATTTGCCATGTCAACTTGATTGACTGTCATTGTTTGTACATCATGTATTCTTTCATCAAGTGTGATAGTCATCATTTTTTTGTCTTCTTCTACCATAGCCTTGTCATCTTTGGCTTTCTTTTTCTATTCAACAACTTCACACATTCTTATTGATTGGGCTTCTTGTTCCTTTTTCAAATTTTTGACTTCTTCACATAGTGCATTGTTCTTTTCTAGTAGATCTGCTATTGCTGCATTGCTCTCATTAGAATCTCTATTCTAAAATAGATTTGTGGTGTCTTCTTCCTAATAATGAGTGTCATTCATTTGTTTGGCCAAATCTTTCCTTGTAGTAAAGGAATTCTTTAATTCTTGTCTTGCTGTCTCAAGTTGTTGTAGTGCTAGCTGAATATCAATCTTTTGATTCTCAATGACTCTGCTCATCTTGTAGATCTCCATCTCAAGATCTGTATTCTCAAGTTGATTATGACCTTTTTAGAGAACTGAGCTCTGATACCAATTGTTGGAAATACAATAATGGGAAAGCAAGATACTAAGAGGGGGGGTGAATTAGATCTTCAAAATTAAACACTTAAAACAAACTGATCCACATTCATACATAAATGAATCTAATGTAATATCAAATAGCATCCACACAATTAAATAAAAAACTCATAACACAAGAACTTGGTAACCCAGAAATCCAAATAGGTAAAACTGGGGTGGGGATGACACCCATAAAATTCTCCACTATTGCAGTAATAAAGTGTGCATGTTATGGCTACAAAAGTTGACTACAAGATGCAATCTACCCTGTTAAAGGTCTACCTAGCTAAGAGCTAAAGATCATTACAATCTACCTTGTGAAAGGATTTCAACTTACAATAAAGTAAGCACTCTGTTAGGAGATTTAGAAAGGTCTGCTAGAACCACTTTGTTAAGAGATTTTCACCTGATACAATGATTAGAATGTCTCAAGTATTGATCCTTTGTTATGTACTCAGATACTGATGATGGATCTCCTCTTTCCAGTACCTTCTATGATCTCACAATCTGATATAACTTTACTTTGTTGTTCACTGTGTTGTCACTCTGTTAGATCTCTGCTTCTTAACAAAATAACCCTCTATGCATTTTACTTCAAAATGCAGTCACTACACACTTTGTCTGCTCTCTTCTTACACACACAAACTAGGGTTTAGAAGCAATCTAATATATATGTTCAAGTCTGATGGCGAGATCTAGATCAACGATCAAGATCTAATACCTATACCTTAAAGGTATTATAATTAATGTTTACAATAGATCATGCATATGATAAAACAATTAAATGCATAGCCAACGTCGTAGAAGAATATTAAATGCATACATAAGTCGGCCCAAAAAGCTTATATAAGTCGGTCTGAACACTTATCCTCGAAGTTTGAATCATTCCAGACATGTATACAAAAACTATTCTTCTCGGCACTTGTCATCTCTGTCGCTCGACACTTAACATCTCTGTCTCCTACTCGGCTCGGCATAATACTACTCAGCAACCTGAATACTGCTCGGCAATGTTTCTCGACCTTGCATAGTTTTAGCTCGGCCACAGTGATACCCAACTAAAACTACCTAAGTGAATGACTAAGTGTTGGTCACTAATCATCAATAGAACTTAGAAATTAACAGTTTTGTGCCGAGCGAAGTTGTTTGTGCCGAGCAAGTTTTTTTAGTGCCGAGCACAAGTGAAATTGCCAAGTGGAAACAGTGATTGCCGAGCAGATCACAGATGTTGGCCGACTTGCAGTATTTTGATTAATGATGAGATTTGAGATCTCTAGCCGACTTAGTTAATTTTATTGGGATATGTAAAGTTAATTAAAGATTGATCCACGCTATTTAATGTATGGATAACTATAATTAATGCATGGATTCAAGATTTAATTAGAGACTAGTTTGGAGAAGTAAATGGAATGATCCATTGCATCTGACCTAACCTAAGATCTATGATCTTGAATAAGCGGCAAAGATTTATCTGACCTAGACAGAGAGGTATATGATAACCTTAAGGGGTGATTCATTGAAGTGTGGATGTACGGATTGATGTGCATGTGTGTATGAAAGAGGATTGCATAGTTGATTTACTGATTGGCATGACCTAGAAGAGAAGGCTGAACACAGAAGAAGAAATTTGCATGTGTGATTGCTTGACGGATTTCCAAGCAGATCGGAAGATTGAAATGACAATGCAGGCCACTCAGTAAGTTAGCATCAGAGCTATAATTGGATCTGAATTTGCAAAGTAAGTTGTATGTATCAGATCACAACTGCTGATTGCTTTCTAACCATTATATCAGTTAAAATACTTTAACAAGGTTGACCTAACAGTCATTTGTATAAATCCTCTAAGCAATGTGACATTCAGGTGGAATGTTCTAAGTCCTCTAACAAGGCCACTCCTGACAGGGTGATTAAATCCTTTAACCAAGTCACACCTAATAGTGTGTTATTGTAACCTTTAACAGGGTTGGCTCCTCACAGAGCTCACTTTAGAAGAGTGAAACTTGGTAGCATGTTACTGGTGGGTTTTACCATATTGGGTTTCCATGTTAAATACTTGTGTCAACTTGTGTGAATGCTTATGGTTTGTTTTACTGTTATGTTTCTACAAGCTAATTACATTAAACAGTAAACTACATGATTAAGTTGTTGACATATGCTACTGCTGCCGAGTAGATATAAATTGTTTAAAATATAGAAAGTGTTATTTGGTACATCTAGACCTGAGGATAACTGATTCACCCCTCCCCTCTCAGTTATTCTAAATTCATTCTAACACACTACCTGTCGGTGTTTGTTGTCACAAAGTGCATACTGAAATTTTATGCATTACTGATAGCATAACCTTTATCTCTTTGGTTCTTTGAAGTCTTTGACATTATGTATATAACCAATCAGATTATATCAATTTGACATCACTGAAAATCAAATACATTAACTGATTTAATGTCTTGCATTAACTTTTTGTAGCTTGGTGATCATCAACTTAACATCTTCAAACATTCAATCAGTTATAGTTCATCAGTATGTATGTATATCTGTATATGTATATATAGATGTATATATATACATATATTTATATATATATATAGATATACATATACATATACATATACATACATACATACATACATATATATATATGTATATATATATACATATATATATATACTTACATAGTTACATAGACACATGTACACACATAAATACATACATGCATGCATGCATACACACACACACACACACACACACACACACACAGGTTCAATTTAACTGAATGAGGGTTTCAATTGCATTGTTTTAGAGTTAATTGAAAGTGAGTGAATTGAATGTCAGGGAATCCAAACAAACGATGAGGATGCAAAATAGCCAGTGAGGGTATAGAAAACTGAAAATAAAATGAAAATTAACATGAAGGAAACAATACAAAATAGGATGTAAAGTTGTCAAAATGTAAGGATGCAAAATAAAAATGAACAAGAAGGCAACAATAGAAAGGATAGATACCTGAAATTAATTGAACAACAATGATAGTATAGACAGAATAGAGAAACCATTAATAGAATGTAATGAAACCAAGCTTAATGTGTGAGAAGTCAGGCACATTGAATTCCATTATCATCAAAATAAGTAGTTCGACATGTGGAAGTAAGGAGAGGTGACGCGTAGTAAATGTCAGTGCATGTTCAAGTGTAAGGTGTCGATGGGAAGTAATAGCGATGAGGGTGGTGGAAGTAATGAACAACATTGAATTCATAAAAAAAACTAAATTGAAAATGAACAAAGTTGAATTGGACTTTAACATGGTTAACGGACATGAAGATAAGAGGAATGGTAACAAGGTGGAATGGAAAGGAAATGGATAGTTATTTTGGTATGAAATGAAGTCCAAATTCAACTTATTTGACCCATTGGAGAACACAAAGAAGGAGCACAACAATATATGGTTTACATTGTGTAATTTTCAACAAGAGAAGAAAATAATATATAGTAGACTTGATAGGTTTTATGTTAACAAATATGTGTTCAACTTTGCTAATAAAGATGGAAATTGTGGTGTCTACATTCATCCATCAGCATTATCTAAACACCACTCAATTCTTCTCTAACTTCTATACAAATCTATTATCTTTTGAGGATGATTATAGTCAATGTGAAGAAGGTAGGACAATCAGCAAATCTGCAATTACCAATAAGGACGTCTCCATTATTGAGGTTAAGAATACTAGTAACACCCTAAAAATGATATGTCTTTGGGTATAGATGGCCCCTTGGTTGAGCTATTTAAGATAAATAGAGATCGAATCTCAAAAGATCTTCTTTCAGTATACAATGAAGCTAAGATTAGTGGCTCCTTAGGTATGAGATATCAATAGGGGTATTATCAAATTAATCCATAAAGAAGGGGACAAAGCACTCAAACATTTGGCTTGCCATCATAGTATTGAATGTCTCATATTAGATTCTTGCTAAAAATTTAATTAAAAATTCCAAAGTTTTCTGAAATGTGAGAAAATAAAGTGTTAATCTTAAACCCTAAGATGCCTTATCTCCTACACTAGTATGACAAGTTAGATTTTAAATTATATAACAAAAAAATATAAACAGATTGAATCCAAAACAAAGGAGCTAAGAATTGATGAGATGGAGAGGGATATCAATACTTGGATACTTTAGACAATGTGACAATTTTTTCCTTTTAATGTTGACTAATTGATGGTTATGATAAGAATTCCTCCATCGTAGAAAATATCAAAATCAGAAGGAATTACTATTGAGATAATCATCCACATGGATTGTCATGAGAGATGTTAGTCATTATTCTAAAAAATATCTTAAGAACATACCTATCTGAGTAGTAGTATAAGTTGTTCTAGATAAATATGATATTAAACATTAATTATCAACCAGAAATAAATATTTATGACCTTAAATGAACATAATAAAATTAGAGGGAATTGTGAGTAAAACGTGCCTTGCAGATTTGAGGGGAATACCTTAAGGATACTAGAGATAAATGTTAACAAGCACAGTTACGAAGGACAAGAATCAACAAACAATAAATAATGCATTGAAAGGAATCTTAATGTATCACTATAATATCTTAGACTCTTATAAAAACTCGTGTTATTCCTCTAAAGATGTTAGAAGAACTTTCTGAAAATGTAAATGGAAAAAGGGGTTTAATATTATGGGTATATTATGCCCAGTTCTAGAAGGCAACATTGCAGCTCTCAGAGATGAATGTGCATCTACAATCATCGAAGTCTGATAACCTCCTCAAACATTCAAAGAAGAAAGAAATGCATTCTCTATTGAAAAATTAATTGCATGCTCTTTAAAAACACATTAATTTGTATAAACACTCATATACATTGGATACATAGTTTTCTAGCCCCTACCAACACCTTTACTTAATTGTACAAATAAATAGTTATAAGAAACAAGTAACAACATCAAATTTCTTCTCTGTACTTACCTTGTGAAAAAGTGTTTCTTGTTATATAATAGCTTCCTAAAAGAGCAAAGCATATCTAATCCCCATGTGTACAGAAAATAGAGAAACAATTCAAAAATATTAAAGTAAATAACCAATATTAGATATCTAGGGAAGAGACTTAGCTTAATCTGGAATTGGCATTGGCAAACACTATGTTCCTGTATAATATAAAATGGGATGAAATATTATAGTGGTACTACATCCCAAATCCTAGTATACATTGGAATACAATACCACCACAAAGTGAATCTGATTAGCACAACCAAGAGAGAGGGTAGCAATACGAGATCTAAATAATGTAGGGTTTTTTATTCCTTAATAGAAATGGAAAGGAAATAAAATGTGAATGATAGATTTAAGCTATGAAAGTGAGAGCAAGGATAAAGAGGTAGGAACAAGTGTACATGGAAACAAAATGGAGAATGTAGGACTTTGAATATGAATTTGACTGTCGCTAGAATCTTGGATTCTGTTGTAACTTTGGATCTAGAAGGCAGGGACCTGTATCTTTCTACACCTAAAATCTCACTTAAAAATGGCAGGGACAAGTGATTTTTTTGGAAACAAGTCGACTACTCAACTTGTTCCTGGAAAAATTTGATGAAACTTTCCAGGGGTCTACAAATGCACCTGTATTGCCCAGATCCAGAATCTCAGCTCCACAATCTGTTCCTGCACACAAACAAATGGGGGAATAAGTTTGAAGAAAGAGGTTTGCCTCAGTCAAACCCTTTTTTAGGAATAAACCTTGAAATGAAATGAAATAAAGGAAAATTATGCTTTCATGTAGCAGAGGCTAGATTTAGACAATGAAATATATCATACCTTGTAGAGGCAATTCATTAGTTGGATGTGATCAAGTATGTTGATGCAATAGTTTTGACTAAACACAAAAACCTAAAAGGAAATCATGCAAGACAAAAACTCATGAAATAGAAGTTGTAATTCACCACAATGTTTGATTTGGGAAGAGAGAGAAGAAAGAAGCTTGATGGATGAATGTAGATATCCTTCCTTGAAATAAAATTCCTTCTCTTGGCTCCAATGGGGGAAAGAAGCTACAAAGTAAAAACCTTGGTTGCATGAAGATGAAGATGTGAATGCTTGATGGCTCTTGATGGCTTCCTTGAACTTGAATGCTTGGATGCTTGATTGATGACTTGATAGCTTGCACTTGAATCCTCTCTTATTTTATTTCTTGCACTTGGATAGATAATCATGTTGTCCCCTCTTATGTTCTCACAAAATGAGGGGACATGAGGTCCTTTTATACTTAAATCCATCTATTTGGGGTTCAATTTTGATCAAGGCTAACCACAAATCTGGATCTCGGAGGAAAACCCCACCATCAGGATTCGAGTACAATTTGGGCCCAAAACTTGAGGGACAAGTCGGCTAGTCGACTTGTCCCAGGAAAAATTATCTCAAATTTCACGGGGATGTTGGGGAAGGTTAAAAGAAGTGGGGGGAGAAGATGCAAGATGTTGTGAAGTCAGAGTAGATCCCGAAAGTGGAAAATAAATGAATAGGTCCCAGGTGAGGAAATGAATTATGGGATTAGATGGAAAATGGAAAATCATGCCTAGAAGCAAGAGCCAACCTCGAGTTAAAGAAAGAATGAGGAAGGAGGAGGACCCATATTCGAATTAGATATTCAATTAAGTGAAATATAAGGTGCTACTATAGAAAACACACTAGAGTAGGCACAAAATGATCCAAAATGAGCACAAATTAGGTGCTTACTTTTTAGGACGATATAGGTCCTTCGGAAAAAATTTAACCCGTGTATCATGGTAAGATTTTTCATATTTTTTTGTTCTTAAGATGAATCACTTAGAGTGATTTGAAACGTCAAATAATTTTTTTGCACATAATTAATCTAGAAGCTTACATATGAAAAACACCTTTAATTTATTTGCATGCTCTTTTCCATTTCAAACCTTGTGCTATTAGTTTTGACAGGAAACTAATGAAAAGATTGATGCTTCTATAAATATGTGACTCTTAATATAACTATCCTATTATAAATTTATGCATATTAATAATTTTTTTAAATATTGAGAGGAAATAATGAAAATTCACATTGGTGATTCTAGAAGCTTTGCATAATGACATCATGGATTTTGGAAACCATATGTCTACAATAAGGAAAATAATATTATAAAATAATTGATATATAAGTATTTAATAAAAATAATATTATAAATATAATTGAGTTAGGAAATGATAAATTAAAATGTTATTTTTAAAATTAGATATAAAGATAGATGCATTTAGTTTTTAATATGATGTTACAATATGAAAATTGAAGATTTATAGAATTGAGTTTTTAATGTTTAGAAAATAATGCTCTTAATGTGCTCACTGTCTTACAAGTATAATAAATTGAGGATTCTTTTAAGTCAATAATGGGTAATCTACATTTATCTAGGCACATATGTAATCTTAATAGATTATAAAATTCTATAATTCAGATTGTTGTGATCTTTACTTTTTGAAGATATGAAAATATGATGGTATTTAGAAATATCTTTAAGAAAATTGTCTTGATAATCAAAGGAATGTTATCTAAATTTACCCCCTTATTACACTAATTTCATGGCTTTAAAGGAATGTTGGAAGACATCATACTCTAGGGTGTAGATGGCCTATATGTATATAGTGATGCAATAGATTCTTTTTGTGCCCCAAATTGAAGTGTTCTTAGAAATATTGTACTTACAAAATATTTACTAAATCCAAGAACAAAAAAAATATATGTAATGCGACCATCCTCTTGATTTGTCACCCACAATGATGTAGTCTCATGTTATGTCATCTTTGATGGGCACTTTTAGATTATTTCAATTGATAGGAGATGAGGTTGGAAACATATAAATGAATAATTAGGTGGGTACTATTCTGAAGAAAGATATATTGGTGATAATTTTGTTATAAAAATGCAACGAAACAACATACAAAGCAAATGTAAATATTACACGGATCACACAACATACAACCCATTTTTGAACACCATAAAATAAAGGTGAATTGGATTAGACAAAATTTGACAGAATTTAAGAGGCTAATCTTATATCATCATGTCCTTCTTAATAAAATTGTTCCCAAATTTTTATTAAATGAAAATAAATATTCATCTCACTTGTTAAAATCTCACTTGTTAAAATGTAATGAATTTTTATTGGAAATTGTTGAACCTTTACTAAAATATATGTATTTTTTTAAACTTAAAAGGTAATTGCAATCAACAGTCTAAGATTTACATCTAAATAATATTTCATTGTTAAACCCATATTTTAATGGAGAAAGTAGAAACAATAGGTATGGTATTTGTAGACTATGTTCTTTCTACAAATACATAGGGTATGGGGAAAGGAAAAAGCATAAATGATACGTACTTGTAGACAAAACATAGTCTACAAAGGTGAAACATCTTATGGTTCACATTATCAAGAATCCTTTGTAGATTATGTTTTATCTACAAATACATAGGGTGTGGAGAAAGGAGAAAGCATAAAGGATAGGTATTTGTAGACAAAACATAGTCTACAAAGGAGAAACATCATATGGTTCACATTATCAAGCATCATTTGTAGATTATGTTATGTCTACAAGTACATAGGGTATAGAGAAAGGAGAAAGCATAAATGATAGGTATTTGTAGATAGAACATAGTCTACAAAGTAGAAACATCTTATGGTTCACATTATCAAGCATCCTTTGTAGACTATTGTTTCTTCGGAAGTTAGGGTTCACACATTCCAACTATTTGTAGGCTATCAATTTACAAGAGAAATCTATTGACTATGATGCATGCATTGATTCTTATGCACTCATTTCCATCATTTTATCAATTGGACTATAATCATTGGCCTAGTTTAGTTTTATTGTTCACTAAAAAAAGACAACCTAAAACAATAACCAAAATGAAAACATACAATAAAAATACAAAAAAGATGCTTGATAATATGAACCAGTTGACAGAGGAATATAAAATATTTATAGTAAAATGTGAACCATTAGACAGAGTAATCGAAAACCTGAAACCAAATACCAACAACGATGCTTGATAATAACAAAATATTGAATGCATAGGAGAAAGAACATGCCAGTGACGCTTCAAAAGAGGAGTGCAATTCCCTTTTTTAGATGAAAGTGTATATGAACACTATAAGTTGTGTTCATAAACACAAACACTTGAAACACATTGCCTCAACCACCAGACACAACAACAATAGCTCAAAGTTACACAAAACCAAAAAAAATACAGAAAAATTGATTTGAATTCCCCAAATGGTAATGGGCGGCCTTAGTGAGGATAGATTCCTCACCTATGTCAAAAACAAACCAGAAGAACTCATCGTCGTTAGTGTTGTTGCATGCAGACTCCACACCTGTAACAAAACATGAAGGAAGACATATATCAAGCCAGAAACATAAAAAAACCATACCAAAAATAGTTTAACCCATTTGCATACCTTCAAATACGATGCATTTACCGATGATGAAGAGAGAATGTTGTGATTCCACATCGATGTTGTAGGGGTTGCGACCGAATACGTTTCGGTCCCAAAACAACCAAATACTCCAGAGAGGGAAGGACAGAATGGAATAAAACCAAAATCAATGTGCGAGGAGTCAGGTGCATTGAATTCCATTATCATTGAAATAAGAAACTTGGAAGGTGGAAGTAACGAGAGGTGACGCGTAGTAAATGCGACTGCCCATTCAAGTGTAAGGTGTTAGCGAGAAGCAATGGCGATGATGTTCGTGGATTGGGTGACCATGTAATGGCATGCCATGTGGCCACCCTCTACACTTTAGATGTTAGGGTTTGCATGTTATGGTTGTGGGCCCGCACACGTCCCTTTTGATGCGCCAAAATGGGTCATATTGGACACATTGGACGAAAGGGGTCAGGTGACATGGTAAATCACTGAGTTTAGCTGAAAGATTTTGATTTGAGGTTGACAAGTCAACGATCTCGCGTGTCAATTAAAAATAGGTTATGGGGATATGTGATGACCCAAGTGGACCTCGAAAGTTAGAGTGTGCACGTTCTGGTTCCCCTCCCCTACTTTCTTAGAAATTTTGGAGTCCTGTGCATTTACTCGACCTTGAAGAGGTCACTCCATGCCAAGGATGAAGTGGAGCTAAAATTTGCACTGAGAACACATAGGCTTGAGCTTGGGGAACCCATGTGTGATGAGATCTTCAAAAAATGTGAAGCTCTTTATCTATTAATCATTCACAAGAAACACAGCCCAGTGATAACTAGCTCTATGAATAACAGAGCAATGAGGATACCAACAAAGATGTTTCTAGAGAATAGGCCTCAAACAAGTAAGTGATGACATGGAAATTGCGGATTAAAAAAGGTCAATTAACACTACAATTATGTCTTTATATCATTGTGTCATTGTAATGATCAATCCTCTTTGGTTGCTCCGTATACTGGGAAAAGTAGGTATGTTTCTTGTTCTTAATTTTTGGATACCCTATGGTTTGAGTTGTGTTTGTTTCTCTGACAACTTCAAAATATCTAAAATTGGTCTCTTTTTATATGAGAGACGAAATTTCCCTTCACCTCAAGTGAATAAAGTCTAAGTTTAGGGTATAATAGTAGATTGGCTCATCCTTGCCACTCAAATACTATGTAAGGGTCTGGTATACTTGAGGTTGATGACCATTATCCTCCCTCTAATATCTCTACATTTATTTCTCTATTATTATCAATATTCTTATTAATAAAATAGTATAGGCTTATAGCCCCTTTTGACAAAAAAGAATAATATTCCTTATGCCAAGCATCATCACAAAAATGCACAATGATAACTTGAATAACAAATAAAACAACTACAATTCATTATAATCACTAGGAATAAATGAATAGAACTTTTCCTTCTTTTTGATAACCGTACAAATTAAATACCTATTATCAACACTTAACATACACAGTCACATTTACTTTTATTCAATTAGTAATAGTACAAAATAAGAATTTTTTACTTGCCATATTTTAGTTTAGTTCTCTACAACATTTGTCTTTCTTGTATATAGGACACCCTTCTTATCCATGATAACCTTTAAATCATTATGAGAGAAAAAAATTCCCCTTTACATCCATATTAGGTAGTTCATATCCTTTGTTCACATGACATCAAGAAAGTCTTCACAAAAGGTTGACCCCATTTCAAATTCTTCTTATCTTCTTGTTGTTCCCCTTCCCTTCCCATGTCTCTATACCTCTATTCATTTTATTCTCTTGAGGACCAAAATATCTTTTTTTTCAAATTGTCCTTCCAACAATATGAAACAAACTTCTCCTTTTCTGAAAATGGTGACCTCCTTGTCTTTTAAATTTCTACCTATTGTTTATTAATTAACCTTCTTTTCTATGTGCTCCTATTTTGATGTTTCAAATGTTGCTCTTAGCTTCTTTTGGTGCCCCTTCCTCTCTTCTAGCAAAGTGTGCTTCTTTTCAAATTTTAAAATCTCTTGCCTTCTTTAACAACACCTCCCTTTTTAAAAAAATTAATTATCTATAACACATCCTTGAGCTAGGAATTAACACTCAACAAATAGAACATCTAGGTTTCAATCTAGAACAAATTCGAACCTTTAAATAAAATGACTAGACATAAGAAAATTAATTATATTTAAAAAGCACAAAATAATATGTCCTTCTCCCTCGTGATACCATAAACAACCAAAAATTACAAAATTTATTATATTAAACATTTACATATATCTATAATTAATATAGATTAAAATAATTAAAAATATATATCTATGCTAAATAATATCTCTATCTTACTACTTAATGTTAATTCCTCTACACTACTTAATGATAATGTAAATACATATAGTTTAATGATTGTAAGTTGTTACAGTGTGATGCGAAACATTGATGCAATCCAAAAACAACTTACATTGATCTCATTAATTGTAGAAATCTACTTACATATACTTTACTTTTTAATCTTCACTTTTAATATTATATAAGAAATATAACATTTTAAATCATATATACTAGTGGGACCATCTTTTTATTGCAAATATTCTAAATATATTCTTTAAATATATTTGTTTGAAAATAAAGTCTCATACTAATCTAGATCCATTGGCATCCACTACCTCTTATGTTGATGACATTGTGGACTTGATACCATTGAGTTAAAAGTAAGATGTGACATGCATATCATGAACACCTCATAATTGTACCGACATCTGGATTTTCTAGCTGAGATAATGTCATATATGAAAAAACGTGCAAAATTAAACTTAGACGAGTATAACTTAAAAAATGACGTTACGCCTTTATCATAAGTGACGGAGATGTGAAAGTGAAAAAATGACTAGGTTAATATATGTTCGGTACACTATTTTAATTAATAGTTAAATTATATAGTATATATATGAGATTTAATGATTATTTTTAAAACAAGCTAACCATTATAAAATTTAGGATATAATTGGTTAGAATAAATTGTTATGTTTTTGTTTAAATTATGTCAATTATGATTGATTTAAGATAGTAATTTTAAAATGTTTTTTATAAAAGGGATTTTTTTAATTTTTTTTTTAAAGTTTATATATGAAATTAAATTTATTTATATTTAAAATAAATACATTTTTTTCATTTTTTATCTTTAAGTTTAATGATAAATATATTATTCTAGTGTTTAATTCAATTTAATTAATATATATAGTGATATAATTTAAATATTAATATGTAAAAATTATCTTAATTTCTAATGGTCTTAATTAACAATTATTTCATTTATTTTTACATTCAAGATGAGATCATATGTTTAAATAGGTCTATTAAAGAGAACAATGTTTGTGATCTCACCCTTCCAATTCAAAGATATTTGAATGTCTTCATAAACCTATTATTCCAAAAATTATGATTGTTTCTTGTAAACTTGTAAATCTAATGTTCTAAATTAAGTGTTTAAGATTATATGCTTAAGAACGAACTCATACACTATAAGATAAACCCATGAAATTAACAAAATCGTTTAACTTAGATTTAAAGTATTTCCATGCTTCTATCTTCTTATAACACATTCTAAAGATACTTCTCAATACCCCATTATCACAAAAATAAGTATAAGTAAAAGTAGTATTTACTAAAATAAATTAAAAAACAAAATGGAACAACACAAGAGAATGCATTATAAAATAAACTATAGTGGGGATGACCCCACAGTGCAGCTGTAAGCTTTCTAAATGAAAGGTCTTAAGTTCAAATCTGCATAAATCAATAAAAATAAAAACTTATCTTAACCAATCTCCAATTACATAGTAGAAAATATATTTCAAAATTTCCAAAATTGATCATCAAAAATATCATATAGCCAAATCTACACTATTGGATAATGTTAAATGTTGTTCTACTTCTAATACATTTTACCTCAATTGTTCTATTTAACATTATTTTGAAAAACCGCCGCCACAATTGACAATCCCCTGCTACTAAATGGTAATCTTTCTGGCTAGCAACTCCTCTATATCCGAATATTTAAACATACAAACGAGATTGAAAATTTGACCGACAAGATCAACCTGCACAATACAATTCGAACTGGAAATCTTGATGAAAAGAAGCTGATGGCCTGGCGAATCAAAAATAAACAAATAAAAATGGACTTTTAAATTTGGACACGTTGATTTGGTGACTTTAGCAATCTTTGCTGTGTGTACAGCATACATTGATTCTCTTAGACTTTGATGTTATTTTAGTATTTTTTCGTCTATACTGAAGGAAACAGGTATTATTCTTTTGTTGCCAGATCTTTTTATCTTGTATTATTTAGTCACTTCACGTTTCTTCTTGGTCTATGTCAGCATATGTAAACCTTATCTTGTGAGAATCTTGAACTCACAATGCAGAACTCCCTTGATAAATCCTCCATTCTCCATCATTGCTTTACGCTGGTAATCTGACCATTCATCATGGCAAACAAGGGCTCTTGTAGTTTGTTGATATTGTGTTTTGCAGTCCTCTTTCTTTGTCTCTGCAAATGCCAAGGTTTTGATCAAAATCTTGCAAGAAAACCCCTGAAAGGAAGAAAGTATGCAGGTTTCTTTGATTTACACAAGGGCAATCTGCATGTCAACATTACCAACTGGGGAGCTACTTTGGTCTCCCTGAAGACCCCTGATAAAAATGGTATTTTTAACTCCCTAAGCATTGTATTTGTTTTGAATCCTTTTCTTTCACTGCAGAAATGTACCTGATCATCTCAATTATATGTTATGCAGGGCATGTAGCAGATATACTTCTTGGCTATGACTCTTTAGCCTCATACATGGTAAGGATATGTTTTTGACATTGGCTTTATTGCAGTCATGGATCTGTACCATGTACAAGTTTATTATGTGGTTGTATTTCTGTGCAGAAAATGAGCCCCAGTAGGCCTTACATGGGTGCCATTATGGGCAGGGTAGCCAACAGGATTAAGAATGCACAGTTTACTCTTGATGGGAAGACATACCATTTGTATGCCAATGATGGGAATAATTCACTCCATGGTAAATCCCTGCCCTGCCCTGTTCTTTTCCTAAGTAGACTAAAGATATTTCTAGAGTTAGAAATGGATGGACTCAAATAGTCTTCAACTATCAGAAAATGTTGAGAGATTTGATATTTTTGAGCAATGCATTCTGACAGAGCTCATAAAATGCAGGAGGAAGGAGAGGCTTTGACAATGTGTTGTGGGATGTAGTGGAAAAGAAGGGTGGAAGCAAACCATCTATTAAGTTTGTTTATCACAGCTTTGATGGTGAAGAAGGTAAGAATGGAATGGTCGATTATAGAGGACATATTATTGGATTCTAGGAGCTCTCATAGTGTATCTACTTGTTCAGAATCCAGATGGTTGAAATGGGTATTTGATAAGATAGATTAGATTTTCACAGTTCATAATAATAATGATTCTTATTTTGTTATTTTGTTTGTAAAATTTACTTTTATGATTTTTTGTTTATATTAATATTTTGGATCACATTCTATGATCAAGATGAGAAATATAATAGATATTAGTTTTACAATAAATGTTGACAGAATATTGATTATGGGTTTTGGAAGCTTTTAAAAGCTCCTTTTATAAGATTAGTTTGATTCTTCTTAATTTATGTGCCTGCAACTTGTCAATAACCATATGCCCATCGCTTATAAACAAGCTGTGGGTCTCCAGTTTCAAACTGATTTTTTATTCATTTTGGAGATTCAGAAGATTGTAACTACAAGTCCCCAGGTAGATTTACATTTTAAGCAGGGAAACACTTTAAATCTACTTATCAGTAAAGTCAAGTTCGTTTTTGATATAAGCATTGTTCTAACTTTTATTGTTTTAAACTTATGTATGAGTAAAGGCAAGTGGGTTTTCTCATGTGGCCATTGCTATAAACTTACTCAACAGTACAAAAAAATGGGTTTCTGATATGGGCATTGATTTAATCTTATGTATGAGTAAAGGCAAGTGGTTTTCTAATGAGGCCATTGCTATAAATTTACTCACAGTACAAACAATTGGGTTTCTAATATGGCCATTGTTCTCGTCACTGAAACAGGGTATCCTGGTGATCTGGAAGTATATGCCACATATACTATAAGCCATGATATGGAACTGAGACTAGATATGGAAGCAATCCCAAGGAACAAGCCCACTCCTATAAACCTAGTCAATCATGCTTACTGGAACCTAGCAGGGCAAGACAGTGGAAAAGACATACTTGACCATACTGTAAGACTATGGGCTTCCCATTACACTCCTGCAGATAAGTTACTGATTCCTACAGGACAGATCCTGCCTGTAAAAGGAACTGCTTTTGACCTCACTAAAGAGACTGTTGTTCGGAGCAGAATCAATAAGGTCCCAAGCTTTGAGACTCCACCTGGGTTTGATATCAATTATGTTCTTGACAGACCCAAATCAAAGAAGGGACTAAGCATTGCTGCAAGAGCCAAGGATCCATGGAGTTCAAGAGTTCTTGAAGTGTGGACAAATGCACCAGGCATGCAATTCTACACTTGTAACAATCTCAAGGTACAAGTGGGCAAAGGAGGTGTGATATACAAGCCACATTGTGCATTAAGCTTTGAGACACAGGCTTTTCCTAACTCTGTAAATCAGCCAAATTTCCCTTCTGTGATTGTGCATCCAGGCCAGGTTTACAGTCACACCATGCTCTTGAAATTTTCAGTTGATATGTAGTCAACAATTAGGCTTGGTTTTATGGCCTGCCATTCAAGGGGGGAATGCATAAAAACCCTGCAGGCCATTAGTTTTGCTTTTTAAAATGTCTCTAATGGGATAGTACTAAATAAATAAAGATGTTTATTTGCTCGTCTATGGCCTGGGAGTATTTTTTATTTTCATTAGTGGGGAGAAGCTAATTATTAAGTTTGTTGAATTCCGACGCAGTGGCTTGACAGTCAAAGAAAATGATGGGCCGAATAATAATATGCACTGTAATGACGTTTTGCATTTGTTTTCTATAACTTTTTTTTGTTCAACGATAAATACAAAGAATAATATGCAGGGTCAACAGGACAATACAAAGTTGCTTCCAACTCTACTTAAACATTACATTCTTGAAATTTGATCACATCTTATTTAAATATCACACTTTCCAATATCTGAATGGTCCTAATCAATATTATACTTCATTCTTATCTCATTCTTATCTTTATAAAAAATGGTTGTCCACTTAGTTTTATTAAAATTAAATATTTTCGTATATATCCAACTCATTAATTGGACTAGAAAAAAGTATGCATACTAATTTGTTTACTTCAAGTGTTTTATGCTTGTTAGTGTTTAGTTTGAGAGGATGTCTTAGCTATTTTTTGCTTGTTTGTGTTTAGTTTGAGAGGATGTCTTAGTATACATTTAAAAAGTTATTTATGCACATATCTTGTATTAAGTCGCTTTCATTGGACCCTATCTATCGTTTATCTACTCTTTTGCATAAATTTCTATACATTTGGTCTTATCATTGCTCCATTTAAACTTGCTTCCAAACATACATATTAGATAGAGAGAAGATGACATATTACCAACATGTACTCAAGATAATAGATAACAAAAGGGGGAAAGAGAAAACACATACATACCTCATTTCTTTAACATAAACTCCTAACAAAGAAAGGTGGGGAGGGAGGATACCACCTACTCGACATTATATTCATTTACTTTAAAATGCATAACATATAAAAGGGAAAGTCAATTGAAAAGGAGGGAAATAGGGATTACTAGCCTAAGCGTGCACAAACTAGGGACCAAACCCACTCTCGCCAACTTTTCATCAAAGAATAACTCATTAGCAATATATAGGTGCGAATTCTTTTGATTGTTTCAGACCTATTAGTCTGTGTAACTCCTTCTATAAGATTATCTCGAAAGTTATGACTCTTAGACTTCTTAAGACCCTCCCGGCTCTTATAGCTCCCCAACAATCGAGTTTTGTCTCTGGAAGGCAAATTCTGTACTCTATTATGGTGGTGCACGAGGTGATTCACTCTTTGGAGGAAGGCAAGAGAGAAGGATTCATGCTCAAACTGGATCTCTCCAAGGCTTATGATAGGGTGGACTGGACCTTCCTGAGCAAAATTATGGGGGCTTTTGGTTTCAATGGTAAGGTCTTAAAGATCATTTTCCCGTTGATTTCTACCCCGTCTTTTGCTGTGTTAGTGAATGGGTCTCCCTCTGAATTCTTCAAATCCTCTCGTGGGCTTCGGCAAGCGGACCCCCTCTCTCCTATCCTTTTCATCATCCTGGTTGATTGCTTAGGAAGGTTTATTCATGCACATAGAATCAAGGGGCAATTAAAGGGGATAAGACCCTCTTCAGGACCTTTCACTTTTACTCATCAGCAATTTGTTGATGACACTATTCTGGGGGGGGAGTCTTCAGTAAAGGAGGCTAGAAATGTTAGGAATATTCTCAATTCCTACACCAACGCTACGGGGCAGCTTATTAACTGGAACAAGAGCTCGGTTTTTTTCATCAACACTCCAGAGGACAAACAGACACTAATACATTTGGGGTGAAATTGCGACGGCAATTTGCGACAGGGGGCAGATGTTATGTGTTTTTGGCTTTTTTTTTCAATTATAACCCGACAACGTCGCAATTGTGATGTTAACGGGATATAAGGCAAAAAAAAAAAAAGAGAAAACGTTGTCATTTCTAT
>MU226950.1:263681-279929 GCA_018584345.1 Thuja plicata
GAAGCAGCAATAAGGAATGTGGTTGTTAACAAAGTTATCTTTGATGGCCATGTTCATGATAATCAATTGATGGAGCTGTTTTTAACCAACTACATTATTGATCCTTGAAAGAAAGTGTTGAGGGAAAATAGATGTGGATGGATTCCTCAAAGCGCCTCTAAAGCTAGTGGTGATGATGGCTATATCTACCTTCAACAAAAGGCCAAGGACTAGATGTCTTGGAGGCATCTTCGATATTGCCACTGCATGTACAAATGAAAGTTTAAAACAAGTAATCACACTGTTAGGAAAAAGAATAGAATGGGACATCATGGAAACTTTCAACTTTGTTATCAACCATCATGATACTCTCTTATCCCCACCAGAAGTGGAGCGTGCCTCTAAGGTGTTAGTTGGCCTCCATCTCCCGCTTCATCCCAGGCCCAAGAAAGCAGATGAATCTGGAATGCAATGTCCTCTAAGGTGGAACTGATGTCCACCACAAATTTTTTTTTTTTTATTCTATCTTGACACCGTCGCAATTGTGACATTCACCCCTAGAATTACGACGGGGTCACTATATTGGCGACGCCCAAACATCGTCGCAGTAGCTTGGGTGTTCGTCGCAATTGCGACGTTCACCCCCAGAATTACGACGGGCTCGCTGTAATGGCGACGCCTAAAAACCGTCGCAGTTGGTTGGGTTTCCGTCGCAATTGTGATGCATACACATATAATTATGACGGATTTCCTGTATTGGCGACGCCCCAAATACCGATGTTGATAGGGCTACATAGCGACGGATTGAAGTCGTAATTGCGACGAAAAAGGAAAGACGTCGTATTTTGCGACTAAAAAATAGCGACGTCTATTTCTGTCGCAATTGAGACACATGGCTGTCGTAATTGAGACACATAGCCGTCGCAAATCGACCACAAATGTATTAGTGAGAGGAGAATGGCAGGTATTCTGGGTTGCGGCATTAGCTACTTTCCAGCTTCCTACCTTGGCCTCCCGCTTGAAAACAAACCCCCAGAGGCCTTCTGGGGAGGCCTCATAGATAGATTCAACAGGAAATTGGCAGGATGGAAGGGCATCACCCTGAGTCAGGCTAGGAAAATTACTTTGATTCAATCCACTCTCCAGAACCTCCCTACCTATGCTCTTAGCATTTTCACCATCCCTGCAAAGGTGGCTGACACTCTGGAAGCCATCCAGAGAAAGTTCCTATGGGCAGACAAAGATGGAAACAAGAAATACCCACTGGTGGCCTGGGATAAGGTATGTAAGCCAAAAAAATATGGAGGCCTAGGGATCAAGCTGCTAAAGAAGTTCAACAGAGCTTTGCAAGCCAAACAGATTTGGAGAATCTTCAATTCAACAGGGGAATGGAGGGATATCATGAAGGATAAATATGCAACCGAATTAACCTTCAAACAATTCATTAGCAGAGACTCTGACCCGATGGGCTCCCACATCTGGAATGGCATTTTGAGGACCAAAGGAATAGTGACAACAAAAATGAGATGGAAAGTGGGTAACGACAAGAAGGTAAATTTCTGGCATGACGACTGGCTCAGACAGGGACCTCTATGGAATTTGGAGCCTTACAACAAATGGGTAGAACATTGCATGAACAGGTTTGGCAGCAGTGTCAATGACTATAGAATCAATAATAAATGGGTCAACCTCACTGAGTTGTCCCAGGATCTCAAACCCCTTATGGTCTATCTGGGGCACACTCCCCTTTCTCTCAATGAGGATGTCTTGGTTTGTGGGGAGACCAAGGATGGAAACTATACATTGGCCTCAGGATATGTTTCAATGCAGGGATTTGCTTCTATACCCACTTGGGCGAAGGCCTGGTTCCCTGGTATCATCCCTAAAGTTAATATTTTCTTTTGGACTTTGCTTCAAAATCGCGTCTTGACAGTGGACAATCTTATTAAAAGGGGACATTACATTCCTAATCGATGTATCCTCTGTAAATGTCATAGTGAAAATGTGGACCATATATTTCTTCACTGTGATTTTGCCAGGAAGATATGTCATCATTTCCTGGGTTTTTTCGAGACATCCTGGGTTTTCCCTAGCACCACTCTAGATATTTTTGTTTAATGGCTACTGGGGGGAGTGGCCATCACCTCTGGGTTTGGGCTATGCCACACATCTGCTGGGGGGTCTAGAAGGAATGAAACAACAGGATCTTTAGGGAACAGATCACCCCGGTTAAGGTTGTAGCACAGAAAATTGCTAATGCACTTAAGGAAAACTACACCATTTGCAAAGATAGCAGCACTTCTACTCACTTAAATGGGTTAAATAGCATCAACAAAAGGCTGGGCTACAGATGGTCTTTACCACCGGAAGGGTGGTACAAAGCTAATTTTGATAGGGCAGCTAAGGGGAACCCTGGGAAGGTAGGGATGGGAGGAATCATCAGAAACTCGCATGGCAAAGGAATTGCAGCTATTTCAGCACCCCTGGGATCACAAACCAACCACTATGCTGAGGCTAGTGCGGCACATCACACTCTTAAGCTTGCCAAGGAAATGGGTATCAAAAATTTATGGGTGGAAGGGGACTCAAAAAATATAATTGATTGTCTTAATGAAAAGACCGGAGCTTCCTGGACTATAGAGAATATCATAAAGGAATGTATTCAAATTCTAAAGTCCTTTGATAAGATCTACGTTACACATGAATATCATGAAGCAAACCAGGTGGCAGAAACGCTGGCAAATTTGGGTGTCACGTCTGAAGAAGTTAAACAATGGAAGAACGGGAAACATTTACCACCAGAAATTGCCAACATAATGGAAAATGATCGGGTCCCGGGCAGACTCGGATATATTAAAGATTAATTATGACATAAGCTAAAAGGCTAATTATGGAGAGTAAAGACAGAGGCAAAAAAATCCCCGCGGGATGTGCAAGTACAATTGTTGTCATGGGAAAGTCAGTTTAATGCCCCATCGACACACTTGGCAGGATTTAAGCAATTATTACATTTATGAAGCTAAAGGAAGGATCTCAAAACCCCAAATAAACCTCATACTTCAAACGATCTCCACAAGAAATAGAGGAAACAAAAGAGTTGCAGACATGGTGGGAGAGAGGCACAAGAGAGAGCTGGAGAGAGAAACTGAGAAATGGTGCCGGAGATCAAAGGTGTGGGAAATTCTGAGAAATGGGGAAGTAACCACTTATATCGAACGCCTTCATGGGCGGAAGCCATTAGTCACAAGGATGATGGTTACTGGCTGGAAGGAAGGTAAGGTGAAAATTGATGGGGTTACATTCATGGTGACTGAGGAAATAGTTTCAGCGGTCACAGGCATTCCTATTATAGGAAAGAAGTTCTATAGGGATAGGAAAATCTCTTCTAAAGCTTTGACGGAGTTTGTCAAAGATGAAGCCAAAAAATGAGCCCTGGTCAAGAAAGGCACCTTTTATCACCTGAGCTCCATCAAACATCTGTGGCGCTTTGTGTTGCGGGCGATAATCAAATTCCTCACGCTCGACACCAGATTTGATCACATCAACACCCATCATTTTGTGCTCCTCAACCACTTCAGGTATGGGGCTCAGGTTTCCCTCCCTTTCTACCTATATTCGTCTATTAATGAAAACATAAATGATTATAAGGAGAAACAGATAAGTAATCCGGCCTTCCATGAGGGCTTACTTCTTTTGATTTATGAGTATTCTAAATCTCGTACTCGGGGAAAGGAAATCCAAGATAAAGAGGATAGGGCTTCCATGGGGGAGTCTGAGGAGGAATACTTCCCCTCTGAAACAGAAGATAGCAGAGACATGCACTCTGATTCAGAGGTGGAACATACTAGCCAACAGAAGAAAATTAAAAACAGAGCTAACAAAGAGAATTTAAAACAACACATTGAAGTCTCTTCAGACAGGGAATACAATGAGGAAGAGGAAGGAATGGAAACAGGGAAGGAGAATTCAGAAGAAGAAACAACTTTGAAGAAGAAAGGGAAAAAGGTTACTAAAAGGAAGATCACCATCAAAATTCTGACTCAGAAGGAGGGGGAAAATTCGGGGAAGAGGGCCACGAGATCCAAAAGAATCAAAGTGGAAACAAAGGAGGAAAAAATGGCAAAACAGGAGGAGATACAAGAGGAGAAAGATGAAACAGAGGAGTGTCAGAGTATGGATGATGAAGAGGACAAGAACAGCCATAGCTATGTTGAGTATGGCGAAGAACAATTCACCTTTAGTATTACAGGTCAAGATAAGAAAGTGGTCTGGAGAAACTTCGATTCTCTCTCGGCCAAAATGGGCATTAAGAGAGAATTGGTAAAAACCATGGTAAAGGAAAATAAAGAGGGAAGAATACAGATGGAGGAACTCATTGACTCGGCCATGGTGATATTCAGTGACAGTGCAAGGGAAATACCACAAATGGATGTGCTCAATAACGCAAAGAACAGCGCAATAGACAGCTACAGAACTACAAAATGGACCTATTATGAAATTAATGACATGAAAAAAAGGAAGGACAGCATGGAGAAGGAACACATTAGCAACAACAATAAAAACATTGCAGAGGATAGAGAGCTGGACAATACAGTGAATGAACTGACAAACAGAATTGAAAACATTGAAGCTATTATCGTCAAAATAGTAGAGCAGAGTTATAATTTACTAAAAGCTTCTAACGACAACATAAAGGTCATAATTGATAAGTTTCAAGAGCAACATGGTAATCCGAAAGAAAGGCAGAAGCAAGGAGACAGGAACCAACTCTAAGAAGATGAAAATGCAAAGAATAAGACAGACAAGGGAGCTGACAAGGAGTTGGCTAAAATCTGAGAAGCTGCTGAAAGAATGACAGAGCTGGAGATCAGAGCAGTGGAGATCCTTAGAGAAATAGCCTAAAGGATGGACCTAGCTTTTATTCCTGCCTTTCTGGATATGAGATCCTGGCTTTTTGGTCATTGTATCTGTTTTGCTTGTTTTGACTATTTTTTGATGTTTGGATTGTAACATTTATATGCTTTAGACTTCGTTTGTTTCTTCTGTAGGGTTTCAGGCACCCATCAAAACATTTTTTTCCATAATCAAAAATAGATACTAGGAATTGACCAATCTCATTTTAAGTTTACAAAACACTTTTAGGGATGAAGATGAATCCCTAGTGTAGTAGGGGATGCACCAGAATTTTCTTCCTAGTTTTACTATTAGCGTACATGACCATTTTGAGCATGAGAATGGACACCTAATGTAGTATGGGATACATCATAGTCCTCCTAGTCACCTCCTTAAAGAATTGAAATTTTAATATCTCTCTTATGCCTTTGATCTTAACATCATCGCTTTAGGATTATTCTCTTGGATCACTTGCTAAGGCTACTTGGTTGGGTTGGATAGGGAAAGTGTCTACATGGTTGGATTTGTTGGACTCTTGCCTCAAGAATTGGAACCTAGGCAACTAAATGCTATGCATGACAAGCTCTTGCACTTCTCTAGGTGCTTCTAATTTATAGCTGTGGTATCTCGATCTCTACTTATTTATTGTTTGTATGAATCAACTAATGACATGTGTCTGAAATTCATAATTATATTAGTGGTTAAAAAAAAATCTTCATATTTGATTTTAAAAATATTAAGATAAATGAACTCCTTTCAAAAAGATTATAATACTTCACTTCTAAAAAGATTACCTAAATATAATAAATATTAAATACACCATCCATGCTCATAGAAACAATTCTTAGAACCAAGTTCATCATAAAAAAATAAATTAATAAAAATTAACTCTTACATTCAACAAGGAAAACTAACACCTAGTTGAAAGAGTCATATACTAGCAGTTGCGCGCTTTTGTGCATGCAACGATGAGCCGATAGGAGTTTTGATAAGGAATTTGGAGAATGATATATAACAATCCTTAGCTCATGAGGTTTTGTTGCAAATTATATGTCTTCATATTGGTGTAAAGTTTGTGAGTGGTTTATTGCATAATATTGATAGCAAATAAACTATATATGAAACAAAAAATAACATTCATTCTTGTGAAAGAAAAACAAACGAAATTGAGAACAATCTGTCATATAAATATGAAAATAGAGTCAACAAAGAGTAAAAATGAAAACCTATGCATTTATTACAATGTTGCCTAAAGAAATTAACATTGATTCCTGTGATAAATGGAACATAAATTAACATTCATTTATGTGAAGGAAAGGCAATAGTCTGCCATATAAATTTGGAAAAAGAGTTAACAAATAGTTGAAATCAAACTATATTTAAGTAGATTAATGTTACTAAAAAATATGGTACAAACTTGATGAAGGATAATGTTGCAAATTTAAATAAATTTTTTTCGATGCAAGTGTTCATGAAACTCAAAAAATCCCTCATATTGACTGCTAGAAAAATCATGGTAGGTAGGACATAATATTATGAAAATAAAAACTGTGAAGTCTTTTTTCAAACTTCCATAATTATGTCCTATTTTTTCTACTATTAAATACTCATAACATCTTTTCATGAGTATTTCACCCTATTACAATCCAAATATACAATGTACTAACTTATTCTAACTTTTCAGTGAAGAGCAAATCTTCAAATATTCTAAAGGTAGAGAAATCTGCAAAACATTCCAAGGGTAGGGGAGCTACATTATCTTCAAAGTTCTTCAACGATTGAATTCATCCAAAAGTAAAAAAATCTTTTCATAAAATAATATCAGAGGTGATCCAATTAGTGCTATTCTATGGATGAATTTCAACCAACACAAATTGGAATAATGCAAGTAGTACCACCTCGGTTTCCCGCTATCTACGATTTCAAGCTATCCATCAATAGAATAAATGAATCCAATTTAGTGTCTCAATGAGTAAAAGAACAACACCAAACAATTAAATCAGAAGTGAAACATAAATTTTCATCTTCCACACTATATGTGTGCTAATTCGTGCTATATATCTAGTAGGAAAAAGCTCAACATTTCAATTTAAGCTAAAAAAAAGGACAAGAAGAGGGGGAAAAACACAAGGTAAGTTGCTATTACTACTTTCAAATTATTTTTGAAAATATTGAACAAAAAAATAGGGGAACAAAGGTGAACAAATTTCCTTAACTAAAAAATAAAACCAGCAATAGGGTTGACAACTTTTCGAGAGAAGAAGTCAGCCTATCGGCTTAAAAATCAAGCAATACTAAATTAATCAATTTAAAAATTAATATTAATGATATTATAAACCATATGAAAATTTTATACAAAAATAAAAAATAAAAGAAAACCTTATAATAAACAATATATAAACAACATACAAAAGAAGGTTGAATGTCTGAATGGCTAGAAACACAACATTCAAAAAAATAGAAACATCTCCATGTTACCATAAATGTATAGCCCTATTTAGGTAGTTTGTTTTGTACCAACATACAACTAATTTTTTTTAAAAGACTATCATATGAATGAATGGGTGATTTTAATGTTAACCAAACTGATTAGTCCAAACTTAAGATTTTTCTCAAAAATGTAAAATTGAAATGAATTCTGAATTGTATTATACAACGTTTGTGATGTCATGCAAAATGTGAATAGAATAAACACATTGTGCAAATTGCCTATTTTCAGCTAAATTACACTTTAAATTTGAAAATCACACTAATTTTATAGGTTTTATACAATTGTTAATATTGCTTAAAAGTCGTCATCACAATTAGAAAGACAAAAATAAAAGAAATTTCTACAATCAAATACGGTCCAAGCAAAAAATTGGTAAAATGCCTGTGCGAAAATCACCTCGAAAAATCCATAGCAAGATAATATTAATGGCTTACCTAGATTTAAAGAAAATTTTGGAGAAATTGATAGCTATGCAATTTTCGTGCTATATATCCAATTGGCTAAGGCTAAACATGACCAACTACTTAAAACAACTCACCATAAAAAAAAGTGATAAGAAAAAAGGAAAAATAAGTTACTATTACTACTTTCAGATTTTTTTTAGAAATATTAAATGAAAAAATAGGGAAACAAAGACAGAAAGTAAGTTACTATTACTACTTTCAGATTTTTTTTGAAAATATTAAATGAAAAAATAGGGAAACAAATGTGAACAGTTTTTCTTAGATGAAAAATAAAAACCAGCAGTAAGACTGACAACTTTCCCGAAGAAAAAGTTATTTCCAGAACCCGCACAAAGCCTATCAGCTTAACAAGATAATTCGTTTGATTTTCTATTAATTAGTCATTTTAAATTTCTTCTTTGTCAATGTCCGCACAGTTGACCTTATCTAGTCGGCATCCATTTAATTATTCACTGAAATCACATTGTGAAATTCCCTTTATAAATCCTCCATTGTTCATCGATTCTCTACACTGTTAATCTGACCACTCATAATGGCACAGAAGGGCTCTTGTAGTTTGTCCATATTGTGTTTTACAGTCCTCTTTCTTACTCTCTGCAAATGCCAAGGTTTAGATGGAACTCTCGGTAGAAAGCCCATCAAAGGAAAAAAAACTGCAGGTTTCTTTGATTTACACAAGGGCAATCTGCACATCAACCTTACCAACTGGGGAGCTACTTTAGTCTCCCTCAAGACCCCTGATAAAAATGGTAGTTTTAGCTCCTTAGTCATTGCATTTGCTCTTTACTCCTTTTTTCCCTTTTTCATTGCAGAAATGTACCTGATCATCTTGATTACATGTATTTGCAGGGCATCTAGCAGATGTAGTTCAGGGATATGATTCTTTGGCCTCATACATGGCAAGTATAAATTTTTTGACATTTTACTTTATTGCAAAGTCATGGATCTGTACTAATGTACAGGTTTATCATATGGTTGTGCTTCTGTGCAGAACATGACCAGCAGGCCTCACTTTGGTGCCATTGTAGGCAGGGTAGCCAACAGGATTAAGAATGCACAGTTCACACTTGATGGGAAGACATATCATTTGTTTGCCAATGATGGGAATAATTCAATTCATGGTAAATGCCCTGCTCTGCTCTTCTCTGTCTATATTTTTTCTTGGTTAGCTTATAGACTTAGAAATTGATAAACTAAAATAGTCTTCAGTTATCTAAAAAGGTGGAGAGATTTGGCAGTTATTTGCAATGCACTCTAACAGAGCTCATGAAATGCAGGAGGAAAGAGAGGTTTTGACAATGTGTTGTGGGAAGTCAAGGAAATGAAGGGTGGAAGCAAACCATCTATTAAGTTTGCTTATCACAGCTTTGATGGTGAAGAAGGTAATAATTAATGGAATATCTCCTTATTTAAGCCTGATTGGTCAATAGAAGAAGGAGAGCTCTTATCATACTCTACCTAGTTGTTTCTCTACCTACTTGTTCGGATGGTTGATGTGGGTGTTTAGTTTTACAATAATATGATTTGGCAGAAAAAGTCTTATTGTTCTGTTTTTGGATTCACATTAACCTTTTAGATTACACTTTATGATCCATCATCAGAATAAGAGATTTATAGGAAGAAAATGTAAGAAAAAAACGCTTCTAAACTTTTAGATTACACTTTATGATCCATCATCAGAATAAGAGATTTATAGGAAGAAAATATAGGAAGAAAAGGCTTCTAAAGAAGATCTGTGATTAAATCAAATATTCAACAACCATCCATAGTTTCCACTAACTTGATGATGGTTCTAACTGGTGTGATAGGTGGATGGCTTTTATAAATCTACTCATTAATACAGATAAGTGGGTTTTTAATGTACCCATTGTTCATGTTGCTGCAACAGGATTTCCTGGTGCTCTAGATGTATATGCCGCATATACTATAAGCAATGATATGGAGTTGAGACTAGATATGGAGGCAATACCAAGGAACAAGGCCACTCCTGTAAACCTGATCAATCATGCTTACTGGAACCTTGCAGGGCAAGATAGTGGAAAAGACATACTTGAACATTCTGTAAAAATATGGGCCTCGCATTATACTCCCACAGACAAGGCCCTGATTCCTACAGGACAGATCTTGCCTGTAAAAGGAACTCCTTTGGACTTAAGGAAAGAGACTGTTATCAAGAGCAGGATTAATAAGGTCCCAAGCAATGAGGTTCCTCTTGGGTTTGATCACAATTATGTTCTTGATAGTCCCAAATCAATGAAGGGGCTAAGAGTTGCAGCAAGAGCCAAGGATCCATGGAGTTCAAGAGTGCTTGAAGTGTGGACAAGTGCACCAGGATTGCAGTTCTACACTAGTAATAATCTCAAGGACACAGTGGGCAAAGGAGGTGTGATATACAAGCCACATTCTTCATTCTGCTTTGAGAGTCAGGCATTTCCTAATGCTGTAAATCAGCCAAATTTTCCATCTGTGATTGTGCATCCAGGCCAGGTCTATAAGCACACCATGCTCATCAAATTTTCAGTTGATATGTAGTCAACAATAGGGCTCTGTTTCATGGCCTGACAATTTAAGAGCATAAAATCCCCCACAGACCATTAGAATTGCTTTTAACTGTCTTTCATGGGTAGTACTAAATAAAGAAAGATGGTTAATTGGTGGTCTGAAATCTCCAAGTCCAGTCTTTGGTTTTTGGATTAGAGGTGATAATTTAATTGTTAAGCTTGTTGAATTCCAATGCAACGACCAGTGAGTCGAAGAAAACGATGGGTCAAAGAACACTGCACATGCAGTTACGTTTTTCCATTTCTTTGTTATTAATTTAATATTGTAAATATATAATTATATATTCTAGATGTTTACATTATAGACTTTGTCATTAAATCAAATGTCTTTCAGCAACAAATAAAATATTTGTTCAATGTAGAAAGATAGAAAAGACTTTTTACCTAGAGTTTTATTAATGAACATGCACATGCACATTATGCATATGTAATTACATTTTGCATTTATCTCATGTGCTCAATATATCAAAGATAAGAAATTAAATATTTGCTTAACATGGCTAGTCTATCAAAGACTTTCATGTTAGAGTTTTATTAATGGATGATAGGTGTGGTTTTCAATCAAATTTTATAGTCATTTAGTTATCATCATAACAGTGAGTTAAAATTGCTCATGGATCACTAAATATAATAAATTTATACACATATTTTTATAAATATATTAATGAACAATTATTTTCAAAATAAAATTGGTAATATGTTAGTTGTTCTTAAGGTGAATAGAAAGATGGAATAATAGAAGACTTTCTTGTAAGAAGTTCAATTTTGATGGAGCTTTTGGAGGCAATCTTGAATTAATAGATGTATGATATGTATTTTGGATCACCTTTTGTATTTTTGTGTTTGGAGAATCTTGTCATTTGAAACACACAACTAATAGGGAGATGAATGGAAGACACTTTTAGTAGGTATAACTTTGGTATGCACATAATTTTTTTTTTAACATAAAGATTATGAGAGGTTTGCCAATTTTTAGAAATTTCCTAAAACAAAATTTATTTCTTAATTAGAGTAGACCTCTAAATTGCCTACATCCTAATACCACACAAAACATCTTCTAATGCCATCTTTAATACCTTGTTATCACCAAGTACTAATTAAATAAACAAATTTAATAGTCTTTGATTAACTAAAGCGGTCTTCCTTATTCATCTGAAATAAAGAAACTAGCTAATTTCCACTAGTTAATTAAATACATTTTATTGTTTAGTTCATTGTATTGTTCAACCTATTTAGTTAAAAATAATTATAAGTCAATTTCTCTATTATCTAAAAAATAATTGGAATTTCAAAAAGTCACATGGCTAGCTCAAAGTTATTTAGATTAATTGAATGTAGATACCCTCACAAAAGTCAAACAACTAAGAAATCCCTATCGCTCATTTCTACACATCTTTGAGTTTCAAAATTTACATAGAGATGGTCTTGCAAGTAACCCGAATATCCATCATTTGGAAAGCTATTTCAATCAATCTCATTTATTTATTTCCAATCAATCTTAGTCATTCATCCTTTCACTTGCTCAAGAAATTAACTTGCTTTAGAAGCCAATGCATAACCAACCATCATTACACTACATCTTCAAATCTAGGTAATTGATCAACTCATCTTTAGATCTACAAATCAAACCTTTTTATAACCATTTTCAATCATCACATTTGGTTGTAATGTTATGGTACAAGTTTATAGAGTGACATACATCCTATACACTAACACATTAGGAGAACTATTGAGAGGTAATTGAATCTTTCTCAAGGTTTTAAGTGTGCATTCATCATCTTCTAGAAGGCAAGCTATAATATTCATTTCTTTGCATTTTAACCTTTGTTTCTTGCTTTTTTCAATCATAAACATTTTGGAACACCTGGTTGGACCTTTTCCTTTGTGTAATTTTGATTTTGCATGTTGAATATTCATTATGTTGTGGATTTATCCATTTAATGATGAATTTGTTATAGTGATTTTTGTACCATACATATCATTTAAAAAATATACTTTAGATTCAATAGAAAGGGCATTTTGAGAGCTTTCTAATGAGTACAAGTAAACTAAACATTTGAGCAAGTATCAAGAGACACATGACAATCTAAAGTTGACATTATGATGTTAATTGTTTTAAAAACAAAAATTGATGTGTAACTTTTAGGGAAAAAATATTGCAATATAAGTGAGGAAATTTAATTCTATTTTTTGCAAAAGCTTATAAATGTTCAAATATATTTTTCTATACTAAGCTCTTTTTAAATATATAGTTGAAACAAATTCTTGAAAAATTATTTAATTTCCAGACTTTGTTGTATGACCTAACTTTTTCATTTGAAATAAAATTGTAACAAGCCCCTTTTCAAATCTATTAGAAATAATAAGGAATCTATTGGTAACATCCATTTTTTATATTTGAAAAAACTATTCTTTTTCATTTTTTTAGATATTCAATTTATATGATTAATTCTTTTGAGCATACTCATTAGTGTAGGTTCAAGACCATGTAAAAATACTTTCTTGTGTTGTACGCTTGTTTGTACAAGGATTCCTTATTTAAATAAATTAGTTACACATTACATTTCTATAGATAATTCAATGTTTTTTCAATGTCTTTGATTCAAATGGTGTGTATGATGTCTTCTCATGTAATAAGGTGATCTTAAGGATTCAAAACATTATTTATTCTTTATTTTGTATTTTCTACATTCTATTTTCATATGAAGAAACATAAGTGTGCATGCTTTCCCTTTACTTTTTGTGTGATCTTTGATAACCAAAATCACTTAGATTGTTTCTTTTCTAAGGGCCCAACAAATATTTGATCACCTTAGAGAATGACCCTAACTTCCATTTTTCAACTACAAGGTATACACAATCAAGGGAGAGTTGAAATACTCCCCCATTAGGAGGAAACTTATAATTTCAAGTTAATCCTACAAGAAATTCATTCCTTGCAAAGTGATAGAGGATATTAGTTTACCCTCTTGAACTAGGCTATCAGAAAATCCTTTTATTTCATGGATTTTGGCCTCACATACCCCTATGATATATAAAGGATCCCCCTAGCAACCTTGTACATATTATTTTAAGAATTTTTAGCTATTACATTATGGTGCATTAGTAATTAATTAGGCTTAAGAAGTTACTCACCTTTTACGTTTTAATTGTTAAGATAGATCATGCTTTAGACAAGGCATTGTCAAGTAAGGGGTGTAAAGATGGTCTATGATATTTGTATTACTTAGCTATCCTCGACTTGGTAGATAACATATTGGTGGGCCCATATAATTGAGACACCCACCAAAATAAAGTGAGGTTGTTATTGTGCTTGATGTGTCTTCTTTTCAAAACATGTGGAGTCCCCCTTAATCCAAAGTGTTTTTTTTTTTTTTTTTTTCCAAAGATTAATGTATTAATGGTAATATGACTATAGACATCTAAAATCAACCATTCACATTTGATCAATTTCTCTAATTCTCAACTTCTATATTAATTAAATAATATTTATATTATTTAATTAATATTTTCCACTAATCTCATCATCTAAAATTATTTTCCCATTTATCTCTAATATTTTGCCCTTGCAAACTAATTTGACAATTATTTATATAGACCCTTTATCCCCTTCTCCTCCCAAATTTAAAAAAAAAACAAAAATTCCATCCAAAATTAGAATTCTACCACTACCTTCAATTGAGAAAACTAAGTATACAAATTTTAATTGAAAATTTTACAATAATTACAAACCTAGGTGTGTATGCGCTCGCAATATGTTGATATTGAGTTTCTCTTTGAATCCGTAATGTGGTATAATGTACTTTCTTGGATGCTCTTCAAGAGTTGAGATTGGCTAGGACTTCAAGAAATAAAAATGTAAAAATGAATTTGGGAGGGAAGGGAGGATTAAATGTAGGTGGTTAGTGGATGGATGACTCGAATTGACTTGACTAAAAGGGTGTTGAGGATTAAAAGTTAGTAAATATTTGGATTGTAATTTGAGTTGGGTGGCTACGACAAGACCTAATTGATTTACTGTATAGGGTTAAGTTTTAGTTCAAATTTGGACTAATGAATTATATTCATTTTACTTTTTTGAAGTATAGATATGACATAGTTGTCCCATTAATGAGGGACAACACTATAATTTATGACAATTAATCAAATAAATATAGTATTTGAACATTTAGGAGAAATGGGTGTAGGGCATTAGATTAATTAAATAAATATGATTTATTCGGTTAATGTGAAGATGGAGGTAGAGTTGAACCTAATCAAATACATAATGTAATTTATCTAAGTAATTATTGCTAAAAGGAAACTTGCAGCCACATAATTTGACAATTTCCACATAACCCAAAAGAGAAATATGTGCAAATAAGTATTTAGAATCCATATGCAAAAGAATAGACAGCATACCTATCAAATATGACCCACAATATACCTTGGGAAAGCTCTCAATAGGGGAAAAACTCCAGCCTCCAAAAGCATCCACACTCCATGTATTATTCATCAATGCAACATTACAATATATCTTTAGAGTCATCCATGAACACTTTTGAAACACAAGCTCTCTATAAGAACTCTATGTGAACAAGCACATAATCACACATCTCATGTCATGCTTAAAACTCTCACAAATGCTAAACAAGAGATGTTATCAACCCCTTAGCCAAAATGACCAACTAGCCAACCTTAGAAAACTACCCTTGTGTTTATTTTTAAAGAATAAAGCTTCCACAAAATTATCAAGTGGTATTATATAAAACCATGTGACTAATACCATTAGATTACAAAACCATTAAAAACACACATTTAATATTGGGTACTAATTTGTCACTTTATCAATGTTTTCCCAATATTAAATTAAATATATTTCCCCAAAGCGAGACCCGCATTAAATATTCTTGATGTTACATACAACACATAAAGTGACCTCAAGGATGTTAACTCCTAAGGATGCATGTCCATCTAGGTACCCCTAGGTGCACTACACACATAATAATAAATAATAAAAAATCTGCAAAACCATAACAATTTTCTATTGGTATTGGTTGGTGATGTTAGTTGTGGCACTTCTCGTGCTTGCTCTGTCTTTTGTAATGGGTCAGCCCTCTTTTTTTGGTTGTTTTATTATCAAAAACATTTTATATTGGTAATTTTCTCTACACAGATAATTTGCGTGAGACACATATTGATCGATTGTTTCTCTGTATAAAAAGCCTATTAACTAATCATAATAATAATAATTTAATTTTCAATAATTAATATTAATGATTAAATGTGTATCTAATATTGTAATAATATAATATTATTTAATTATTAGATACATATTTTTAATTATATTCATAGGTATTATCTCAACAAAATTCAAGCCTCTTAATGTGTAACGTAATTAATTAATATTTAACCATAACTTGTAGCATAATTATTTAATATTTAATACAATTATATTAAATGAACATCAACCATAAATATTAATAATTTGATATTCATAGAAATATACACCCAGTAGCTGGATCGACATTGCCAGGTAATGACGTTATTGTCGTAATGATGTTAAAACCGGTATTGGCTAAATGTGCAACTAAAACGTAAAATGCATAAGGAAAGTTTCAAAAAAGTGAAAAAAAAACTAAGTGTCCCCCTTGGTAAGATTTACGTTTTAGTTGCCCTGAGAATCGTGCCAACGTCACATCTTGACGGGGTCATTTTTAACATATGCCAGTACTATTCCATGAATGAAGTAGTCTGTAAGGGCCCGTTTGGTGCATGGCATTAACTTATCCAGAATAGGCCTATTCCAGAATAAGGGCCTATTCTCGAATTAATTAATTCTAAAAATGAAAGCTGGAATAAGCTATTCTCTGTTTGGATC
>MU226950.1:302699-322158 GCA_018584345.1 Thuja plicata
CTTTGAGTTACTGGTTCAGACTTGAAGCTCAAATTTGTTGGGTATATGATTAGTCTTCTTTTTCAGTGTTCTTCAAGAAATAAAGAAAACCTATTTTGATTCTTGGTCCACCGTGAAAAGGGTACTTGAAAAAAATGTGCTCTGAATTGGGCAAAGATTGTATTCCAGTTGAAGAAGATGAAAATTCAGCATGGGCGGAGTCAATTCCCCAACATGTAATGGAGAGCATATTTGCTTGGCTTCCTGTAGAATGTGTGCTGCGTTGGCGGGTGGTATGTAGGGATTGGAATGTTCTCTTTTCCTCCCAAAACTTCTTGACCCTCTCGTCTCAAACGTCAAAGAGGGATGAATGGCTAATTCTGTGTGGAAACAGTTATTGTCTAGCCTACAGCTTGTCCACCAGAAAATGGCTGACTACAACACTTTCTGCATTTCCTTTGTGTGGTTTTAAGGGATCAGAGCTAGGCCTATTCTTACTGCAAAATTTTACTCCCTCGGGGAGGAGCTTCTTTGTTTTCAATCCAGTCACACAAACAAGTTTTCAGCTTCCTCCAGTAGCGTCCATCTTGCTCAAGACTTATTCTGGATACATTGTGAAAGGAGATCACGGAGATGAGTACAAAGTGGTAGTGGTGGGCTCTGATTGGAGAGGTGCACACATTGTGCAAATCTATGATTCGTGTGAGAAGTCGTGGAAAATTGCAGGGCAGATAAAACTTTTGAAGGCCCCCACTGAGATAGCTTTTTGCAAAAGTAGGATTTTCTTTACCACTTTAGAACCCTTTGTGGGTGTTGGCATTAGGGTTTACAGCTTTGATTGTACTGTCAAAAGTTTTATACCAATGCCCGCAAGTTATGACTTGTCTGTGCCTAAGCTTGTTGTTTGTGGGAAGCTGTTCCTAATAGTTGTACCCATATTAAAGATAAACGGTATAATGGATATTATTGTTTGGCAGTTGGAATATAAAGAGGATTTCAAAGACCCCTTTTGGAAAGAGATTACAAGGATGCCTCAATTTATACTTGAGAAATTCGACAGTGAATCGAAATGGGATCAATCTCATTGCATTGGATTCGAGGATTGCTTGTGCTTCAAAATCTGGGGGGCCACTGATGTGGTTGAATATAATTTTATTGAAGGGTCTTGGAAATATCTGTCAAAATGCCCAATTGCAGACAGGGATGAGATCATCTGTAGCTTTTCCTTTCAGCCCAATCTTCTTCTCAAGTTGTGATATCAACACGTGCTTGTTTTGGTAATTGATTCTGCAAATGATTAGATTATCATTCTAAATAAATTTTCGTATTGATGGTAGATTATATACATTTTGGTTTTCACTTCAATTTGTTAATCAGGTGATATTTCTATTTGAAACAGGGCATTGTAATTTGGTGACTGAATTGTACATAAGCTGTGTATTTAATATATCTCTTGCAGTTTGCTTGAGGATGTTATAGATTTTTGTTGTCACTTCAATTTGTTAAGCAGGTGATATTTCTATTTGAAACTGGGCATTGTAATTTGGTGACTGAATTGTATATGATCTGTGTATTTAATACATTTCTTACAGTTTGCTTGAGGATGTTTTGACAAATTAACTGTAAGATGATATTTTTCCCATAAACTTCCTATTTTTATTATTGGAAAAGTGTATAGGAAATACAGGGAAAATTCAAAATTCTCAGCAACAAGCCACCAAATTTCAGTCACATTCTCAATACTCCAGATCAGCCCATATGGTATTATTATTAACAACAAAATAAATCCTTTATGGCATACAGTGAATGTTTCGCACTGATGATCATTTGGACATGGATAATATCAATTATAATTTATGATTTCCTAGCTAGTTAGGAATCCTTGTATCCTTGAAAACTTTATTGCCTGGGTCTGCATATTTGTTTTTCGACTGATGAATTCTGGGTTTAACCACACCCAGTCGATAGGACCACATGAGAAGGGCTCATCTCCAACACTTTAAATGTCCAACAAGGACCAACACATCCAAACATCTACCATGGAGCTCAAACGCAAGATCTCCAGTAAAACAACCAAGAGACAAACTGTTGCACCATGTGCCCATGCATCTTGGACTGCAACATATTTAAGTTCAATACAAAATCAATTTGAAATTGAAGCTGTGGACGTGCAATTGCTGCATACATTGTTGGCTTATTTTATTTTAATTATTTTGATAGAATAGACTATAAAAGCTCAGTCCAAACCCAGTGCTCATATTATTGGGTAGCTCAATAGCACATATTTGTCTAGTATTAACTATTAAGCAATGTTCTAACGCCCATTATAATCACTGTAGATATTCTTGTCGAAAGGCTTATCTGACTTATTAACAAAAAGGGTCCATACCTATTTTCCTGTTTCCTCTTAGACATTGTGAGCAGTATCCTTCAGTCTAGATAAAGGTGTATCCTGTAGGAAAGGAATATGAACTTTGTTACCACCCAATAAATTTCCTGTCTCTGAACTAGTATCTTTTTTTTGCAATCCTGACTTTCATATGATGAATAAAGGCTTAGAAGAAAGCCATACTCCTTGCTAGCCCTCATCAAAAGATTACACCCTTTACAACTAAGAGTGAAATATATGCCAAACTTTAGATGTTACTATGTTACATCTTTCAATTGGATACTACACTTGCACAAGAAAAAATCCTTGTTCATATAGTACTACTTATGTGCACTTTCAATATATATATGTGCTAAAAAGTTCTTTCTTTGTGGAAGTTTTGAAAATTACTGCTGAGCAATCTATTTAAAGAGCTGTAATCAAAATTTTGATGAGGGCTAGCAAGGAATATGGCTTTCTTCTAAGCCTTTGTTCATCATATAATGGATTTTATTGTCTGGCAATCACAGAATGTTTTTTTTTGATCGGTAACAGTTGGATTATATTATTTCATCAACGCTTTTAACTGGAGCTTGGAACTAGTGAGAGCACAGATGGGGGCTCTCATCCCCGTGGTTATAGTACTGAGGCATGAACACCTATTATACTGAATTTTGTCTAGGTTATAACAATCTCCTTATATCTCCCTTTAGAGCGATGGTTATGCGATCTCCTTGTAACTTCCTCCGCGAGTACTACCTCCACCGTCGACGACACCACCTTATCTCTCCAAAGCCGACGAAATTCTCCTTATATCTCCCAGCTGGCGTCGCCCATCACCTTATACCTCCCTTCTGGACGATGCAACACCTTTGGTGTTCGTGAGCGTACAGCCTTGCCGCTTGAACGTGGGGATCCGTTAGAGCGTCAGTGAGTGTGGCGGGGTCCACATCCAGCGTGCCGACGAAGTTGCTGCCCTAAACAGTGGCAGGATAATTCCGATGCTCCAGCATGGGCCGGGTCTCGAACACATGACCTCCAAGCAAGGAGGCTCGTGACTTGCCGTCACGTTACGGGGTCATCCCCAGCAATCACAGAATGTTACGCCATATCCATTTCCATGGTTTAGGAATGCCAGACAATAAAATCTAAGCATTCTTAGACTTTGGAATAGGAGTTTCTACCTTACAATTTATACTATTCATTCACCCCAAACTAGTCTGTTGGCAATTCTTTCCTACTATTTTGTGGGACCGAAACCTTCTTTAGTTTGTCATTAAGATCTGATGCTTTTTGGGTGAGACGTGCTTTAGTTACATGTATGTATAAGGTCATACAAGACCAATGCATTAATTAAACCTTTCTGTAGACCATACGATCCTGAAGTAGTCTCCCACCGCAGTATGTCATCTGTTTTTAACAGTGATCCCATGTTTCAGTACCATGTAATTTCCTACAAACCGTATTGCCCTAACATTTTGGGGTTATGAATAGACTATCTTTCCTATTGAAAGCACTCTTGAACAAAAATATTTTCTAATCTTCTAAACATGCTTTGGCATGTCCACGACAAAGGTAATACAATTAAAGAACTCAGGCATCCACATGCATAATATTAGATATAACTTTTGTGCAAACCTGTAAAGTTTTTTGAATCCAGACCTTGTTGAAAGGTAATATAGGTTAGCATTTGAGATTATAACTACTATTTAATATTTTATTCTGTTCGAGGTTATAACCAATATTTAAAATTTATTCTAAGTTAGAGAACTTGACAGGCCAAGGCAACAATTAGTTTTTGTATATTTGAATGAAACAAATCATAAGAATCTTATTTTGATTGAACATCTCAAATTCCATCATTTATATTAACATAGACCAAAAGTCTTAGTACTCAATCCTGGCCTGTGCAATTAATTGGAGCATGACAGGCCTTATTTCTATTCATAATGGGCTTACACATCTGCATGGTTCTGTTTTCAGAGTCTCACTTAACAACTGAAGCAACAACATTGTTTCCAACAAATGATGGTAATTTTAAGTAAAATTTTGCGGCGTTTGGTACATATTAAGGATTTCACAGGGTATGTAAATGGTTGGCGAAGCTTTCTTGGACTATCTCAAAACAGTCAACCAAATGGTGGGTATTATGCTTCTAATAAAGATTATCCTTGCTGTAACTGATCATATATACTGGCACCCAACAATTTAGCTATGCTCTAACTAATCATAATCACAGGGACCTGACAATTTAGCTATGCTCCAACTAATCATAATTACAGGGACCTTACAATTTAGTTAGGCTCTTGAAAACCTGATCTATCTTGTGCAGTTCTTGCACTCTCTCAAATTAGTGAACCAAAATTGGATATGGTATGATGATTAAACTTGCTCTACCTTATCATAAGTACATCGTTATGTATCACTAATAGTGCAGTAAATAAATCTAAATATCTCTTAGTACTCGCTTAAGCATCCCCCAACCCTCTGCTGAAGTAGTTTATTGATACTCAACTGAATGCCCCTGTTTAGTAGCATGCATTATGGCATTTTACCATTTTGTAAACCCTTGTGACTATTTGATCACAATGCGAATTTGTGATTGGATGTTAGAGATCATTTTTATCGTTGTTACAGAAGTGGAGTATTTTTAATATAAGGATCCTTTGATTGCCATCTTGAAACCATGGCCTAAATTGTTTTGTAAATTGCTTTGGTAATTGATGTAGGTGACATTCAACAAGGGAGTAATCGATTCTTATAACCTCATGGATATACAGAACCTTGGTTTTGGACTACAAACATGCATTGGCTGAACTCTTCATCAATAATGGACTAAGTAGTTTATGTGCTTGCTCTGTATTATTTCAATTTTTAAAACTACTCTCTTGGAGTCCTTATAATGGCTTTTTACCTCATGGATATACAGAACCTTGGTTTTGGACTACAAACATGCATTGGCTGAACTCTTCATCAATAATGGACTAAGTAGTTTATGTGCTTGCTCTGTATTATTTCAATTTTTAAAACTACTCTCTTGGAGTCCTTATAATGGCTTTTTGTGGCCTTGGTGGGAAATAAATTGCTGATACAGCATTTCCTGCAGGATTTCATTGTGTTGGGTGGTCTTTTCATCCATAAAATGGCTGATCAGCAGATCCAAACAGCTGTTATTTGCTGATACTGTTAATGACGGTCATCCAAGGAATCTTTTGAAACTTCTTCCCGGAGTCACTTATGAGGTATGGATTGGTTTCTTGTAAAGTATGAACAAACATGTTCATGGCTAGAAATTTTTATGCTCCTATCTTGTTTTATGAAAAAGACATATTCTGTGTAGAAAGTTTTGTCCTCTCTATCTAGTATTATTAGCAAGGGATGACAATGCATGTCAAGAAGCTTTTGCATATGAGGTCAATACTGTACAATCAGTATGTTCGCCCTAACTAATATCAGCTATAGATTGATTGCAGATTCGTATTCAACCTGTTTCTCAGACATCTCCCCTTGTGGTTCACCATTTGTATGGGAAACATACAAGTTATGGTTTTGTGAGTTGAAACAAATCTGTGTAGTTATTTTGGCATTGCTTTTTACGAGTATAAAAGCTCTGCCAACTTTCATAGGCCATTCTATGGGTAGAATTTCCTTAGAGAGCATGCCATACCAGTAAACCTAATCTAATAAAGAATTCCACGGGGTCATTTCTATGGAGTTCACAATTTTCTAAGGGTGTTTAAATGTGATTCCGTGATCCCAGCCTCTGTAAGGTTGTCATAAGCAATAAGTTAGGGTTCTTGAAAATTGCCTTTTGGTATTTTCAGTTGAGACCTGATATTATTTTTATTTCTCGAGCAGCTAACCTCAAAGTTCCAGGTTGTATTAAATTTCCTTTGCAGTTCATTCTCACGTTGGAATCTAGTTCTTATTGAATCCATTAACAATTTTTTTTACCCAAAAAAAATTGCACTATAATATTATGTATTATCTAATATCAGGAAAACCCCTGTATCCCATGTGACTACACCTAGATCATTATATACACTGACTACACCTAGATTATTAAAACACTAGCTAAATTAAATTAATATCAATAGAATTGTCTATTTATAAAAAAAAAATCAAATCAATTAGTCACCTGTGACTGGTCCAGGGAACAGTTTTTTAATCATAAATTAGAGGGTTACATAGCCAGGTTCCGTTTTTATCAAAAGAGACAATTTTGCATTGAGGTTCACAAAACAACTTTCTATGGTTGAAATAGGAAGTTTTTCTTCTCCATTGGCGATTTGAAACACCAAAATCTACAAAACATCCTTGGATCGTTCCACTCAATCTAGAACATTATTCCCATATCACATAAGCAAAGACCAAAACAAGCTTTTCACTTTGACCCAAAACAAGCTTTTCACTTTGACCCTAATTTAGAACTCCAAAAAAATATTGTAAACAAAAGCTAAATTGTCAGGTCCTTACAATTATGATTATTGAGATCAAGAATAATCATCGTACAATACCCACCATTTGGTTCCTTAATTTGAGACTGCAAGAACCATACAAGATAGATCAGATTTTCAAGAGCTTTGCTTAATTGTAAGTTCACTAATTTAAGAGAGTTCAAAAACTAGGCAAGATAGCATAGCTAAATTGTCATATCTTTGATCATGCCTTCATTTGAAATTTCACCCTTTTGGAAGGAAGCTGAATGAGCTCTGCAATTCCCTATGTCTGTGCGTCCATCTAGTTTCCCATTAGGGTTACTGTACTGTTTTCCCCTGCTAATACCGTCATACCGCATTTATTGCAAGAATTCATTTCGCTGTTTTTAATTTCCTCGCCTACATTTAGCCTAGCAATTGCTGCTGGTGCTGAAGTGTTGGCGATTGGCGTTCATGGCTCTGTCGAGCAAACGACCTAGGAAATTTGTTTCCAAAGTCTTCCATGAGGTAAGCCCTCTGGTTCCCCTGATGTGATTTTGCCTTCGCCAGAATTTGACAAAGCATGTAAATGGTTAGAAAAGTTTACTTTAATTGGATATTTTGTTGGTAGAATTCCTTCTGAAAGTGTGCTCCGGGATTGGGTTTCCAAATCTTGGCTCCCCAATGGAGTCCGCTTCGATGGTGTGCAAAACCTCACTAAGGGGTTCTTCCTATTTTGCTTTGGGAACCCTTCCCATGTTGAGGGTGTTCTAAAAAATGGCCCCTGGTTTGTGCGTTCCTCGCTCCTTGTTTTCCAGCCATGGTCGAGAGATTTTTCCATCTCTGATGATAAAAAACTCAAAGTCCCCGTCTGGGTCGAGTTCCCTGGTCTACCTTTGCCTTGCTAGTTTTTTTACGAAATATTGTAGAGACTCTTGGTCGAGTTGTTTGCATGGAGCCTGAGCATTTTTACCACGCTCGCCACCCGGAAAAGGGTTTGTGTCGAAATTGACCTCGCCCAGGAGCTTAGGGATAATATTGACATCCAGATTGGTGGGTGTTGTTTTTCTCAGCATGTCATGTATTTGAATTTGCCAAATACATGCTTCCGCTATCATTCTACAGATCATAAGATTAAGGATTGCCCTCTGGGAACAAACAAACCTAGGCCTCCTCCTAAGGAGCTAGTTGCTTCTCGAGGTAATGAGCCCTCAAAGGATGATGTCGCTTGGACTACAATGGTTCGTAAGGGAAAGCAACAATCAGTTTCTCCGCCAAAACAATCTTCTTCGACTTCAGTTGTCCCAACCTCGACTTTTGCAACTGCCCAAATTCCTAGGCCCGCTTCAAGCCCTGCTTGGCAGGGGAAAGGTTCTTCTTCCACTGAGGTTTCCACCCTTCCTCAGGGCGCCTCTGTGCTCTCCACCAGCTTCATTGGATAATGGAGGTGTATTGCGTCGTTAATCTCGCAGTCCACCAAGACATGATGAGGTAGACGACACGAGTCGGGCAAACACCAAACCTTCCCTGAAGATATTTTTACCAGTCTTTTATTCAGGTTTAGAGTTTTTGCACAATAGCTTCTCCTCTCTTGGGGAGGAGGATACTATGAATGATGGTTTCTAATGAATTTCCTCTCTTGGAATGTGTTAGTAAACATATTTGTCCTCTCGAAAATATCTTCACAAACGACTCTTAAACACCCAAAATTAGAAGACGAATAGAACTGCCAGTTGGAAAGGCTATCATGAGGTTGATAGCCTTCCTCTGAATTGTGAGGTACAACTCCCTCAAAAAGATTTACAATGAATTAAATAGTGGGTTATGTCTTTAACCAGAAGACAAAAGGGGTTTCTAACATTCATCCATAAACATTGAATGAATGTGATTACATATGCGAGTAATTAAAATAGGAAAATTAACAAATAACCGCAAGATTATTTACTAACCCTCCTCAGTGATGAGAAATTTTAAAAAATGAATGCTTCAATCTGCAACATATGAGTACATAAACCAACAAATTTATTCACCTGACATGGCACATAAAAGTGTTCGAAAATAGAAAAGTAATGACCACAAGATCGACTACAATCCAAGAAACCAGACACTTAGACCTCAAGATCGGATTAATGTCGAGTATTCATTATCTCAAACATAAACAAAAGAACCACACGATTGTCTTGTATCTATGCTATCAGGCTACCCAGAAAATGTAGTAAACACATGTTCATTCCCTCGTATCATCTCTGTTATAGACAATACCAATGTACTCTCCTTCCTTCATGTAGCCACTCGATTCCTATAGAAAAGAAGAACCTCGTTCCTGACTTTTTGAGGCATATTTATCTCTCCTCCCAACAAATCTCTTTTCAGTTGTTAAAACTGATTCTTGTGGAATATGCCTCTTTTTAAAAAATCTTTAACAAATCTTTATAAACATCCACCTACTGTTTGGTTAGGAGAGCTAAATATCATTTTAAGATATTAAAACATTGTTGGATGATGTTTTATTTAAGTTCTTTAAACGATGTGCATTACTCTTCTCCCAACACATGACCATATTTCACTCAGACAACACCACGTATTATCCTAGTAAAAGGCTGGAACACTTCTCACTTAATATTATTGACACAACCATAGGATTTCTGCTAGGTGCCAGCATAATAGATCAAGGTGAAGCTATCCCTCGATATCTTGAGATTCATAAGAAGTAGTCCTTATTTCTTTGGCTTATAATTTGGGCGGACCATGGACTTCATTATTAAGACATCACAATGCTTTCCCCATCATTGAGCGTGGAATTAGAATTGTCAATCTCTTGTGTGTTCATAAACATTCCATGAAATCACAATAGTTTGACAAGATATATTTTGTGACACTTCCCAAACACTGTGCATGAATTCCTTCAAATTCACTAGCTCTTCCACTTTTGCTGGCAAGAATGGAGGTGTTGTGTTTGAGTGTGGGAGGATGTTGAATGTCAAGTTGGCATATTGTCAAACAATATTCCTATCTCCTCTTTGCTAGCCATTCCTATGCAGAATGTGAAGTCTTGACTGTGCCTCGGTTCTATGTTCTATCTTTTCTCATTGCATTGTCGACCTTTATATCTTGGCAGAGAGATCACTCACATATGGAGTCTAAACATCGTTGACAAACAATTATTACAACTGCATTGACATTCTGTCAAACAATTCGTAGCCGCCTCTTTGTTCTCTGTCACAACTTGGTTGTTTTTATCCTGCAAATTCCATGACCAATTTCAGTGTCTAATATATGGTGTCATCGGGCTTCTGTCGAACAATTCACATTTATCCTTGGTATAAGTAATGACTTGAGTCTTTCCATTTGGATGTACATAACCTTTGGACTCTCAACTCTTCGTTTGTGGCTTTGACACGTCTGTTGTGGATCATGTGACTCAACCATTATCTCAAACAAGGCAATATGCTTTTGATACCTTGATTCCCTTATATTCAAAACATAGATTCATATGCTCGACTAATTGAGCCTTTGGTAGTTGGGGGAGGCACTCATCATGCATTTCTGCGCTCAAGAACAACAGGACTGCGCTTTATCTTGCTCAATTCCATCACTGACAACCATTTCGAGTCATCTTTGTGAGTCGATCATGGACCTTGATGATTATGAAGCTAATCCTGTGCATATCTCATAATGAGTCACTCTCATCCATGTGAGTTGGTCGAGCACCATGCAGCCAAACTCGAACTCCATTGACTATAGAGATAACAATCAAATTCTGTAGGATGGCAAATTCTCAAATCAATCACGGTGTTTGGCAAAATGTTCCAACTTCTGTCTATAGAGTTCCTAACTATGTGATTGTTTGCGAAGAGCCTAGTATGGTGCCACTTTTGAACAACAACAAAAGTCACTGGGGGGTTGATAATTCGGTTCAAGAGGTGCACGAGCCTCGCGAATAGCATCCAACTCACAAAGTAGAACTTGATAAAATTGTCCTTTTGTTACACAATCTCTATAAAATGTGATTCGCAGTGGCTTTTGTACTGTTGCCCTATGAAAGAAATCAGTAGTTCTTTTATTATTTCTCCAGTACAAGTGCCTCGTACTGGGTCTTACCAGAATTTATACAAGTCTTAAATGAGCTCTTGCCGGTGTACCTTGTTTAATTGATGGTCGATTTTCACATTACCCTCCATCCTTATAAGTGCTTCTAATCTTCTCCAAGTCCATTTCTTGCTTCTTATTTTCAAGGAGATATCCCCAATTCTCTATTTTTACTCGAGCCGCTCACTACGCAAGACAATGTAAATCTTGTTATCCTTTACATCACTGGAACTATCATTATTGTATTTGATCATCACACAGAGGTCTTAAAGGCTTTAATGGATTAACCAAGTCATGACAACTTTGACTGATTGAACCTTGCCTTGTCATGCAACGAGCTTAATATTTTAGCAAATGAATCATTTGAACTTTGAAGTATTGAAACTTGAAAATCACCAAGGAGTTAGCAACCTGATTTGATACACCATGAACTTTTTGGACTTGAATCATTTACTAGCAACCTTCAATCTGAATCTGAATCCTTGAGGCTGGGAATGTGAACCCTGAATCTGAATTGTGAGACTGATCTTGAACTTCCAAACTGGAGGACCTTGAAACCGAACTTTGAAACTTGAACTAAACATCTTGCACCTTCGAACTTTCAAACTTTCAAACTTTAAACTTTGAGGTTCAAAGTTCAAGTTCAACACAATCTTGGAACACTGTTTCTTCACAACTTCAACTTTATAAAAGCATCATTAGTAATAAATCCACGATAAACTAAAACAATTTAACAATTCCTTTTATGGGACTGATTCTCAAAAGTTTAAAACTTGGGTAGTTGAAGGCAGCCAACAGCTGGCTCTGACTGGGGATGTGGGCCGCGAGGGACATGAAGAATCCAACAATCTCTGGGATAAGACTAGTGCCTTATCCATTGGGAATAGATTCATTGTTGCATAGAGAATAGGGAGGTGCTTGTAGAGAGGGAAGTAGGACAACAAGGCAAAACAACTAAGCTATCAACAAGCAAAAAACTAGCAGACAAAACTTGTAAAGCTGAAAATTATTTACAGATATGCACATTGGCAAGAAAATCCCACCATGAGAACTAGGGACAAAAGGTACTCACAGGAAACCATTCATCGGTTGAGAGAAGAATGATCCTTTCCTGAATAGCGAGCTGTATTTGAATGAAAGAGTTCCATACCAACCCCATTTGTTAAAATCTTCATCATTGCATGTCAAACTGATTGTGTGCTGGAGTTTAGAGAGCAAATATCTAGACCCACACAACCACAACTCACCGTAGATTTATGATTCTTCCTGAAATTCCAGCGCGAGATTCCTAAGATCATCTCCAATTGGTAATTAGAAAATTTTAGGCTCAAACATCCTTAAAGAGGTCATACCTTCCACATAATCAACTTTCACAAGACCCCAATCTTGAAAGAATCCTCAACACTTAAAACACTCTAAAAACAAGAATTGACTCTATACATCATAGGATCAACGCTTACGAGAGTGTCTTCGTTGTGCTTTGTTACAACTAAATCTGAAAATTCCCTATCCAAGATAAATGCATCAATGAGATTAATACTTGAATTTTTACCTTCGGGATCTTCTTGCTTGGTTGCTGACAGGAACTTTTCAATAACCTCGCTTCATTTAGAGGATCACTCGAGAAAGTCGATAATGATTGAGGTGGCAACCCTTCAACATTCTTGCCACTATAAAGTACTGCATATACCTCATATTTTTCCTCTCCTTCCAAATTTATAGGCCCCAAAGAGGTCTCATTAAGGCATAAAATATTCAATTTTAGCACAAGAAACCTCATGCAGGGGAATAGATTCTACAACAGACTGATGGAAAGAAATACAATTTTTCTCATCCCAAGCACAATGAAAGACTCCACACTCTGATTGTACATTCTCATCATCACTTACCCCATTCTTTCTTGCTGGAGCTCGGTCCTTGCAAGGCTGCACCATTTCTTGCCTAGCAGATAAGAAGAGCTTGTCCTTGACCTCTCCTCCGTAAAGAGTGTTGCCCTGGCTATCTGACAACTCTTGGAACTGCAATAATTCAGTTAAGTCGTTGACATAACCTCTATTTACCTCAGAGCGTTCCTCCTGAAGTAGATTTTCAGAATTAAAGGACTCTTTTTCCAAGCAAGATTCTGAAGTTTTTATGGGAGCATCTCCTTCTTCAAAGGTTGGAAAGAACCGAGGCATTACTTCTTCCTCATGATACAGTGTGTTTGCTGAAACTTCTAACGATTCATGAGGCTGTAAGAGTTGGACAACCCGATCCTCACCTTGCTCCATACTCATTTCATAATTTTTCATCCCAAGAGAGGAAAGCGAATTTTCATGACTTGATAGGGAATCATAGGGATGGAATAGGGGACTGTCCCTAATTATGGTATCTTCACAAAATCATGTAGGAAGATATAATGCATTAATCCCACCCCAAGCAATTTTATTTCTTGGAATTTTTAACTCTTTATTTGCCTCATTTGCTGCTGTTCCATTTTGTTTAAATGTGATTGTTTCACTTTGACATGCAAGAGGAGTACCTTCTTGGAAATCATTAATGTCATAAGTGAATACCTCTACCCCTATTTCAACAATCTTTTCATTATAGGTCACAACATCATGCTGAAACTCACCCGAGTCCTTTAAGAACCTCCTTGGGGTGTAGATGCTCTCATGTCCAACATGTGATCCCTCTCCTTTTGAGGGAGTGGATGACCCTTCTTCTTGCTTGGCCTTAATGCATGGCGAAAAATATCCAAGCTTTATATTTTCAGTTTGAGACAAGTCACTTTCTCTTGATTGTGATCCCAAGGTACAAAAGGTCTAATCGAGGTTGGCCCAAGATCTTCTTCTCCTAGAATTGAGAAAGCATAAGATGAGGATTCTTTTGTTTCAGATCTTTCTCTTACAGTCTCGACTTTGGCACGAGTTTGTCGTTTGAGGCTCTTGAGGTCATAGTATCTTTTATAGACACATTTCAAAATCATAGAGGAACAAAGATCTTCAGAGGGGTGGAGCCTATTCTTTTCAGCTTCACATATACCCCCCTTAAAGGCGTTCCACAAGTATTGGAGTGTTTGATCCTCCTCTTCATTTAACTCTCCAACAATAGGTCTTTTTCTAGGTTGTTTCCTTTACTGGACCTCATACTAACTTAAGACTGAAAAATTGCGAGAAATGAAATTGGATGAGATCATCGGAGATTCTTCGTCATCAACCTCCAATTCTTTTTCAAGTTGTTGTACTCTTTCCTTGTGTTCTTGGAGGTCCTTCAACTTGTGAAATCTGAAGCACATGGTTTTCCACAGCAAGGAAGAGGTGTGGTCATCTTCAATGTTGAGGTTCTGCACGAGAGATGCTCTTTTTATAGTGCTCGAAGAAATCTTGCAGCACTTTATCATTCTTTTGGGTGATCTCTGAGATGGTAGGGTTAGGTCTCATCTTTCTTGTGACCTTTCTATTTGGCATGCTCATTGCACAGATCCGCTAGTCTCTTGTATACAGAGATGAAATAAAAACTGAGGAACCAATTGTCAGACACCAATCTTTGTTTCCGAGTCCCCTGCGGAGTCGCCAAAAATATGTTAGTAAATAGATTTGTCCTCTCGAAATATCTTCACAAACAACTCTTAAATACCCAAATTGAGAAGACGAATAGAACTAACAGTTGGAAAGGCTATCATGAGGTTGATAGCCTTCCTCTAAATTGTGAGGTACAGCTCCCTCATAAAAAGATTTACAATGAATTAAATAGTGGGTTATGTCTTTAACCAGAAGACAAAAGGGGTTTCTAACATTCATCCATAAGCATGGAATGAATGTGAATGCAGATGCGAGTAATTAAATTAGGAAAATTAACAAATAACCACAAGATTATTTTCTAACCCTCCTTAGTGATAGAGAAATTAAAAAAAATGAATGCTTCAATCTGCAACATATGAGTACATAAACTGACAAATTTATTCATCTGACATGGCACAAAAAAGTGTTCGAAAATAGAAAAGTAATGACCACAAGATCGACTACAATCCAAGAAACCAGACACTCAAACCTTAAGATCAGATTAATGTCAAGTATTCATTATGTCAAACATAAACAAAAGAACCACATGATTATCTTGTATCTATGCTATCAGACTACCCAGAAAATGCAGTACAAACATATTCATTCCATCCCATCATCTCTATTACAGACAATACCAATGTATTCTCCTTCCTTCCTATAGCCACCCGACTCGTGTAGAAAAGAACCCCATTCTTGACTTTTTGAGGCATATTTATCTCTCCTCCTGACGAATCTCTTTTTAGTTGTTAAAATTGATTCTTGTGGAATAGGCCTCTTTTTTAAAAATCTTTAGAAAATCTTTATAGACATCCACCTACTGTTTGGTTGGGAGAGCTAAATATCATTTTAAGATATTAAAACATTATTGGATGATGTTTTAATTAAGTCCTTTAAATGACGTGCATTACCCTTCTCCCAACACGTGACCATATTTCACACAGACAACACCACATATTATCCTAGTAAAAGGCTGGAACACTTCTCAATTAATATTGTTGAAATGATCATAGGATTTCTACTAGGTGCCAACATAATAGATCAAGGTGAAGCTATCCGTCGATATCTTGAGATTCATAAGAAGTAGTCCTCTATTTATTTGACTTGGAATTTAGACAGACCATGGGATTCATTATTAAGACATCACAATGCTTTCCCCATCATTGAATGTAAAATTAGAATTGCCAATCTCCTGTGTGTTCATAAACATTCCATGCAATCACAATAGTTTGACAAGATATATTTTGTGAGACTTCCCGAACACTATGCATGAATTCCTTCAAAATTCACTAGCTCTTCCACTTTTGCTGGCAAGAATGAAGGTGTTGTGTTTGAGTGTGGGAGGACGTCGAATGTCAAGTTGGCATTTTGTTAAACAATACTCATATCTCCCATGTGCTAGCTATTCCTATGCAGAATGTGAAGTTGTGACTGTGCCTTGGTTTTATGTATTAAGATTATTTATTATGTTTCCTTTATCGGTTAATGCTCAAGTTTAGTCTTTAGGAAACTTTCAGTCTTTAGGATAGTTTCCTTTCTTTCAGCAGTTTCATATTTGGAAACTTGCTATTTTGTATATATCTCTTGTATTATTTATGAGCGTTTTCGCTCATTGTGAATATCAGTTCCATTAAAATCTTTCTGCTCTTGCATCTATTATTTTATGGTATCAAAGCCAAATTCCATTTTTCGAGAAATTAATAATTTCATTTTCGAAATTATCTGCTCTTTAATTTTTCAAAATCTTCTACTGAGAAATTTGTCTTGGGCTCTCTGTTTTGCAAATCCGACTAGGGTTTTTGTGGAGTTTTTCTTTCTTTCTCAGAATATCGCGAAGTCTGAGAAATCGCATATCCTTTTTCTGCGATTTCTATGTCTCATCGCCTTTGCTATTGCGTCCATTGTTGACGCCTCTACTGTCGCGTCCATTGTTGCCTGCGCGACTTGAACGATTCTCTCCTTCGTGCTGTTCACGGGATTCTTCAGCAGGAGCATCATTTTTTTTTACCAAAATGGCGGTCATCTCTGCTTAATACAGGGTTGTATCTGCATGCCACCACCTGCAAATTTTATGTTGGCTCTTGTTTGAAGGGCAGTTTTACCCAAAGCCGTTTTTATTGCGAAACCCTAATTTTTGGGATCTAGATTTTTTTTAAATACATATTCTCGGTGGGTCTTTCAAGATCTTATCTGGGTCTTTGGCAGTTTTTTTTGGGTACCTCATTTTCCATGCCTCGATTTTTGAGCCAGTGGATTTGAAATCCGACTTCAGATTCTTTCTGGGTTTTTTATCAGTTCTTCTGGGTACCTATCGAATTTTTCTGGTACAACCAGGAATTTGCCTTGAATCCCTGTTGAACTTCATTCTTGAAGTGTGTACCTGATTCTGCTCAACACTGATCAATCTTCGTTCTATCATTTTTCTATGTTTTGGAAAATGTGCAAATGACATCTTTGACCAACTTGATGTTGGAGGGAAATCAACGGTTTAATGGCAGTAATTATAATACCTGGAAGCAGTGTATTTTGACCATATTTGAGTATCGCCGTCTCGATGACCTGGTTTTGGGCACAGAAACTCGTCCTACCACAACAAGCACTGATCAGGATAAGTTTGATGATCGAAACAGAGAAGTTGTCATGCTTCTAAAGCTGTCTGTTACAAATGACCAGTTGCCTCAGATTCCCTCTGGAAAGACAACTTCTGATATTTGTAAGCATCTGAAGGAGCTACATGAAACCTCTGATAAAAGCAGGGCATTCTTAAAGAATTAGTTGTTCTCCATCACGATGGATGAAAGTTTGTCTTTACAGGACCATCTCATAAAGATTAAGGACATCCGAGACCAGCTTGAGGCTATTGGTCGGAAAATGGAGGAAGAAGACATGGTAGTCATCACTCTCAAGAGTCTACCACAATCTTACGAGCACTTTGTTGAGACTCAACATTACGTCTACGAATGTTGATTTGAAGTTTCCCGATTTATGCAACAGACTTCTGTAGCAGGATCGCTGGAAACAACAGTTTGACAGTCATGCTCTCTCATCCTCTTCAAAATAGGCCTTTGCAGCAAAATTTCAGCCATCTCTGTCATCACAACAGGGAGGTTCACACCAACCCTCAGGCAGTTTTCAACCAAAAACTGTTCAGTGTCATCACTATTGTCGCAAGTACGGCCATATGAAGAAAGATTGCCGTCAGAGAATAGCTTCTGAACAAAGGAAGAAGATAGGGTCACATCAGCAGGCAAATGTTGCTGAACAGTCTGAGCAAAAGGAGTCTATTTTTTATGCTTTTATGGCTCAAAGCCCTTTAGATCTAGCTAGGTCTTCTGCTTGGTACATCAACTCTGGGGCTTCACGTCACTTTTCTCATCGGTGTGACTGGTTTACATATCTCTCTCCATTCAGTGATATAGTTGTGTTTGGCGGAGGAGAGGAGCATAAAATTGTTGACCGCGGAAATGTTTAGATACAGTCTGGTGGGAGGAAGCTCATCTTTCTCAATGTGTGCTACGTTCCTGGTATGGCACTCAATCTGTTATCTGTGAGTTAGATCATGAGGAATTCTCCCCAATTGGATGTGTTGTTCAGTGCTCACAAATGTTCCATTATTGATCGAGATACTCGTCTTACTGTTGCTACTGGTCTAGAGGATCATGACCTATATCGACTTACTAACACCAGTGGTTCTCCTGAGATAGCTATGGCAGCTCCTACTTCATCTCTCAACACTTTGTGGCATCAACGATATGGACATCTCAACATCTCGTATCTCTCTCAGCTGTCCCGGGAGGGACTTGTTTCTGGCCTACCTGATATTCAGACACAACATCTTGGAGTATGTGGCGCTTGTCAAGCTGGCAAACAACATCAGACTCCCTTCAATGATGGGGATTCTTGGCGTGCATCTAAGGTACTTCATTTACTTCATGCTGATATTTGTGGTCCTATGAATACATCTTTAGTTACTGGTTGCAAATACTTTATGCTTAGTGTTGATAATTTTAGTTGAAAAATGTGGGTGTACTTTCTTAGACACAAATCAGATGCATTTAGTACCTTTCAACAGTTTAAATCTTTGGTTGAAAAAGAGTCCGGCTGTAGAATCATTTCTCTTAGAACAGATAACGGTGGAGAATTTTGTTCCACTTCATTCTCTGACTTCTGTGCTACCCATGGGATCAAACGCCAGTTCACTACACCTTACACTCCTCAGCAAAACAATGTTGTTGAGCATCGCAATCATACGATTGTTGAGATGGCTCATTCTATGTTACAACACCGGAGCGTTCCTAATAAGTATTGGGCAGAAGCAGTGTCTACTACTGTCTACCTCCTTAATCGTTCTCCTACTCATGCTGTTAAGGGAAAGAGCCCAGAAGAGGTTTGGTCTGGCTGTAAGTCCAGGATCAGTCACCTAAAGATTTTTGGCTCTTTTGCATATGTCTGGACTCCTGATGCTAAGCGCTCGAAGTTGGATTCCAAGAGTCAAAAGCTCATGATGACAGGGTACAATGACAATCATAAGGCTTACAGACTGATAGATGTCGACACTGATCGTCTGATCTTCAGTCGTGATGTTGTTTTTGATGAAGCTAGTGGACCTTTTTTGTCATCTTCTGAGCAGTGCTTTGAGGATCAGCCTCGTAGTTTTCCTCTTCCTCTCGCTTCACCTGATGGGAGGGATGATGCAGAGCCTTTTCTTGATGCCTTTCCTAAGGCTCCTATCGCTGCTCTTGTTGAGGATCCGGAATACAACCCTCTTCCTGCCCCTGAGCCGCTTCGATCTCCTCCAGCTGTTGGCCCCCCTACTCTCCGGCCTAAATGGTGGTCTAAAACTATTGGTGATCTCCAAGATAATGAGCTCATTGAGGGTAGAGCTTTTAGAAATAAGAGAAAACAACAGCTTACAGTCAATTTTTCTCTTATGGCTAACCTTCATAGTGTTTATGAGCCCCAGACTTATTCTGAGGCTAGAGGTATCCCTGAGTGGGAACATGCTATGGACGCTGAGTTTCAAAGTCTTCAGAAAAATCACACTTGGGCCCTTTCTGATCTCC
>MU226950.1:322208-343175 GCA_018584345.1 Thuja plicata
GCTGCAAATGGGTGTACAAGGTGAAATACAAATCTGATGGATCTTTAGACAAGTATAAGGCTCGTCTTGTTGCTCGTGGTTTCTCACAAAGGGAGGGTATTGACTATGAGGAGACCTTTGCTCCTACCGCCAAAATGAGTACCATACGGCTTGTCCTTGCCTTAGCAGCTTAGTTCGGTTGGCAAGTCCATCAGATGGACGTTAAGAGTGCCTTTTTGAATGGTGACTTACAGGAAGAGGTATACATGACGCAACCCCCGGGCTTTAAGGTTATTGGTCAAGAACACAAGGTCTGTAGGCTAGTCAAAGCCCTCTATGGTCTGAAACAAGCTCCTTGGGCTTGGTACATGAAAATTGATAAATACTTAACTGATCATGGTTTTCAGAGGAGTCCCTCAGATTCAAATCTGTATATCAAACATTCTGGTAATGATATATTGTTTGTAGTTGTCTATGTGGATGATTTGATCATTACTGGCAGTTCCACACATTTGATCACTGAGATCAAACATGATTTGTGCCGCACCTTTGATATGACAGATTTGGGACTCTTGCACTATTGTCTCGGCATTGAGGTTTGGCAGACCGAGCACAGTATCTTTCTTTCTCAGTCCAAGTATTCTAGAAGTCTTGTGGACAGGTTCAGAATGCAGGATTGCAAACCTGCCTCCACTCCTATGGAACCGGGGCTCAAATTGTTAGCTCAGTCCGATTCACCTATTGTGGATGAATATGTGTTTAGACAACTAGTGGGCAACCTCATTTATCTTACTGCCACTCGACCTGACATCAGCTTTGCCGTGAGCTACATATCCCGCTTCATGACAGCTCCCAAGGCTGATCATTGGATAACAACAAAGTGTGTCCTGCGTTATGTAAGTGGTACTCCTAATTATGGCCTTTTGTACACTCAGAGTTATGATCCTATACTATGTGGATACATTGATTCCGACTGGGGTGGTTTGGGTTGATGATCGTAAGTCTACCGCTGGATATGTGTTTACTTTTGGATCTGGTGCTGTCACATGGAATAGTAAGAAGCAGCGGGTGGTGGCTCTCTCTTCGACAGAAGCAGAGTATCAGGGAGCAGTCAAGGCAGCTTGTGAGGCAGTTTGGCTTCGTCAGATGCTTGCCGATATGCATGTTCCTCAGACAGGTCCGACTACCTTATTCTGTGATAACCAGGGCATGCTCAAACTGGCAAAGAATCCGGTCTTCCATGAACGAACCAAGCATGTGGAAACTCATTATCATTACATTCGTCAGCTGGATGAATACAAATCCATTCAGTTAATGTATGTTCCCACCTTGGAGCAGCCAACAAATATCTTCACCAAGTCCCTCGGTTCTGATAAATTTATAAAATTCAGGAAGTCTATTGGTGTTGTTGATAGATTGAGCATTAAGGGAGGGTATTAAGATTATTTATTATGTTTCCTTTATCAGTTAATTCTCAAGCTTAGTCTTTACGAAACTTTCAGTCTTTAGGATAGTTTCCTTTCTTTCAACAGTTCCATATTTGGAAATTGCTATTTTGTATATATCTCTTGTATTATTTATGAGCATTTTTGCTCATTGTGAATATCAATTCCATTAAAATCTATCTGCTCTCGCATCTATTATTTTATTATGTTCTATCTTTTCTCATTGCACTGTCAACCTTTATATATTGGCAAGGAGATCACTCACATAGAGTCTAAGCATCGTCGGCAAACCATTATTACAACTGCATTGACATTTCGTCAAACAGTTCGTAGCCACCTCTTTGTTCTTTGTCACAACTTGGTTGTTTTTATCCTGCAAATTCCATGACCAATCTTGGTGTCCAATATATGGTGTCATCGAGCTTCTGTTGAACAATTCACATTTATCCATGGTATAAGTAATGGCTTGATTCTTTCTATTTGGATGTACACAACCTTTGGACTCTCAACTCTTCGTTTGTGGCTTTGACACGTCTGTTGTGGATCGTGTGACTCAACCATTATCTCAAACAAAGCAATATACTTTTGATACCTTGATTCCCTTATATTCAAAATGAAGATTCATATGCTCGACTGATCGGGCCTTTGGTAGTCAGAGGAGGCACTCATCATGCATTTCTGCGCTCAAGAACAATAGGACCACACTTTATCTTGCTCGATTCCATCACTGACAACCATAGAGAGTCATCTTTGTGATTTGATCATGAACCTTGATGATTATGAAGCCGATCCCGTGCATATCTTATAATGAGTTTCTCTCATCCATGTGAGCTACTCAAGCACCACGCAGCTAAACCCAAACTCCATTGAATATAGAGATAATAGTCAAATTCGGTAGGATGGAAAATTCTCAAATCAATCACGGTGTCTGGCAAAAAGTTTCAACTTTTGTCTATAAAGTTCCTAACTGTGTGATTTTTTTCGAAGGGCGTAGTATGGTGCCAATTTTGAACAAGAACAAAAGTCATGGGGGGTTGGTAATTCAGTTCAAGAGGTGCACGAGCCTTGCGAATAACATCTAGCTCACAAAGTAGAACTTGATAAAACTGTCCTTTTCTTACACCATCTCTATAAAATGTGATTCACAGTGGCTTTTGTCCTGTTGCCCAATGAAAGAAATCAGTAGTGCTTTTATTATTTCTCCAGGAGCAGTGCCTTGTACTGGGTCTTGCCAGAATTTATACAAGTCTTAAATGAGCTCTTGCTGTTGTACCTTGTTTAATTGATGATTAATTTTCACATTACCCTCCATCCTTATAAGTGCTTCCAATCTTCTCCAAGTCCATTTCTTGCTTCTTATTTTTAAGGAGATATCCCCAATTCTCTATTTTTACTCGAACCGCTCACTATGCAAGACCATGTAAATCTTGTTATCCTTTACATCATTGGAACTATCATTATTGTATTTGATCATCACACAGAGGTCTTAACGACTTTAATGGATTAATCAAGTCATGACAACTTTGACTGATTAAACCTTGCCTTGTCAGGCAACGAGCTTAATATTTTAGCAAATGAATCATTTGAACTTTGAAGTATTGAAACTTGAAAATCACCAAGGAGTTAGCAACCTGATTTGATACACCATGAACTTTTTGGACTTGAATCATTTACTAGCAACCTTCAATCTGAATCTGAATCCTTGAGGCCGGGAATGTGAACCCTGAATCTGAATTGTGAGACTGATCTTGAACTTCCAAACTGGAGGACCTTGAAACCGAACTTTGAAACTTGAACTAAACATTTGGCACCTTTGAAGTTTTGAAAATTTGAACTTTGAACTTTGAACTTTGAACTTTGAGGTTCAAAGTTCAAGTTCAACACAATCTTGGAACACTTTTTCTTCACAACTTCAGCTTTATAAAAGCATCATTAGCAATAAAAACCCATGACAAACTGAAACAATTTAAGAATTCCTTCTATGGGACTGATTCTCAAAAGTTTAAAACTTGGGTAGTTGAAGGAAGCCAACAAAATGTAAGAGGTCTTACTGACTTCTCCAGAAAATATTCGTGCGTCACTTTATACAACGATTTCTGCATACAGATGTTCTTTGTCTTCAGGAAATAAAGATAGCTGGTTTTCTTCTTGCAATAACATGCTCTATTATTTGGCACCATAGTTTGGTTTTCTCATCCTCCCATGAAGCTGGTAGAGGAAGGGTGATTTCCTTGTTGCGGCCACGTTGGCAGAGTGCAATTATTGATCATGGTGAGGACCCCATGCATAGATTAGTTTGGGTTTTATTGAATGTGAACAATCACCATTTTGGTTTTATTAATATTTATGTTCCCAATGAGGCGGTGGAAAGGGCACCTGTGGGGGTGGATTGTTGATTCATTGCCAACATCCACTTGGGTTTTGTGTGGGGATTTTAATATGGTAGAGGTGGCTTCTGATAAGGATGACATTTCACCATTCCGGTGGATAGCTGGCGAGCATGAAGCTTGGTTTTACATGCGCAATAAATTTTGGCTTTATGATCCCAATATCATTTGCCGCCTCCCACATGTAGTTTGGCATACTTAAAGTAATTTTAGAGTTGGCTCTGATAGAGTTTTCAAAAGGCTTGATCGAGCCATGATATCCTCTCAACCTTTTTTCTCCTTTCAGATAGAGTAACTGTTGCCAGTATTACCTTTATCTGATGTCACTTTATCAGATCACTTTCCTATTAATTTTTCTATAGAATGGTGTGCACCTTTGCCACGTGCTCCTCAATCTCAATTCATGTTTAACACATCATTCCTCAAGCACTAGCCTACCCTCGCCCACATTAGAAATGTCTAGAATTTGCAGCCTAGGCCCCACTACATCGTCAGATTGGATTTTGTGGTGGTATGATGCCATTATTTGCACTACCAAATTTCTCTGCTTTTATGGCAAGCAACTGACACTTTTCCACCACCAGTCTTATGCTCGCACCACCAAGGATTTGCGTGCTCTTGTCCACAATTTGGTAGCTCATCCATTCTCAACTGAATTTCAGTTTCAGATGGCAACTCTTCGTCATCAAAAACATATAGCTGACATTTATGCAGCCATATGAGCTCAACTTAAGGCACGTTTACATTGGTTAAAAGTTGGAGAACGTGCTAGCAATTAATTTTTCTCTGCTTTACGCTCCAGACATTCCACTTCAAGTATTAAAAGGCGCAGGGAGGGTGCTTCAATTCTTACTGAGATTCCTAATATTTTGCAAGCATTTGTTACTCACTATTAGAAAGTTTTCACAACTCAACCTCCTCTTTCCAGTCAACAAGCCTTAGAAGATTGCCTTGCTACTGTCCCTCATTTTTCACCTTTCTAGCGGGCTTTCTGTGACTAGACTTTGTCTTTTCAAGGCCTTAGGGACGCAGTTTTTTTCACGACAGACGATAAATCCCCTGGCTATGATGGTTTCTCGTGTGAATTTTATAAAGCCTTTGGGATTTTTTAGGTTCAGATCTTCGTCATGTTTATTTAGAAGCTTTACAAAAAGGTACTCTAGGGTCATAAATAAATAAAGGTAATATAAAATTCATACCTAAATCTGGCGATCTTGAGGATATCTATAATTGGTGCCCAATCACCCTCCTTAATGTTTCCTATAAAATCATTTCCAAGGCTCTAGCTTTGAAAATACACCATCTTATGCCCCAGATTATCCACCCTGAGAAGATTGGATTTATTCAGTCTAGATATATTCTTGATAATATAATAGCAGTATGGGAGAGTATGGAATGGGCTTGCCATTCTAGTCAAAATGTAATTTTCCTCAAAATCAATTTTGCCAAAGCATATGATTGTATGGAATGACCTTTCATTTTAGCCATGCTTTCAACCCTTGGCTTTGGTCTCCACTTTGTATCTTTTTTTCAAATGCTTTTTTCTGATGCTAATGCCTGTATAACCATCAATGGTTGTAGGTCAGTCAATTTTGGCCTTCACCGATCAATTTGGAAGAGGTGCCCTTTCGCTCATGCCTTGTATGTCCTAGCTGCTGAAGGCTTCAACTATTTACTGGCATCAACCATTTTTGTTGGTCATGTTCGCGGTATTTCCATTCCTGGTTCTTCTGGCCAGCTTGTTAATGGCCATTTTGCTGATGACTCTTTTCTTATCTTGATTGAATAATAAGACAATATTCAACATGCTTTACAATGTCTCAAAACTTTCTACTTGGCTTCAGGTTCCACAATTCAATGACACAACTCTCTCCTACAAAAAATCTTTTCTGCCTCCTCCACAGTGGCTTCTACAATATGATTGGAAATGGATCCAACATGGTCAGATATTCCATTTTTTGGGTATACCTTTTGTTTTTCATGGTTCAACTTCAGAACTATGGGATCCGGTGCTATCCAAAATTGAATCCAAGCCTGCCTATTGGTTGACCAAGCCAAAATCTTTGGTTGGCAAGTTTCAGGTTTGCTCCAAAATTCTTACAACAACACATGTTTATTACTCCTCTTGTTGGTCTCCCTCAAAAGCAACCTATGCTAAACTCGAGCGACTTCTCCAAGATTTCTTATGGGCCTCTAATATCCACAAGCATGGCTTCCATTGCGCAGCTTGGGAGTATTGTTGTTTACCTCAGCATTCTGGTGGCCTTGGTTTAATTTCTACACACAGGCAAGGCCAAGCTCTTTGTGTTAAATGGGTGGTTCGATGCGTCTTTGCAGATGAGGCCTAGAAAGTTCTACTTCGGCGCTGCATCTCTTATGGATTTCCTACCCATAGTCCTGCTTGGATAGACATTGGGTTTCAAAACCTTCTATTTATGAGGGAACCAGTTCAAATATCTAGCGTGCTTGGGAGGCAGCAAAACCTTGACTTCAGTGACATGGGTCTGGATTTTGAGATGGATTATCCTTCAACCAACATAATCTCTTGTGGATTCCATTGATTCAAATGCAAGGGCTCCCACTTGAAAGGATCTGGGTGTTCAAGCTCTGCACTTTCACAGGCATGGCGTTTGAACCCCAAGTGACCTCTTTTGCAGATCTACCATGTCTCTCCGCACTTGGGGGGATGTACGGGTGCAGTTTTTTTTGACCCATCAAGGTAGAGATACTTTTGAGTTGCTTGTCTCTCGGGTGTTCGAGCTTTGCACTTTCATAGGCATGGCATTCAAATCCCAAGGGACCTTTTCTGTAGATCTACCATGTCTCTCCGCACTTGGGAGGATGTACGGGTGCAGTTTCGTTTGAACCGTCAAGATAGAGATACTTTTGAGTTGCTTGTCTCCCTTTTACTAGGAGAGCTTTTACATAAGATTGGGATAACAAGTCTTACACCATGGTGGAAAGAATGGAGATGGTATCTAGAGACAACCTTTTAGCGATACAGACCACATCAAGGTTATTAGTGGCTCTCCCATCACCTACCAATGGTGGATGTTTTGAATCATCGTTGGCATTTCCTATCTTCTCATTCAATTTGGAGATTGTGTTTTATTACTATTTGGTCTAGTATTCAACAACCTAAAATTGCTCATTTTGCTTGGTATGTTCTATTTCTGTTTACCTCTGGGTTTTCATCTACACCATTTGGGTATTGCTGATCCTCGATGTTCCTTTTGTTGCCAACAATAGCCATTTCTCCATCTATTCTAGTTTTGCCTAAGAGCTCAAAATTATTGGGTCTGGATCCACGATTTTTTCTCCTCTTTCCGTCTCCTCGTGTCTAATTGGAAAATGGTTCTGTTGGGAGATAATCCGTTGCTGGCCTTTCCTTTCCTCCATCTTTGGCACACTTGCATAATGGAGATTCTCTTTGCAATTTGGAAAGATAGAAATGTAGTTGTCTTTTCTAATGCCATTATTGATGTTAATATTTCAATTTTTGCTAAAGCTTGTATTTGTAATAATGTTATGTTTCAGATACAATTCAAGCAGACAAGGTTTCCCTTGAGGTGACACATTTGCAGGAGCTTCTCCAGCATTGGGGCAATGCTCCTTTCACTATTGCTAGAGTTCCCCCGGAGGCTTCCACTTCCGCTGGCCATTCTACTCCGCGTGGGAGGCGACGCGGGCAGAGTTCTTCCAGCAAACAGACTGAATCTTGTTCTCAACCACCTCATCGATGTTTGCCTCGACTGAATTTTTCACTCAGAGTTTCCATAAGGCCATCCCCCCATCAAGGCTCTTCCTCGGCTTGGACTCCTGCTTCTGCCTCTCCTCGAGCTCCGCCAACAAATGATGGCTGGCCTTCTCAAGATCATCCTCTGGGTTGGCCTTCTTCAGATAAAGGTTTCCCCAAGTTGGCATTAGCCATTTCTCCTCAATGTGAAGACAAAGAAGATGAAACTACAGATGGCTGGACTCTCCCAAACCCTGAACCAACTCCAGAGTTGGGATGGGGGAGGAAGGACGAATCGGATCAGCCACCTCCTTCGGTTACAACGTTGGCTGCTTAATTATGTTTCTCTATATGGCTAAACCATTTTATTTTGTTCTATTGTGATTCTAGGCCCTGCCCATGTGACTTGTTTTTTTTGTTTCTGGGCTCTGCCCATATGAGTTGCAGGGAGACGTCTTTTCCTCCCATTACTTCAATGTTCCTATGGTTTTTTAAGTTAATATAATTTGGTAAGGACTTACATTCAAAAAAAATCTTTGTAATTAATGTCTATTAGCACTCTACAATGAGAACAATGGGTAGATTCTACAACATTTTCAATTTTAAATTTAAGCACCATTTACATATATTAATATTTAATAATAAATATAATGATTTCGAAATAAGAAGCATCATCAACACTATCCACTCTTTTAAAATAATAATAATAATAATTTTTTATATGAAAATAAATTATATTTTAAATTTAGAATTTATCAAAATACTGAATAATAATTTAGATATATTAAAAGTGAACAATTTAGATTCGAAAACAAAGCATTGCATCCAGTTCATATATCTGCAACTATAATCCTCATAGATAACTATAGTAAATATAATAAGATTGACGTGTCTATGTATGCACTAAATAAAATGATTCTAAATTAAATTAAAATAAATTTTAATAAAGAGAGTAGCAAACTATTGAGTTGAATCCTCATACCAATATCATAAATAGAGCAGCTAAATAAAATGATTCTAAATTAAATTAAAATAAATTTTAATAAAGAGAGTAGCAAACTATTGAGTTGAATCCTCATACCAATATCATAAATAGAGCAGCTTCAAATTGATATCGTAGATAAATATATTTAAAATATCTTTACTAGTTATGACTAATTAGAACATAGAAAAATGATTTTTATGTTGCATTCCAAACATGATGTCCACTATTTGATTTGCTTGAAATGGTCTAAAAACTACACAAATAAGAAGCACATTTTGAATAATCTCTCCAACCATTAATATAACTTGTGAAATCCTTAATATATACCAAATGGTACAAAAACTTGAAAATTACTATTGAAATTAATATCATTGTTTTAGAAGCTCAATAATGAGAAAAAGGTCAAACTCAATGTAATACCCACTTCTTAGTTTGCTTTTCAGTTGTGGTTACCAAACTCTTTTAGGCCTTTTCATGTGTGCATTGGTTATTTCAGTGTTATTTGATAATATTGATATATGCCATTCATTATGATTTGATATTTTATGATCAAGTAGATAGTTGTTCGATATCCTATATTTACGGTTACATTTATGGTTGTTTCATGATGAATATTTATATGGTATGATGTCATTATGATTATGGATTTACTAACAATACTGACACTATATCTGTATACACATGGATCATTTGAATGTTTTACATTTCTGTTTGGTGTGTTTGATATGGTATGAGACAGAGTCATAGTTACTTGCTTTGGCGAGATCCACACGATGTACTAATCTCAACCATTATTTTTTATATTATATGTATGCATATGCTTGTCTTTGTGATGACAAGTTTGCAGGTACCAGACAATGTCTTCCCTGAATTGACAGGAGTGAGCGTGCCCTATCGCAATATCTCAATAGTAAGAGGGGAGATAATATTCAGGCTTAAATCTCTATCCTAAGCCTACATTTTGCCGTAAGAAGGGATAAAAATCTGATTGACTACCCCATCTGAATCCGTCAAGGTGACGTGGATTCGTGAACCTTTCTGTGTATGCTTGTTGCATTTGTGTCACTTGATTTTTCTGTTGGATGGGTTGAGTTAGATTAATATTGCTTTTTGACTTATTTTGATAAATGATTAATTATGACACTTATTAATGTTAATACTTACACTTTTAATAAAGTTAATATATATATATATATATATATATATATATATATATATATATGACTTAAATAATTAAATATTAATTAAATGCCTATGTTTGATTAATTGATTTTATTATTAAGCACTAAATTAATAATTAATGTTAAATCTAAAAATTGAAATTAAATACATAATTAATATAAAAAAAGATATTTATAATCAAGTTGCATATTAAATAAAATGTTATAAATATTAATTTTAATTAAAATATTATTATGCAATTTAATTGCACATTCAATTTTATAAATCAAATTAAGAATTCTAATTTAAAGTTGAGTTAAGTGATATCTTTAAGTTGCATAATTGATTTAATTAATTAAAATAATAACATGCATTTCAAATGCACTTTTCTAAATTAAGACTTTGACTTCAACTTGTAAAGTTAAGTTGTGCAAACTTAATTTAAGTTAAAGTTGAAATTAAAGTGTTTTCTTTTAATTTTAAATTAAAATTTAATTCCTAACTAGGTTTTTACTTTTTTAATCCTAGTTTCCTAGGTTTTCTATATATATGATTTGAAAGTCATTTTAAACAATTCAATCAGTTTGAAGGAGAATCTTGGAAGTAAAATAATTTTTGTAAAAATTTGGAGTATTTTGGATTGCACCTTACTTTGTCATTATTTCATATTTGTTCTTCCTTTTAAGGCAGGGTTGAAATATTTGAAATTTTAGCATTCAGATCCTTGTCTTCTATGTGTCTGAAATACTGGAATCCTTTGTGCGAAATTTTTTTGCTTGATTTTGTGTTTGTTTTCTTAAATAATTCTGAGGAAAAAAAAGAAATTAAAATTTAATCTAGGGGTTTCATTTCTCTTTGTTCCAGATCTGTGTTTTGGGTATTAGGGTTTCATGAGAAAAATACCAATTTCAAAGGATTATTGTTTTTTTTTTTTTTTCAATCAAGGTTTTGGGGTGATGTGCTTTTATCAAGAAATATATTTCATGTCTTCTTTCCCCAAATTGAATATTTCTGCCTTCAGATCTAGATCTACATGAAAAAAATAAATGTGGATAAATTACATGACTTATTATTAAAGCAATTTAATATTATTGCATGCAGATCTACAATTGCATAGTAAAATATAAAATAGAGATAAACACACGTTCTCTCTTTTATTATGAAAATTAATTAAGTTTTTTAAAGAACAAGTATTTGTAAATGATATATTTATTTGCATGTTATTCAAGAAAGATATATTTATTTGCATGTTATTTATGAAAGATATAGTTATTTTTATGTTCTTTTATTAAAGTAAATTAAAAGAATTATTTTTTTTGGGATTTGTAGGCAGCAGTATTTTATTTTTAGGAATTATGTTTTTTTAGAAATTCTATTTTTTTAGAAGTTCTGTTATCTAAAAAATTCTATTTTTAGAAAAAAAAATCTTTCTTTTTAGAATTTGTATGTACTGACATTCTATTTTTAGATTCTTCTTTTAGAATTTACACGCAGTGAGATTCTATTTTTAGAAAAAAAAACTAAGTTGTGTTAAATTTTTTGACTGAGTATTAGGTTAGCTAAACTATATCTTGAAGTTATTTAAATGAACATATATGTTGTCTTTTATGGTCTTTCTAGGGAATTAGGTTGACTTTTAGGTTTTGTATACTAGAGGTTTGGGGGTTTAATTATTACCGTGTCATGTGAATTTATCTGTGCTTGTATTGTTGTGTCGTTATCATTCGACCTTTTTACTCAATCTTATATGTTCGTTAAAGCTCAAGATTATGTGATCTTTTGAGTACTTAATGTTGTTATAGTTAATTGAGAACCAATAGTTTATGTATGGACAAGAACCAGTTTTGAGATTTATGTATTACCATCTTGATGTCTTGTGAGCCTAGGTAGGTTAACTGATTATATAGAGGGGAAGTGGCTTGCAATGGGGGCTAGGGCCCTAAGTGGCTACTAGGGTAACCCATTGGAAAGTAACTTAACAAGTGATAACATGACACATTAATGAGGTTTTAAAATGAATTAATAAGATGTTCTAAGTTTTTGCCCATGCCTTGAGTGCTAGTACATGCTAGGATGAGAGTTAGGGTCGTTGTCTCTATGAAATTAGGATTACTGAGCCACATAGAGTCACTTGGGGGCCAGGGTCCAAGGGAGACTACTAGGGTAACTCAAGGGTGGACTTATATGATGACACTTGCTTATATGAAGCTTAAATTTTCTACGTGTGTTTGGTGCCTCTAGTAATGTGTATTATTCCTTATTCTATTTTAGAGAGCTTCTACGATCTTCCTATGCGTACCCTTTTGATGTCTTGTATATCTTTACTTTATTCTTCTTGTTGTATACCTGTGTGTGGGCCTGATGTTATCTCTTCAGCACGGTGGGAGTGGACCTTTGGTTCCTTGAGGTTGGGTGGTAGTGATTCTTTTACCATTTGAGATCCAACATTCTTGTTCATGCTTGGATGATCCTTATTGCACTTCTATCTTCTTATTCTTCCAGAGACTTGTTCATTACTATGATGATGTATATTTGTACCTTATCTATATATTGGTTGACATCCATTCAGAGGATGTTATGTATAGCTATTCTTTATTGCATACCTTGTGACTTGTGGAGTGAATGCTGATTCATTATGTATACCTTGAGTATCAGTTGTATATGTGATCTTGTTATATGAGATTCATATTATGATTTCAGTTGATGAATCTTTGATGCTAGTTCTTTTAGTTGTTCTTTGTAGATTAGTTTTCTTAAAGTAATTCTACGTCAAGGAACCTTCAAGATTTGTAATCTATGTTTGAGTTGCATTTATGTGTATGTCATGTGATTCATTGTATTGCTTCTACGTTGTTATCATTATTGTGTGTAAATATTTTTTTTATTTATTTTTTATCTTGTAAAATTAGTTGCATGTTCTAGGTAATTCTCCCAGGTTCCCTTGCGGGGCGCTACACTTAATAAAATTATTTAATATGAAATTTGTATATTGTTGCATTAAAATTTGTTTAAAATTCAAGATTCTTGGGACAAATTTTGAGTCATGTAGTCATATTTTGATGACATAATTTTTATGTTGTTAATCAAAGTTGAATTACATGAAAGAATAGTTGTCCAACAAAGGAAGAGAACAAGAAGGAAAAAAAGAAAGAAGATACATATCAACAACTATGTAGATAAGACAAGAAAATGATTATTTATCTGACAACTAAAACATAATCTAAACAATGAAACCTGAAACAGTTACACATGGAATATAACTTTTGAAGCTGTTTGGAACATCTAACTTTCTCTTCGTACAAGTGTACAAGCTAGTACTTAATTTCATACAAATTGCGACATATTTTTTCAGCTCAAACCATAAAGAGGCCAATTATAGAACTCTTATGGACTAAATGAAATAGAGGGTAATTCAAAAATATAATTGCTAATTTAATTAGACAAATTTTTTTACTGCAGGTAGATGTTTTTGATGTGATAGTTTTTGAGTTTGAATCCATGAGTTTTAAGTCTCCCTTAAATAAGATTTCAAATGCCAATTTTCATGTCAAAATTTTTAACTTCCCATTGTTCTGACACCAAATTGTCAAAGCTTTGTATCGTTCTGGGAATCTATTTCTCTAGTGTTAAAAACTCTATGATAAGTTTTGTTTATTTAAAAATGTTAGAATAATGGAATGGTGTGTACTAAGAGGGGAGGGGTGAATCAGTACCCTTAAAACTTTTATCAATTATCCTTAGTAATCTATTCTTGCATTACCAACCATTGATGCTTTACTACCTTATGCATGTAATATCAAAACATAAATGTAATTGAATGTGAACATTCATAGAAACATTCATGAAACTTAGTTACACATGACACAAGCATTGGTAATGCAGAAAACCCCTGTTAGAAGGTAAAAACTATGGTGAAGATGAAACCCACAAAGCTTCACTATTTGCAGAATGGAAGGTGCCAGTTAAGGCTACAAGTGTGATCACTTATGATGATTTTAATATGTTAGGAGTAACATGTTAGACTTGTTAAGTCTACTCGGTTAAGAGATTTTAACAACACTGTTAAGTGTGCACTCGGTTAAGAGATTTACAATAAGACTGTTAAGTCCACCTTCTTAAAGGATTTCTTCTATTTGCTACGATTGTTAGAGAGTAGTCAAAAATACTTATGACTTGATAGTATGCAATCTTGAATCGCTGAATACAAATCCTTTAAGTTCACAAAATGTATGTATCACCTATAGTGATGGATAATACCTCTGTTCTGCTTGGTAGCCTTGAATCTTAGTTCTTCATAACCGAATCCTTCCTTTTGTGTCCTGCATGAAACTCTCTGTCTGATCCATAGATGTCTACTGCGGCTACAATCATCATGTTCTGATTGATTACTACTATTTATACAATGTATTGATCTAATTAGGTGTCAGGCTTTACAATAAAAACTCTATGATCAAAGGTTTACAAATTGACCTTGATCTCCTAATTTGCATGTTTATAATCAGTTAGACTGATTAAAACTATTACATATTCTTTTCTTGATCCTCAAGAAACAATTTTACAACTAAGCATAAAGCTAATTTAAAACTAAAGTGCTTTAAATGACGTGTAGATTGAGATCCATTTTTCTTAGAAATAAAATTGTCTCTTGGTAGACTGGTGCTTGGTATACTCTGTAGTCTATGCTCTTGGTTTACTCTGTAAACTGTTTGTCAGTTTACTCTTTGAACTGTTTGTCGGTGATAGTGCATTCGGTGATCACTGTGCTAACATATTTTCGGTGACCTCTGCACTTGTCTGTTTCGGTGACCTCTATGCTTGTCTGAATGCTGTCACTGATCAGTGATCATGTAACCAACAATGCAAAAATTGTTTCCTTGTATACTAATGAAAAATTATTATCCTTTTGGATTATCAATCTCCCCCTTTGGCATTGGTATCAAAAAATGATATGTGCATTTAACTGATGTGTTTAGTATATACACCAAGTGTTTACCTTGTCAATGACTCCCCCTATGTGCATGCCTCGGTATAGTGTATGTACATGTTTCCTCCTTTGTGTATTTCTCTCTTTGGCTTTTGACATGTTTCCCCTTTTTGTACATTTTCCCCCTTCGACATGTATACATATATTTTCCCCTTTACATATATTTTCCCCCTTTTTTGAAAATTATGACAAAGGTGTAATACATACAACTTGTCAAATCTGTGGGCATGGGATTTTTGAATATCTTCCATCTGCTTCTCCCATTGCTCCTTGAGGTGTTCGAGGGTCATGTGTGCCAAAGTGATTCTGGCGTGCATGTCATATATACTCTCGGTAATTAACATCTCTGGGGTGGCAATTAATGTCTTTGCTGAAGTCATGTGTTTAAACAACAATGTGAGATTCAAAAGTAACATAGCCTGAAGCTTGGTTACCTCATCCCTGATTTTGCTTTCAGCCTTTTGTAGCTCAAGTCTCAACCTTTTAGATCCTATAATCTTCTCATAATGCAATTGGAATGCATTTTCCTCGGTTGTGAGACTTTGTGCACTAGCCTTAATATCTTCATCTATTTTAGCTATCTTTTTACTATGCTCGGTAGTGAAATGCTCTAGTGTGCACAACTTTTGAACTAAGTTGAATAATTCTGATAGTATTGGTTCTAATGTAGTAACTAGCTCTGAAATTTTTACCTTGTTTTCTGCCACTTCTTGGTTGATCTTCTCTGTAAGCTTGTATTGACACTTTTTTTTTGCACGTTCTTCAATCACCTTGTCAGCTTCCACATTCTGTGATGTAATGGCGTCGGTGAGAACTGCTAATTGATCAAGTATTGGTGCATTTTGATCAATTTGAGTGTTAGGTACTATCTGCAATAATATTTCCTTTGTATTATTCAGGATTGTAAATTTTTGTGCTCCTTTTTGTGCTTGTCCTATATTGCCTTTCTCTTGCAAAGTTCTCCATACTTGGTCAGGGACTCGGGATCCAGTGTTCTAGGATCACAGTCGGGTATGTCAACGATTTCTTCAAGTGTGACCGGTGCTTTTCTTTTCTTCTTCTTCTTCGAAATAGTACTGGAAACAAGGGAATGAAGAATTATGGCAAGAGCCTTCTCTTGCTCTGTTGATTTCGGTGAATGTGTGGGAGGTGTGGTGCCTTTTGTATGCTACTCGGTATGAACCTGTTGGTCGGTAGTAGACGTCTCTACATCAACCTTGTCTTTATCTGCAACCTTGTCTTCTTCGGTGTTTTTTTCAGTTGCATCACTCAATTTCTCCTCTTCACTTGCATCTTTCTTCTCCTCATTTGTATCCTTTTGTTCCCCATGGTCATCACCTTTATCCTCTGGTATGTTTGCATCAGGCTTAGGTTTCTTTTCATTTTCTTCAGTAATTATATTGATAGCTTGTAGATCAATAAAGGCATGTGACCTGGTACATTTTCCTATGTAACAACTGTTGTATCCTTTTCCTTTTCTTGCTCGGTGGCATCATTTACATCTTCATCATTCTTGGGATCATCATCAAAATCAATAAGAGTTATATCTTTAACTCTGATGTCTGTTGTTTCCCCTAATGAATGTAATATCTGAGGCATGTCATTCATGGCCTTACTTTCCTCTGTTGTCAAATCAACTGGATTGACATCCTCGGTGTCATTGATGAAGATATGCTCTAGGCTCGGTGTTGCCTCCTCTTCATAGTGAGGTGTCTCAGTAAGAGCTAGTACCTTCTTGGGGGTATTGAAGATTTCATTCCAAATCTCATTTCTTTCTTTGTCAAGATCTTCTAATCTGACGTCTAGTACTTTGTATGCTCTCATCTTTTCTAAAAATTTATTTGCATGCTCCTTCATTGTTGAATCAATTTCTTCAACTATTGACTCAGGTGGCATGAGTGTAACTAGGGATCTTTCCCTTATTTATTTTTTTGTGTGCAAGGCATATGTGCATCTTGCTGATATTTTGTCATTAAGCTCTTGTGGCATATTCTTGTGGAATTGTATTGGTACATACTTGAATATAATCATTGCCTTTATTATGGCTTCTTCTATCTTATTTTGATCTCCGGGAGACAAGGTTAGCCATTGTCTAATCTTGCGATGTGAGATGTTGTCTGTGTTGATGATTGACTCTGCAACTTCATCAATTGTTTTAGGAATTTTAATCTTCTTAGTTTGGAGTCCTTGTTCTCTCTCATCCCGTTCAGTGTCATCCTCGTCCTCTTTTCCTCTTATATATTTTCTTCTTTGCCTTGGTGTTGATTGCTCGGTTTGAGGCTTCTTTTCTGATAAGTCCTTACAACACCTTTCTTTACTAGTTATGAGTCTGCTTCTTTTGTTGTCTTATTCCTGGTTCTTGATGCAGTTGTTACATTTGTAACCTTTTCTTTCTTGGTTGGTGGTGCATTTGACTCAGTAGAATCAGAGTTACTTAACTATTCACCTTCACCGACGGGTGACTGTCCCTTGGTGACATCTTGTTCCAATTCTTCATCATCTACCGAAAGTTTCTTTTGAAGAGTATTTATGATTTTATTCTTCTTTTGGTCTATCTTCTTCACTACTAAGCATGTTTTGATTCTAGACTTGGGTTCGTCATATGTTCCAAATCTTCTCAAAGTTTTATCCACTAGTTCATTCAGTAATGCTTCAATAGCATTTGTGGCTTGATCAATGTTGATCTCATAATCCAATGGTGGTAATCATGGTGTTCTCGGTACAACTGGTTTGATTAGAGTGGTGTCGGTGTCCACTATGAAACATATGTCATATTTGTATTGTTCAACAAGTTGTGCAGGGATCCTCATTCTCTTCTGCAATCTTTCCTTGAAAGTGAAGTATGAATCCATTACAAATGTGAAGTTATCCCCTAGTGACTTAATGAGTTCACTAATCTATGCAGTTATTGGCCGGGTTGTGTCCCAAGTGACATTACCGACTGATGGGAATAAATTTTGAAAATATAATACTATGCACATAAGGAGTGAACTGCACTTACATGAATTAGATCTGGCTGACCTAATTGTCTTCATGTTCTCCTCTAGTTGCTTCAGCAACAACTTAGATAATTCCAGTTGAAGTCCCTTCTTCACAATCTTCAACTGCTCCACATGCTATACTGTTCATTCTGATAGCTTGTTATACCTTGTATCCAAGTACACATGCACCGAACTTCATCTTTGGGTCGATGATTGAATTAACTTTTAAACCTCTATCGTCCCATACTGCACTAGCTAACTTTTCAATCTCGGGGCGAGAAGGATGCTTTAGGGCTTTAGCCTTGTCGGTTATTGGATAACCTGTTACAGCATGAATTACATCCTTTGTGATCAGTTTTGGTTCATCCAACCACATTTTTCTATCATGTACCCAGCTAATTACAATGCGTATCCACTCGGTCTTGAATTATTTCAGGTACAGTAGGGGATTTTTTAACCCTTTCACCTCAATGTGCTTGTGTTCATCTTTAAGGTTTCCATCTTGGCATAGCTTCTGGTAAGCTTCTTCAACCTCAAGATCTCCGATCTCTGCAACCTTGCATTGGATGTATGCGCATATATCTTCAACTAGAAAAACCCTAGGAGGTATATTAGAAAATGCCACCTTGTTGTCGGGTTGTGAAGCAACCTCAGGGAAAAACTTATAGTTGGGCTCCTCACAGGTTGTGTTCTTAATTAGGTTGATCTTTTTGTCTTTGATGTTCTTGATCTTTGAGACTCGCGATGTGGTTGCCATTTTTTTGTGAAATTAGGGCTTCTCTGTAAATGAACTGTGAGCTCGGTGAGTCCAGATACTCACTTTATATTTGATGTAGATGATGTGAATCTGTTAGAGTAGCCTTTGAATCTGTTGTGAATCGCTCTTCTTCGCTCTGCTGTATTCTCATTTTTTCTTGGTGAATGACTGAGCTCTTTGTTTCCCTATTTATAGAAAATAACCTAAGTGGTGCATATAATGCTTCAGCTACCACTCGGTCACAAAGACGCTCGGGTATCATACCAAAGTCTTCATCCTCGGTGAGTATACAATGCTAGGGGTAAGTGACAACTTAGTTTTACTTTTCAAATGTTCATCGACGGTGCTCGGTATGTAGTGAAGAATTGATTGTCTTTTACATGTTTACCGACGATGCTCGGTTTATATTGACAACTTGGTTGTTTTTCATAGGTATACTGACGATGCTCGGTATGTTTTAATTGACGAGATTGGATTCACAAAGTCATAACAAGTAATACCATAGTGCATCTCCATTTATGCTAATTTGGCATATCATAAATGAATATTGGAACTGATGTAAAATATAACTTTGTAGAGTCCAATTTCATACTTGTTTTTCTTAGGTGGGGTGGTGGAATCACCTAATCCATTGGATGAGGTGTCACCAACTGTGGTGCTTAGTCCAGCATCATCTTTGCTTGAATCTTTCCTCCACATTTGATTTCTCATTCTCCTGATATCTTCAATAGTATTTCCATTAGTAAAAGTGCTTGTCTCTGTCACTTGGTCTTTGCAGTCCTTGCTTAGGTGATTGACCTTATGAGAGTGTAAGCATGCCATTCCGTAGTTAGTCCAGCTTCTAGACCTTCTCATCCATTTCCTCATGCAGTTAGCACCAATGTGTCCATCTTTACCACATGCTGTGCAATTTACCCATGTGTTGTAATCCCAAACATACGAGTTACCGTCTCTTCTCGATTTATAAGCATTTTCTCTCTTTAGGTTTCCATGTTTTCTTTTCCTACATTCATGAGATGTGTGGCCATGCATTTTGCAAGTAGAAAAATATTTTTCTATGTAGGATTCCTTCTTTGGTTTGTTCACCTTAGATATGCATCAAATGAAATCAATTAACATCAATCATTCTTACCATATGTGTCTCTTGACCGATTTGCAGTACCTTCACTTGTTCAGTTAGATGTTAATTGATTTCATTAAGACTTGTAATGCTTCCTTCTGATGTGTCAGATGTATTACTGGATGTAGATCCTGATGACTCAAACAAACCAGATATCTCTTCTTCATGATAGTAAGTTTCATTGTGGCAAGATGCCATGAGTTTTCTTTCATCCAATAGTTCTCTCATCTTGATTCTTGCTTCTTTGTATTGCTCAAAGAAAATATGTATCTGCAACTTCTGATTCTTAATATTTTTGTCAAGCTTATACCATTCCATTGTATGATATTTTCTCTCAAGTGATTTAAACTTTTCCAAATAAGAGATCTAGCTCTGATACCAATTGTTGGAATAATGGAATGGTGTTTACTGATAGGGGAGGGGTGAATCAGTACCCTTGAAATTTTTATCAATTATCCTTAGTAATCTATTTTTGCATTACCGACCATTGATGCTTTACTACCTATGCATGTAATATCAAAACATAAATGTAATTGCATCTAAACATTCATGAAAATTAGTTACACATGACACAAGAATTGTTAACGTAGAAAACCCCTGTTAGAAGGTAAAAATTGCAGTGGGGATGAAACCCACAAAGCTTCACTATCTGCAAAATGGAATGTGCCAGTTAAAGCTACAAGTGTGATCAATTCTGATGATCTTACCCTGTTAGAAGTAACATGTTAAACTTGTTAAGTCTACTTGGTTAAGAGATTTTAACAACACTGTTAATGTGTGTGTGTAAATGGGTACCTGTTGAAAATGACACAAACACTCAATAGGTCATTGCATTAGCTCAAATGGTTAGATAAAACGCTAGAAACCACTAATATCGGCCTATTGCCTTCTAACTAGAAAGAGTGTGATTATTTGAATATTTAGCCCTCAGAATATGCTCCAAATCAGTGACCAATACTATACTAGCATGAAGGATTTGATTCGAATTTAAACTAAAAATGTGAGAAAGCATACAATCTAGCTTGAAGACATGAAATGAAAACAATAAACTAGCATGATAAAATGGATGAAATGTGAGTCTAGGATAAATATAACAGCATAACAATGTAATTTTTATTCTAAAGTGAAGGCTTATTTGCTCTTAAAACAGGCTTCTATTTATAGAAGAATGGGAGAGAGAGAGAGGGGGGCAAGGTTCATTTATGAATCAGGAGGCTGATAAATGAATATGTAAGAGCCATTAATGCCTAAGGCATTAATAAGGCATGGGAGAGACATGGGCTTAAGACATATTTATTAATGAAAGCATTAATGAAGGCCTTAAAGAGGGAAGGGAGGATCTAAGAGAATATGGACTTTAAGAAAGTCCAGCTTGAGAAAGTGGACTTTCTCAAGTGGGTGGAGTTGCTAAGTATTCCTTAATGGAATGTGA
>MU226950.1:367492-414814 GCA_018584345.1 Thuja plicata
AAACTATGCCAGATGTACAATGAGAAGTTCTTGATAGGAAGACACTAGGAACAATACAGTTTGTGCCTGGCATCATCGGTGACTTTTAATATAGAAAAATAAACAACAGAGGATCTAATTAAGGCATTAGACAAATTGTAGGAGAAACCCTTAGCCTCAAATAAGGTATTTCTTATGAAACATTTATTTAATATGAAGATGCCAGAAAGTGAGTCTGTTAGTGATCATTTGAATGATTTTAACATGGTTACTAGTTAGCTAAGTTCTGCAAAACTAAATTTTGTTGATGAGGCTAGGGCTCTTTTGATCTTATGCTCATTTCTTGAAACTTGGAATGACTTGGTCGTGACTGTAAGTAACTCTGTCTTTGGTTCAAACATTTTAAAGTTTGATATTATTATTGGTATTATCTTTAGCGAGAAAATGTGATGAAAAATCATAGGTGAGACATCAGGTAATGCTTTTATTATTGAGAATAGAGGATGAAAAAGAGAAAGAGGAAAGAGCCCAGGTAGTCATGGGAAATCCAGAAAGGGAAATCTAGGGTAATTGTGGAGTGTTGGCATTGTGGAAAGAAATGACATCTGAAGAAATATTGTTGGTCTCAAAAGAGAAAACAAGGGGATGGACATCAAGAAAATAAAAAGCAAGCCAATGTAGCAGGTGATGTGTTACAAGATGCTTTGATTCTTTCTTTGGATAATATTATTGATTCTTGGGTGTCAGATTCAGGGGCTTCTTTTCATGCCACACCCCATGGAAAAATATTTTATAAACTATATTCAAGGTGATTTTGGATAGGTTTATTTAGGTGATGATAAACCATGCAAAATCATTGGAAAGGGAAATATATAGATAAAATTACCAAATGGTAATCCATGGCTACTAAAACAGGTGAGACATGTTCCTAATTTGAGAGGAAATTTAATATAAAAAAGACAAGTAGGAAGTGAAGGTTACAGAGTCATATTCACAGAAAATTCGTGAAAGGTTACTAAAGGCTCATTGATAATAGAAAAAGGGGCAAAAGTAGGTACATTATATTTTATGTACTAGTAATACTGATTATTCTATTTCCCTAGCTTTCGTAGGAGTGGATACAACTCTATGGAACAATCGAATTGGGAACATGAGTGAGAAAGGGATGTAGCTTCTCCATTCTAAAAATTTATTGCCAGGTTTGAAATAAGTTGATTTGGATTTTTGTGAAAATTGTGTTTATGGAAAATGAAAGAGAGTCAAATTTCTTAGAGTTGGGAAGGAAACTTGGAAGAATGAAAGGTTAGAGATTTTACACTTAGATGTATGGGGACTAACTTAGGTATCATCTCTTGGTGGATCTTATTATTATGTTAATTTTATTGATGATACAACTTGAAAAATTTGGGTCTATTTCATTCTACAAAATTATGATGTTTTAATAACTTTTTAAAGAAATGGAAAGCTTTGGTTGAGAATGAGATAGGAAATAAGTTGAAGTGTCTCATATCAGATAATGGAGGTGGATACTACAACAAAGAGTTTGACAATTATTGTTTATACCATGAGATTCATAGACAAAAGACACTTCCTATAACCCCACAAGAAAATGGCGTGTTTGAAAGGATGAACAAAACTATTAAGGAGCGTGCAAGGAGCATGATTGCATGCAAGATTTCCCTTAAAATTTTGGGAAGATGTTGATATTATTGTTTACTTAATAAAAAGAGGGCCTTCAAGTTCCTTAGATGGTGGTATTCCAGAGGAGGCATGGATAGGAAAATAGGTAAACTACTCATTTCTGAAAAAATTTGGTTGTGAAGCATTTGTCCAAAATTGTTAGAAGTAGAGATGTCATATTCAATGAAAAGGTCATGTACAAGGATCAAATACATGGAAAGAAGCAAGAAGAGGAACACACAAAACACATGGTGCTTTATGAAATCCCATTAAATGTACTTCCAATAGTGCCATAAAATATTGAACAAATAGAACCACAACAGGTTCCTCAAACTCTAGTAAGAAGATCTTCTAGGATAATTAGACCTCCTGAACAATATTATCCTTAATTATATTATGTATTATTGACTAATTTAGGTGAATCATAAATTTATGTAGAAGCAATACAGGTTGAAATCAGAAAAAAAGTGGGAGCAAGGAATGAAAGAGGAGATGAATTCCTTAATAAAAAAATAAACTTGAGAGTTAATTGAATCGCTTGAAGGTAAAAGAGCTTTTCCTAACAAATGGGTTTACATGTTAAAGGAAGAACATGGAGGAAAGAAAATATACAAGGCCAAATTTTTTTTCATAAAAAATGTATTAATTTTGATGAAATATTCTCTTGTTGTTAAGATGACTTCAATTTGAACTATTCTAAGTCTCGTGGCTGCAAAAGATTTGTATCTGGAACAATTAGATGTCAATACAACTTTTCTCCATGGAGATTTGGAGGAAGAAATTTATATGCAGTAAACACAAGGATATGAGGTCAAAGATAAGGAGGGATTGGTGTGCAAGTTGAAGAAGAGCTTGTATTAGCTAAAACAAGAATCCCCACAATGATATTTAAAATTTGATAATTTATTACTAAATAAGGTAATAACATATGTCATTCTTGATTCCATCATGGCGGTGCACAAAGTGATCCATTCCTTAGATGCTGGTAAGAGGGAAGGATTCCTTCTCAAGATTGACTTGTCTAAGGCATATGATCGTGTTGACTGGTCCTTCTTGTTGAAGGTGCTTGGAGATTTTGGTTTCAAATTGAACACATGCAAGATCATCCATCAAATCACATCTTCTCCTTCACTGGTGGTTCTGGTCAATGGTTCTCCATCTGATTTCTTCAAAGCTTCTAGGGGATTGAGACAAGGCGACCCCCTGTCTCCCATTCTCTTCATTATTTTGGTTGAGTGCCTTGGGAGATTAATTACGACAAAAAGGAGGAGTGGGGAATTGAAAGGCATCAGATCGTCCTTTGGGAACACTATTTTCTCTCACCAGCAATTTGTAGATGATACCATTTTAGGTGGGGAGGATTCGGTGAGAGAATCTAGAGTGGTTAAAAAATTTCTTAACTCTTACACTAGAGCTAATGGGCAATTCATCAACTCGAATAAGAGCTCCATCTTCTTCTTCAACACCCCTGAGGAAAGACAGAGGAGAATAGCGAATATCTTAGGCTGCGACATTGGTTCCCTTCCCTCAAATTACTTGGGTCTTCCTCTAGGTGTTAAGCCCCCCAATGAGTTCTGGAAGAACCTCAGTGATAGATTCAACATGAAACTGGTAGGTTGGATGGGGATCACTCCCAGTCAAGAAGGAAAAATCCAGTTTGTCAAGTCTACTCTGCAAAACCTTCCTAACTATGCCTTAAGCCTCTTCTTGATACCTGTAAAAATTAAAGAGGCAATGGAAAAAATTCAAATAAGATTTCTTTGGTCGGGGACTGATGAGCATAATAGATTTCCTCTAATTTCTTAGGACAAAGTTTGTCTCCCTAAAAGTATTGGAGGTCTTTGGATAAGGAGAATCAAGCCTTTCAACAAAGCTCTCCAAGTGAAACAAATATGGCGCATCTTACATGGTAAGGGGGAATGAAGAGACATTTTTGAAGATAAGTATCTTTCTAATGATTCAATTTATCATTAATTTAGTTGTGATGATATCCTGAAAGGCTCATTTCATCTGGAATGGCTTCCTCAATGCTAAAGATATAGCCAATTCTAAAGCAAAATGGAAAATCGGTAATGGTCAAACCATAAATTTTTGGGAAGACAATTGGCTTCAGCTTGGTTCCCTAAGGGACTGTGAGCCTTACAAAATGTGGATGGAGGAGTGTAACCAACAATTTGGCATAAAGAAAGGAAGGCCTGGGTGGACTTACCCTCTCTCTCTCAGGATATGACTTCCCTTATGATTGCTCTAAATGTGGTTTCTTTATCCCCTAATTAGGATTTCATGATCTGGGAAGGGTCCCCCAATGGATCCTTCTTAGTAGCTTCTTCCTACTCTCTCTAGATCCAGCTGGAAGCCAAGCCTATTTGGACTAAATCCTGGTCGTCGAGCCTTATTCCCAAAATTAATGTCTTCTTCTAGATTTTGCTTCAAAATTGCATCCTTACTGTTGATAACCTTTTAAAGAGAGGCATCCCAATCCCCAATAGGTGTGTGCTTTGTAAGTGTCAAGTTGCGTCTATGGATCACATGTTTATTCATTGCTCCTATGTTAGTGCTTTCTAGCAATCTCTCCTCTCTGCTTTTGGGTTGCAATGGTTCTTTCCCTCCTCTATCCAGGACCTTTTCTCCCAATGGTCCCTACCTTTCAAGCACATTGAAAGTCAAAAAATACGGACCTGGGCTCTCCCTCACCTATGCTGGGGAGTTTGGAAAGAGTGGAACAATTGTATCTTCAGGGATTACTGTGCTCCTCCCAAAATCATTTTTAAAAAGATCCACCATGCTCTAATGGAAAAATTTGCTTCCTGTGGTGGTACTAACCCTTTTGCAGGAAAAGACAACTATGGTGACCATAAGAAGAACAACAAAAAAAGATAGACTTGTACCTGGAGCTATCCCCTCGAAGTATGGTCTAAGGCCAAATTTGATGGCGTTTCCAAGAGCAATCTGACAAAGGCGGGAAGTGGTGATGTGATCCAAAATTTATATGGTATGGGTATTGTTGCTGTCATCCTTCCACTTGGCACCAAAACCAACCACTTTGCGGAAGAAAATGCGGCCCTCCAAGTCACCAAATTAGCCCATGATATTGGGATAAATTTTTTTTGGCTAGAAGGAGACTCTAGAAACATTATAAATTGTCTTAACAATTTACATCCACCATCATGGACTATTGCTAATATGATTGAAGAAACCCGTATCTCTTGAATACCTTTGAGAAGATACACATATCCCACATGTATAGGGAGGCCAACCAGGTTGCTGACAGGTGTGCCAACTTGGCTGTGAAAAGTGACAATCAGGTCAGATGGATTAATGGAGGAGACCTCCCACGTGAGGTGAAGGATTTAGCCAAGTACGATAGAATCCAGGGAAATGAGGAATGAAAATAATAAATCATGAAAGTTAATGCTACGTTTCGTAACGATTTTCCCATAAATGAGAAGTATGGGATTGGAAGGAAGGGTAATGACTCCAAGTCCCATTCGTACAATTTTTGGGTGCCCATTCAAAAAGTTAAAAACTACATTTTTAGGCATATCAGTAGAACAATCTGGAAAAATTCAGCGATAAAGTGTCTGTTAAATTTTAAGCCGAATCACCATAATGCTAGATTGAGCCATAATATTGCAATGGGTGGAAAAAGAAATAGAAGGGAGCCCTCTGATGATAGTGAGAAATGGAGGAGACAGACTAAGGTCTGGAATTTTCTACAGAAAGGAGGAATTTAAAATTTTATAGAAAGGATTCATGGTGGGAAGTCATCGGTGACCAAAATGTTTGTGAAAACCTAGGATGAGGGTAGTGTGGTAATTGATTGGAGGAAATTTATGGTCACTGAGGATGTTATCTCCACTGTTACTCACATCCCCATTGTGGGTAATAAATTTTACAGGGATTGTAAAATTTTGGACTCTACGATCAGTGACTTCGTGAGGGATGAGGAAGAGAAGAAATCACTCATCAAAGTTGGGATAATTTATCAACCAGAAGGGATCAAAATTCTATGGAGATTCATCCCAAGGGCCATCATCTCTTATGTCACACTGGCTACCATGTTCGATAGGATCAGAACCTATCACTTTGTCCTCATGAACCACTTTGGACATGGTATGCAATTTTCTATCCCATTCTACTTATATGCTTCTATCAATGAAAATATTAATGGTTATAGGGACAAGGCTATTGCAAATATTTCTCTGCATGAGGGGATTTTACTCCTGATTTATGAGTACTTTAAAGCCCAAATTATAGGGAAGGAGGTCGCTAATAAAGATGAAAGAATAGATATATCTTGATCTAATTATGTCCCCTCGGATACAGAAGACAACGAGGGTTTACACTCGGAGGATTAGGAGGATTGCAACACTAAGAAGAAGAATCTGGGCTCCTCTTCTAAGAAGAGAATGGTCAATATACACACTATCAAAAAAGAGAAAGCGATGATACCCTCCAAGAAACATAATACTACTATGATCTCTTCCGAGGAGGAGTATACCGAGAATGAGGAAGGGATGAAAATAGATGATGAGGAAGAGATATCCACTGGAAAAGGTAAAAATAAAAGGGAGACTTCTATGGTGAAGTACCAAAATAAAAAGAGTGAGAACAAGGGAGAAATAACAAGCTGGAAGACTCCTGATGACCAGATTCACATAAACACCCCTGGCTCTTGTGATAAGGCGCATGAAATCCTCCAGGAAGAGAAGGACGGTAATAACCAGGAAAATCCCTCTCCCCAGTACTCCAACCCCCACATCTCGGTGAAAGAAAAAGGTTAGGACAACGAATATTGCAGCTATGTCTCGACAAAGGGGAGGAAGACGGTGTGTCACAAATTTGATGTTAAGACTGCTAAAATGGGGATAACCAAGGAAGTCATTAATCCCAAATTTATTGAATGTGAGGATGGAAGGATTCAGCTGGAGGATTTGATTGACCCAGCCATGGTGGTTCTCAGCAATAACACGAGGGAAATGGAACTTGACCTTCTTAACAATGCCAGGAATAGCATGCTGGACAACTACATGTCTATCAAATGGTTATTCCATGAAGTGGGGGAGCTCAAGAATAGAGTTAATGGGACAAACAAAAAAAATAGTGATAGTGCTACTGAGGAACAGAAGAGGCTGGAAACCAAGATAATAATGATTGAGGAAAAAATGTTGAGGTTTGAGGCGACTCTTAAAAAAATTGCGGATCAGAGCTTCAACATCCTGAAAGCCTCCAATGAGCATATCAAGATTCTCATTGAAAAAATGGAAGAAAAACCTGAGGGAACAGACGGGGGAAAAACTAGTGAGGAAAAAGAGCATAAGCCTAAAGAAGGACCTGGAAATAGGACTAGGGCCAGTTCAAAGAAGAAGAAAGAGCATGATGCACCAACGGATCTCCACAAGATAAAGGAAGCTGCTGTAAAGATGGAGATCCTTGAGTCCAAATTGGCTAGCCTTCTCAAGAATATCTCTTGACTATTTTCCCTGGCTCTTCTAGCTGTCCCTATGTGCTATTTTTTTTCAGTAGTTTAGTTTTTGTTCTGTTTTAAACTGTGGCCTTGGTTGTGGTCTGTTTTTCTTTTTGGTCCTATTATTTTTTGTTTGGGAATATGTTCCTATCTTGAGATAGGTAATGGGTTTTAGACACCCTTTAAAACCTATTTTACTTAATAAAAAACATATGTCATTCTGATCATTGTGTTTATTTTAAGAGATTGGACAGTGTTAGTTATATTATCCTATTATTATATGTTGATGATATACTTGTTGCGAGGTCTAATATGCAACATATAAATGACCTTAAACAAAAATTAACACAATGATTTTCTATGAATAATTTAGGTGCAAAAAAACAAATCCTTGGTATGCGAATGATGAGGGATAGGAAAAATCACACATTGACATTGTCTCAGAGTGATTACATAGAAAAGTTGTTGAAAATATTTTAGATGCAAGATGCAAAAATAGTTAGCACACCTTTGCCTAATCATTTTAAATTATCCAAAGAGATAATCCCTAAGATACTAGAGGAGATGGAGTATATGTCTAAGGTTCAATACTCTTCTGTAGTTGGTAACTTGATGTATGCCATGGTGTGCACAAGGCCAAATATTGCACATGTAGTGGGAATTGTGAGTAGGTATATGAAAATCATGGAAAGAGAACTGGAATGTAGTAAAGTGGATTCTTAGGTATTTGAGAGGTACAAAAAATAGTCCTTATGTTTTTGAGGCTCTCATTCCACTTTACAAGGCTATGTTGATTTAGATTTAGTAGGGGATATTGATAGCAGGAGGAGCACTGCAAGGTATGTATTTACCGTAGGTGGTACAATGGTTAGTTGGATTTATAGATTGCAAAAGGTTGTAGCACTTTCAACAACATAAGCATAATATGTTTCTTCTAAATAGGCTAGTAAGGAGATGATCTAGTTACAAAGACTAATGGAGGAATTGGGAAAGGCTCAAGTGCATAGCTGGTTGTACAGTGACAGTTAGAGTGTGATTCATATTGCAAACAACTCTTCCCTTCACTCTAAGACCAAACACATACAACTTCGGTACCATTTTATAGGCCTCATTTTAGAGGATGGATAGTTGAATGTGGAAAAGATACTCACTATCTAGAATCCTACAGATATGTTGACCAAGGCAATAACTCAAGAGAAACTAACTTCCTGCTCAGTTTCTATTCGTCTTCGAGCATGATACTCGTGGAAATGAGAAACAATAAATTTTAGGCGCGTCAATCTAGTGGGAGCTACAAGGGCAACAATATTTCCACAAGATCTATCTCCAAGTGGGAGATTGTTGGTATGTGGTGTCTGATTATGCAAATACTATACACTCATCACGTATCCTTATCAGGGTCATGGAAATGTTTTGGTTAACTCGTCAAGCATTTTTTGGTTAACTCGCCAAACATTTTTTTGGTTAACTCATCAAGAAATTTTTAGGTTAATTTGTTAATTGACTTTTGAAAATCGACATTGGTAAACTACCTAAAAGACTTGTAAATAAGTGGCGATGTAATGTGAAATTATCAAATGATAATTTTCTCTTCGCTAGATAAGAAAATAAGCGGATAATTATTTCTCTGGCGGATGTAGCCCATATTGGGTGAACCACGTTAAATCTTTGTTTTATTTATTTTTATCTTCTCTATTTCTGCATTATCTTAATATTTTTTATTTCTTGCATCTACCTAAACCCTAACATGATATTGTATGTGCAACAAAGGTCTAAATGGAGAAGTGATAGCTTCAAATAAACTATGCATTCACGTATAGGGGGTCTAGGCATGATTTAAATAAAATATCTAAATTAGGAAGATACTAAGACTCAATTACCAATAAGATCATGTAATAAGGAGAGAGAGAGAGAGAGAGAGAGAGAGAGAGAGAGAGAGATCATGAAGATATAGGTAGAGAGGAAGGAGAGAAAAATATATAGAGAGAGTAAAGATAGAGAGAGGATGGAAAGAAGGGAGATATGGGACCAATAATTTCACACACATACTCAGATTGTAGAATCTCAAAAGCAATTAACAAATATTATTCCATGAAGAACTCACATTTCTCATTATTTTGCGCCATATAAAGCAATGATGCAATTGTATTCATGGTGCAAGATGGTTTACTTTTTAGTTATGACACTTGGTCAAATCTAATTGTGTCAAATTGAGACTTGAAAATGTCGACCAATTTCTTGTATGGAACAAGATTTTCATCTTTAGTGTCATCGTCATCATTCACTTGGTGGATGAATAGTTGTGAGTCACCAAATAATTGAAGGTTCTTGATTTTCCACTGTACTTCTATTCTATGTCTTGTGACTGAAGCTTCCTATTTAGGAATGTTATTGGTGCATTGAAAAGTTATTATGTATGAATTAGGATTTTCTACAAGAAATGTTTTATGATTCAACATATAGTGCCTAAGCTTATGGGAGGTGAAGATAACTACCATACATGTGTGCTTAATGGGGGTATATTTCAAATCATAACCCATAAGTTTTTGACTGATATAATAAATTGCTCTCTCCTTCCTTTCTTCGTTGTTTTGTGCTAAGAGAGCTCCTAGTGCTATTGCTATTGTAGAAATGTATAGAATGAAAGGTTTGCCTTTAATGGGAGGTATCAAGACAGGTGAAGATAGATGATAGTCCTTAAGTAGTTGATACACTTTCTGACATCGATCATTCCATCTAAAAGTTACACCCTTGTGGAGAAAATATTGTAAAGGGTGGGATTTTTCAGCTAATTGTGCAATAAATATCCAAATAGACTATAGTTTTCCTTGAAGGATTCTCAGCTATGTTAGATTGGAGGGTAGAACAATGTCCATTATTTCTTTCACTTTTTCTTAGTCTACTTCAATGCCTCTATAGGAAACATTACAGCCCAGGCTTTTTCTTGATATTAACCCGAAGACACACTTTTTAGTGTTTAGACAAACCTTGTAATCTTCAATTTTGATGAATATCTTGTCTAAGATGCCTAAATGAATATATTCAGTGACTACATTTCATAACAAGTCATCTACATAGTATTCTATTAGTGTATACATGAAATTATGGAAAATGGTAATCATTTCTCTTTGATTAGTGGCTCTGGCATTTTTAAGACTAAAGGGAATCACATTTTGATAGTATGTTCCCTAGGCACACGTGAAAGCTATTTTGTGCTCAAGAGATATTCTAATATGATTATAGTAAAAAAATCCATTCATCAATGATAACATCTCATATCCATCTATCAAGTCTTCAATGATGTTAGTATTTGGCAAAGGGAAATCATCTTTGGAACACACCTTGTTGAGATCCTAAAGTCAGTGCATATCCTTATGCCCCTAGTAGGCTTGATAACTAGAACTAAATTGGAAATACATTCTGCATTGTCAATGGGTCTAATAAATCTCACCTCTAATATTTTTTAGGTTCAACTTTGACTAGAAATGCAATATGAGGATTCATTTTCCTTAACTTTTGTTTGACTGGCTTACACCCAATTGCAATGGTAAGTGAAGAAGAAAAAATTCATGATTTTTTATGCTCTGATCTTATTTTATGACAATACATGTTCTGTTTAGAAATTTTTGTCCTCTCTATCTAGCATTATTATCAAGGGTTGGTATATTGAAGTGTACATAAAAATGCATGTCAAGAAGCTTTTGCATATGAGGTCAATACTGTATAATAAATTTGTTCACACCAACTAATATGAGCTATAGATTGATTGCATATTTTTAGTCAATCCATTTCCCAGATATCTCCCCTTGTGATTTTTCATTTGTATGTGAAACATACAAGTTATGGTTTTGTGATTTGAAACAAATATTTGTAGTTATTTTGGCATTATTTTTTATGAGTATAAAAGATTTGCCAACTTTCACAGGCCATTCTATTGGTAGAATTTCCTTAGGGAGTATGCCATACCAATAAACCTAATCTAATAAGGAATTCTATAGGATCATGTCTATAGAGTTCAGAAATTTCTAAGGGTGTTTAAATGTGATTCGACAATCCCAGCCTCTGTAAGGTTGTCATAAGCAACAAGTTAGGGTTATTAAAAAAGGCCTTTTAGTATTTTTAGTTGAGACCTGATATTATTTTTTATCTCTGGAGTAGCTAATATCAACGTTTCAGGTTGTATTACATTTCCTTTGCAGTTCACTCACACTTGGAATCTAGTTCTCATTGAATCCAATGACAATTTTTTTTTACTAAAAAAAAATTGTACTATAATCTTATGTATTATCTAATATCAGGAAAACCCCTGTATCCCATGTGAATACACCTAGATCACTATAAATACTAACTACACCTAGATTATTAAAACACTAGCTAAATTAAATTAATATCAATAGAAATGTTTTTTGTCAAAAAAAGAAATTATAACACAAGTTACAAATCAAATAGTCACTTGTGACTAGCCCAGGGAACAATTTTTTAATCTTATATTAGAGGGTTACATAGCTAGGTTATGTTTTGATCAAAAGAGGTAATTTTTCATTGAGGTTCACAAAACAAATTTCTATGGTTGAAACATGAACTTTTTCTCCTCCATTGGCAATTTGAAACACTAAAACTATAAATCATCCTTGGATCGTTCCACTCAATCTAGAACATTATTCCCAGATCACATGAGAAAAGACCAAAATAAGCCTTTCCACTTTGACCCTAATTTAGAACTCCAAAACAATATCGTAACCAAAAGCCAAATTATTAGGTCCTTACAATTATGATTATTGAGAGCAAGGATAATCATCATACAATACCCACCATTTGGTTAATTAATTTGAGAGTGAAAGAACCATACAAGATAGATCAAATTTTCAAGAGCTTTTCTTAATTGTAAGTCCCTACCATTATGATTTGTGAGAGCACAAAATTAGGTTGACTAATTTAAGGGATTTCAAAAACTAGGCACAATAGCATAGATCATTGTAATTAATGTGCATTGGTACTCTAAGCCAGACAATAGATGAAATACGAGAGAGGGAGGAATGGTACTCAAAGTCTTTAGGGAAAATAAAATTATTGCCTAATGGCCTCCTAAGGACAACACAATATGGGTATGAACACAAAGGCATTGTGTCTTCAAATAGGGATTAGGCATGGGAAAAGGAAAGGCAACAGTCACACAATGGTTTTCTATGGGTAACCCAATATGGGTATGAAGGAAGAGGAAAAGAACATTCATACAGAGTAATAAATGTGGAAAGGAATGGAGATTTCACAAGCCATATTCCCGTGTAGGAGGTAGAACATGGGATCCAGGAAATAATGATAGGTTTGGGTACTTAAATTAATAGTTTGAGGTTCAAAGTAGGCAGTCAGAGGATGGGTTATGGAGCTCATATGTGCAAAGAAGGTCTAGACAAAAAATGGATAACCACAGACAGTTCAATCAGGATATAAGAACAACACATGAAACTTTAATATAGGCAATAGCATAAGGAGAGACATGGTGGATGGGAAGAGGGTTAAATTGGTGTGGAAAGAAAATATTACATCACACATAAAACAACACAAATGGATCAAGAAGTAAATGGAAAGGCTAATGAACAAGAACTTAATATAGGCAAGAGGAAAAATGCAGATGGGAAGAGTCATAGTTACTTCACGATAAACAAAGACCTCAACTTAAAAATTTCTGATGATATGGTTCTACATAGAGCTAAGGAATTGTAAAATTGAGCCCCAATGTGTAAGTTTTTGAACATCTCTGTCCCATTTGATGAATGAGTAAATTGGATTACAATGGAATGGAAATCTTTTGAGGAGATTATATATTTAGATCAATCTCAAGGGTTTTTATTGGTCTTTTTAAGTCTAAAGAATGGAGAGATAATATTTTCAAGAACAAAGGTTGGTTCTATAAAAGTTCAGGAATTCATATGCAAGCTTGGACTCCCAACTTTATCTTAGCTCAAGGAAGAATTAAATTAATCCCTTTTTGGACACAACTACACAATCTGCCTCTTGAATATAGAGATCCAAAGATATTATAAATTATTGGGAATAAATTAGGATTTTTTTTTTTAAATGATCCTTCAACATCTGAAAATACTATCCTTTCCCCAACACTTTTCTTATTAATGAATATGGAGAAAGAGTTTCTAGCCTCTATTAAGATTATAACTAGACATAGGGAGTGGTCTCAAAATATCTTTTATGAAAATGATGAGAGGAGATAGTTTTTTTGAAGGAAAAAAGAGATGGTTAGATGATCCAATCTATCAGAAAAAAGGGATTCAGAGGCTCATGCCCTTGACTTGGATCCTTATTATTCAGAGGCCCGTGCCCTTGACTTGGATCCTCATTATCAATCCCATAATAATGATATAATAAATTACAACTTTTTACTTCCAAAAGTGGAATAGAGTGTAGATTCAGTCATTCATAGACATGAGAAATTTAATATAATCCCTCCTCATTTATCAGAGGCAGATGTCAATGAGATCCTATGCAAACATAGCAATGATAAATGTTATTTATAAATTTCTTCTTCTGTGTTAAATATTCTTTATTTTGTATGGACTTTACATTAGAGAATTATTAACTTCTATGGAATAGGTCATGTCTTCTTCTCCATTATGGAAAATTAGAGGAATCTCTCCTAACTCATTGTACAAAATTCCTCAAGTACAATGAAATATACTTCTGGGACAATCCCATTTCAGTTCCTCAGATGCTGTAGATTCTCAACTGCCAAAATTCGAGGTTCAAGATAAACATCACCCCAAAATGCAACAACACAATAAGGGGGATTTATGAGGGTGTGATCTTAAAGACGTAGGAGCTTCTCAAATTCAAGGTTCTTAGTGGGACTGAACAAAATTCCCAAGTTTCTATTGATCCCCACATCACCAATTGGGACATGGAAGCCTTTGTGTTGAAGTGCTTACTTCATACTCAAACAAAAATGATTGAAGAAATAAAAGACCAAATCTATTGTCAGAAGGAAGAGGCAAGGAAGAATTAAAGGACAATACTACCACATCTTTGGAGCCAAGACTTAACAACAATCTAGTTTGTGAAGATGAATCTGATTACTGTAACAATGTGACCACTCCAAAAAGGGGAAAGGGCAGACCCCTAAACAACAACAAGAAGTCATCAAATTTTTTAGATGGGTCTACCTCTTGCTTGGAGAGGGTGGTGAAAATTTGGATTTAGGGAAAAGGAAATAAACAAGATTAACAAAAAATATTGAAGGAAGTTCTAAATTATCGCCTTTTTCAAACATGTTCAAATTTTTTTATATGAAGGATTCTATGAAGCATAAATCCTCTTTTGAAAGACTCTAAAAGGGATATTTTCATCGAATCCCCAATGAAGGGTGAAGAGACAATCTCATCACTACTGACCAGTGTTAAAAGGAAAGCCTCATCCTTGCATAATGATGGAGTTAAATAGATGAATTCAAACTAAAAAAAAAGTTGCAAGTCTTCAGTTCAAGGTGGCCTACTCCCTTTAAGCCATCTTAAAAGAAACTTTCCTAGAATAAAAAATAAAGTGTCGAGGGGAAAATATCACGGGATGAAGAAGGAAGACAATTTCACTAGTTCAGGACTAGGGATTAATAGCATAGATGAGGAAGAGGGATTATCGTTGGAACTTGATAGAAACTCCCAAGTGTGCTTGCAGAAGCCTACTAGGACTCTAACTATTCCTAGTTTTCCCAAGACCCTTAGCTTTCTTCTAGGATCTTCCAAGTCCTTACTTAGCTAGTTTAGGAAATCTACAACACCTCTCTAAGAGATGATATCCATTGTTCTTTACTAAGGGGTAGCTATCAACAAATTTCACTTCTCTCCTATACTCCTTCTTGGATGAATCCAAGTGCCTTTTGGTCTCCTTTCCTTAACAAGTGTTTGCAGGGGGTATAATCCATACTTGGAAAAATTCTTGAGCTTCACTTGATCCCATTAGGATAGGGTATCAAAAATTTCTCAAACAATTTCAAGACTCTTAGTACATTTGGTCTCTTAGGCCTAATAGTCCTTCTAGCCCTAATTGACTAGTTTTTCCCACTTCATTCAAAATATTCCCAAACAAACCCCTAAAAAAGTTGATATTCTGATACCCTTTTCCAAGACATGAGAGATTTTGTATGTATAAGGGTTCTAAGGTCTCCGTATAGTGGATTCCTAGAATTTAAGGACGAATAGGGCTAATTGAGCTATTCTGGTTCAATTTAGTGACTTCCACTTGGAAATATATCTGAATGGATTGGGAAAGGCCTAATATTCCTAGGAGGTGTCTGTAAATCCTCAATTCGTACAAAATCATGCTTGGTTTCATTCTACCAATCATACCCCTGCATTCAAACACCATTAGTTCACTGGCAAACACCTAACCGGATACACTGGACTCGCCTAGGGCTTGCCATTAAAATTGGTTATACTACTTCTCTAAGATCCTCCCTCCATATTTACACTATACAAGGGATCCCCTACCATATCCCTCATGGACGTGATGAAATTCATGGTGGAGATCTATGGGGGAGCCATTTTTCACAAAACTGCTCTGTCAACACCAACAAACTGCTAAACAAGAAATGAATTTATAAAACTAATCTAATGAACACCTAGAACCTTAAAAATGACACAAAATATACTGTAGCTAAACCTACTACAAGAATCGAACACAATATTTAATGATTCTGTCCATCTAAGAACACTAACTATAAAAAAGCATTAATAGTGCACAAGGACAATAGACAGAGCAACTTCTTTCAAATTCAAAATATTCTCTACATCAGCCAACCTTGGGAAATATGCCTCCTCATGGAATTTTATGTTTTCCCCATGTTTTTAGGTGGTTACAATAACTACCATCCTCAAACATTGAAGGGAATCAAATCTTGCCAATGTTGTCATGCAACTTTGCAAAGTTGCAAATGTTGTCATGACAACATTTTGACAACTTTTACATTTTTTCCTAAAATATAGTTTAATGACCTATAACCTATACCAATTGATTTAGAAACAACTTACAGGCCGTTTTAGGCTTGATTCCAAGTTTTCCTAAGCCTTAAAGTCTTTTAGACCCAAATTCCCATTTTTAGGTTTCCTAAAGCACTAAACACTATTAAAGCAAAACCAACTAGAGTGGATTGATCCTAGTCAAATCCACCTAGGTAAAAAATAACTTGACAATATAAGGTATAATAAAATACACTTGACTTGGCTAGGGTCAGTACAAGCCACTTCCAAAATAGAAACTAGGAGTTAGCCTAGGTGCTCCTGCACCATTCTCCCCAAACAAAGAGATTTCAATCCACCCTTCGATTGAGAAAGTTGGAGTCAATTCCCAACTTCTTAAACTCTTTCTCTTTGATCCAAGTGGCCTTTGCATCTCCTTGGCCATGCCACTTCAATATATTCTCATGGTAAGTCCTTTGTCTAGTGTTTTTGTAGACCCTTGAATCAAGCACCTTCTCCGCTTTCTTGGATGGTGGAGTGGTTAATTTTAGGTCCTCCACTTCTTGGATTACTTCAATTAGACTCTTGATCTGGATCTGGAGTAGGCCCCTTATAGAGGACCAAATATTCAACATTGAAGACTAGAGACAATCCAATATCCTTAGGGAGTTCAACTTTATAAGCATTATTTCCATATTTGGCCATAATTGTGCAAGGGCCTAATCTCCTCATTTTTAGCTTGTTTGGCACTCCCTTCGGTAACCTTTCCTTGTTCAAATGGACCATTAAAAGATCCCCCACCTGGAATTGTACTTCCTTCTTCCTTTCATCCACCTTCTTCTTAATCTTGGCAGTGTTCTTTTTCAAAGTCTTTCTCACTGATTCATGCACCTCTTTCATGGAGTGTGCAAAGTCTTCTTCATAGCCACTCCCATTTTCTCCATCCTTTCTCTCTGAGTTCAAATATCCCTCTAGGATGTAGTCCATAGACAACTTCAAATGGACTCCTTCCAGTGGTCCTATTGATTGTAGCATTGTAATCATATTCTACCTGTCCCAATAGTTGGTCCCAAGCTTGACCATACTCCTTAGTGAGACACCTCAATAGGTTCCTTAGACTTCTATTCACTACCTTAGTTTGACCATCTGTCTGAGGGTGATATGCAGACCCAAAGGATAGATTAGTTCCCAATTTTTCCACAGTGTCTTCCAAAAGTGGCTCATGAATTTTGTGTCTCTGTCTAAAACTATGCTCAAGGGTAACCCATGGATTCTCACCACCTCCTTGAAGAAAAGATGTTCAATGTGACAAGCATCATGAACTATCTTGAAAGGGAAAAAATGTGCCATTTTTATGAATCTGTCTACTATGACATATATACTATCAAATCCTTGTTTTGTCCTTGGAAATCCTACAACAAAGTCCATGCTCAAGCATTCCCAAGGTCTACTTGGAATGGGGAGAGGTTGATAAATGTCTGCATTGGAAGATTTGCCCTTGGATTTCTGACAAACTACACAAAACTCCACATAATTTCTGATATCTAGACTCATTCTAGGCCAAAAATAAAACCTCTTTACTAACTCTTGAGTCTTATTGACTCCAAAGTGACCACTAAGTGCCCCATTATGCTTCTCTTGAATAAGATTTTCCCTAATTTATCCCCTAAGGACACATAACTAACTTCCCTTAAATAAAAAATCACTCTGCATTGTCTAATTAGAAAAATATCCATGGAATGATTCTTATGTTCTTTACATACCTTGTATATCTTTGTAAAGTCATCATCCTCTGCATACAAGTCCTTGAAACTCTCAATGCCTATGCTATGCAATTGTACTTCTTGTACTGTCAGAATTCTCCTACTAAGTGCATCAGCTACTTTGTTCCGCAATCCTTTCTTATCCTTGATGTTGAAGGTGTAAGCCTGCAAGTACTCCACCCATTTCACGTGTTTGTGACTGAGCTTTTCTTGGGAGTTCAAAAAACTAAGTGCTTGGTTGTCTAAATACACCACAAATTCTTTAGGAAGTAAATAGTGCCTCCATTTCCTTAGTGCTTACACTAGAGAATACATCTTTAAGTCATAGAAATAATACTTCCTCTTTGCATCACTGAGATTCTCACTGTGAAAAGCCACTGGTCTTCCTTCTTGGCTCAAAAAAACCTCTATAGAAACATTGCTAGCATCACACTCAAATGTGAAGAGTCTCTCAAAACTTGGTAGTGTTAAGATAGGTTGTGGAAATATTCTTCTTCAACAACTCAAATCCTTGGTTATCTTTCTCATTCCATAGAAATTTGATCTTCCTTCCACCTTTCGTGGTATCCAACATGGGAGCACAGATTGCACTAAACTACTTAATGAATTTCCTGTAGTATTGAGCTAAGCCATGAAAGCTTCTCACCTCTGTTGCAGTTTTGGGGTTAGGCCAGTTGATGATGGCTTCTACCTTTCTTGGATCCATATTAAGATTTCCTTGACACAACAAAAAACCAAGATACACTAGCTCCTGCTTTAAGAACTCACACTTATCCAGATTGATCATTAGTTTGTCTTCATGTGCAGTCTCCTAAACACAATTTGCAGATGCCTTAAATGTTCTTCTTTAGTCCTACTAAAGATTAGGATATAATCCAAATATACTACAACAAACTTACCAATGTAGTCTTTAATAACTTTGTTCATAAGCCTCATGAATGTGGATGGGGCATTTGATAGCCCAAATGGAATTAAAAGCCATTCATATAAACCTTCTATGGTTTTGAAGGCATTCTTCCATTCACCTCCCTCCTTGACCCTAATTTGATGATAACTGCTCTTTAGGTCAATCTTAGTAAAGTACTTTTCTCCTCCGAAACGGTCCATTAGGTCTTCTATCCTAGGGATAGGGAATCTATACCTAATGGTGATTCTGTTAATGGATCTAGAATCAGTGAATAGCCTCCAAGTTCCTCCCTTTTTGGGTTCTAGGACAGTGGGAAGATCACATGGGCTTATACTTTTCCTAATGAGGCCTTGGTTTAGGAGTTCTTGGATTTGCTTGGCAATTTCCTCATTTTGTTGAGGGGTCATGTTATAAGCATATTTATTAGGTAGGGTAGCTCCAGGAATGAAGTCTATTTGGTGGCTAATATTTCTTTTAGCGGGTAGGCTACCTGGTTTCCCATCACTGACAATGTCTTTGTACTCTTTTAGCAACTCTTATACTTCTATAGGAATCTCTATCTTCTTTACTATCTTCTCCGCATCTTATTCCTTTGGATTCAAAACCAAAGCATATCCTACTCCCTCTCATTCTTTTAGAGCTTATAATAAATCCTTTTCACTCAGCAATAGAACATTAGGGCTTGTGGGCTTCACTTCTCCTTCTTCCAATAGTGACTAGATTTTGAAAGTCACACCATGTTTCTTGAAAGAATATGCAATCTTGGCTCCATCATGCATGGCTTGTCTATCAAATTTCCATGGCCTTCCTAGTAAAAGGTGACATGCATCCATAGGTAGGACGTCACATAGTACCTTATCCTTATACCTTCCAATAGAGAAGCACACCCATGCTGTTTCATTCACAAGGACATGTTATCTTTTGTTCAACCAAGTAACCTTGTATGGATTACCATGTTGAATCCTCTTCATTTTCAATTTATTAACTACTTCCTCTGACACAATATTGTCAGTAGACCCTGAGTCTATGATGATCTTACACACTTTACCCATCATTTTTCATTTTACTCTGAATAGTAATCTTCTCTGGCTTGGTTCTTCTCTCACTGGTTCTTTAATCAGTGTTCTTCTTATCATCATATTTTCTCCCTCTTCTGACTCTAAAGGTACTTCAGGGTGTTTGTTACCACCACTAGACTCTTAATGAAAAAAATTAACTCTCTTGTCACTCCCTTGGGAAGTAGATACTTTCTCTGGACACCTATAGGCAGGGTGTCCCATTTGATTTCAATGATGCATTTCATGGTTGAAAAGTAAGAACCTATTCCTTGGCTATTGCTTCTTCCTCTCCAATTACTATTAGAGCCTCTTCCTCTATTGTAGCCTCCTCTATTCGAGCTTCTCTCTTGCTGTTCAGTCATCTTAGTCTCTCCTTAAGTCTTTGATTCAGAACTTCTACCACCATATCCACTTCTTTGGCCTCTGCCATCTCTTCCTCTTCCTCTACCTTTAGTATTGCTTGTGTCTTATTTCTTCTTAAATTTTTCTTCCACCTTAACTGCAAGTTGGTGGCATCTTTGAACTATGGTAGGAGTTAGTAGACTCAATTCATCTTGAATAGTCCATCTTAGACCATTGAGGTGTCTAGCTACCTTCACACTTTCATCTTCTGCAACTCTTGACCTCATACATAACCTTTGAAACTCCTCGGTGTAAGAGTTGGCATCTAATTCCTTTTGTCTTAAACTTTACCTTTTCTTATGCAATTAAATTTCATAATCTTCTGGCACATATGCCGCTCTGATTTTGGCTACCATATCTTTCCAAGTGGCCATGGGTTTCTTGCCTTCTTTCTCCCTCTCATCTTGGATGAATTTCCATCAAGTGAGTGCAGACCCTCTAAGTCTTGCCTTTTCCACTTTACCTTTTGGGCTTCTGTTATCCCATCACACTCAAAGTGGATTTCAAGTCCTTCAATCTAATCTAGGACTACCTCTGGTTTCATTTTCCCACTAAAGATTGGGATTCCTTCCAATGCATTTCCATTCAAGGCTTTCAATGCTTTCAAGAAGGGTTCCTTAGTGAGGATAGGGTCTGGTTCAGGGACCTCATAATCTACGACTATATCTTTACTCTTACCTTCAATTTTATCCTTGACTTCATTCATCTTCTCTTCCACTTGATCCAATTTATGCTCTAATTGGGCCAATCTATCTCTGAGCAACTTATTCTCTTCTTCTTTCTCATCCAATTTATTTACAAGTTCTTCATTTGTCACCATTGTAGACTCTCCGACATACTCTACTAGTTGAAACATTCACCACAAGCCAAATCTTATTGGATATGATACCAATCTAATAGAAACTCCCAAGTGTGCTTGTACAAGCCTACTAGGACTCTAACTGTTCCTAGTTTTCCCAAGACCCTTATCTTTCTTCTAGGATCTTCCAAGTCCTTACATAGCTAGTTTAGGACTTCTACAACACCTCTCTAAGAGATTATATCCATTATGCTTCACTTAGGGGTAGCTATCAACAAATCTCACTTCTCTCCTATACTCCTTCTTGGATGAGTCCAAGTTCCTTTTGGTATTCTTTCCTTAATAAGTGTTTGCAGGGGATATAATCCATGATTGGAAAAATTCTTGAGCTTCACTTGATCCCATTAGGATATGGTATCAAGACTTTCTCAAACAATTTCAAGACTCTTAGTATATTTGGTCTTTTAGGCCTAATAATCCTTCTAGCCCTAATTGAATAGTTTTTCCCACTTCATTCAAAATATTCCCAAACAAACCCCCCCCACCAAAAAAAAGTTGATATTATGATACCCTTTTCTAATACATGAGAGATTTTGTAGGTCTTAGGGTTCTAAGGTCTCTGTACAGTGGATTCCTAAAATTAAGGACAAATAGGGCTAATTGGGCTATTCTGGTTCAGTTTAGTGAATTCTAATTAGAAATGTATCCAAATGGATTTGGAAAGCCCTAATCTTCCTAGGAGGTGTTTATACAAACTAAATTATTACAAAAGCATGTTTGGTTTCATTCTTCCAATCATACCCATGCATTGAAACACCATTAGTTCACTGGAAAACACCTAATCGGATACACTGGACTCGCCTAGGGCTCGCCATTAAAATTGGTTAAACTACTTCTCTGAGATCCTCCCTCCATATGTACACTATAAAAGGGCTCCCTACCATATCCCTCATGTATGTGATGAAATTCATGGTGGAGATCTACGGGGGAGCTATTTTTCACAAAACCCCTCTGTCAACACCAGCAAACTGCTAAACAAGAAATGAATTTACAAAAATAATCTAATGAACACCTAGAACCTTAAAAAAAACACAAAAGATACTGTAACTAACCCTAATACAAGAATCCAACACAATATTTAATGATTCAATCCATCTAAGAACACTAACTATAAAAAAGCATTAACAGTGCACAAGAACAGTAGATAGAGCAACTTCTTTCAAATTCAAAATATTCCCTACATCATCCAACCTCAGGAAATGGGCCTCCTCATGGAATTTTATTCTTTCCCCATGTTTTTAGGTGGTTACAATAACTACCCATCCTCAAACATCGAAGGGAATGAAATCTTGCCAATATTGTCATGCAACTTTGCAAAGTTGAAAATGTTGTCATGACAACATTTTCACAACTTTTACATTTCTGCCTAAAATATAGTTTAATGACCTCTAACCTATACTAATTGATGTAGAAAAAAATTAGAGGTTATTTTAGGCTCAATTAAAATCTTTCCTAAGCCTTAAAGGCTGTTAGACCCAAATTCCCATTTTTAGGCTTCCTAAAGCACTAAACACTATTAAAGAAAAATCAACTAGAGTGGATTGATCCCAGTCAAATCCACCTACGTAAAAATTGACAAGACCTTCTAAGTTGTTAGAAAATACACCTGACTTGGCTAGGGTCAGTACAAGCCACTTCCAAAATAGAAACTAGGAGTTAGTCTAGGTGCTCCTGCACCAGAACTGGAGGCGGTCTATAATTTATTCGGGCTAACAGATCAAAATAATCTACTAATGGAGGGAGAGCTGGAATTAAATCAAAATTTCTTGGGAAGGATGCTGAATTCAGAAGTTGAGGTTCTTGAGGATTTGGACAATGTTCCAGCATATGATGAAGAATCATTGAGACCTTCTAATAAAGAAAATCAACCATTACGCCTCTGGACATCAATTACTGGTTTGTCAAAGCCAGATTGTGGATCAAATTTAAATACATAAGGGGTATGAAATATTTAAAAAGCCTACATAAATTTGATGATGACGATCCAGACCAAAGGAATATTACTTCCTTTTGGAATTAGTGGTAATTGCAAATAAAAATGATGAGTAGTTTCATAGGCATATTTTGGGAGGCTTCTGATAATGTCACAGATCAATAGAAGATTATTTTAGTCCTATCAGTAATTGCGTATGAAAGTTCTATTACTGGTTTAATAGAAATATTTTGGATGATTTTATGTTCTGATAATGCACAAAATTAACAAAAGATTTTTTTTGTCGTATTATTATCCCTCAAGGAATCTACGGAAATGGAAAATGGGTAATGTTTCATTAGTTGAAGGAAAAGTCTAAGTAAATGTAACAACTTGATAATACAACAAATAGATAGATGATGGACTTAGTAATATCAACATTGATTAGGAAAGTTTAATAGAAGAAATGGGAGTAGGTTGGATGTAATATATGTTCATATTTCTTATTCAAAATTCAAAAATAGAATCATTGTATACATGGATTTTGACATTAATATCTTTTTATAAATGATTTGATTTCCTTGTCAGATCCTTGAAAGGACCAAATACCGAGTACAACTGTCCGAGGATATGAAACAATGATTTGATTTCCTTGTCAGATCGTCAAAAGCTCTGGATACAGAGTATAGATGGCTGGGGATACAAAACTATAGTGATGTCCTTTGGTGGCATTATTTTTAAATAAGATGAGTTTTTGAATAGACACCTCACACATGTGCTGTTACGGGGGAAAAATTATAATGACAGTTGCTAATCCTTGAGACTTTAATATTTCATTTTTAGACTTTTGGTTTCGTTTTATCTTTAGTTTTTAGCATGGGAAATACCCCCCTCTTCCTTGCTCGACAGAGATTTCATAGGTTTTCTCACTGCAAATGGAGTCGGCTCTTCACTTTTCATCATCAAAACAACTCTGAAGCCAATGAAGAAGGGGAATATTAGACATGGAAAGGCTCTGAATGCCCTAGATTCTTCATTTCCTTCGTCACCTAAGAATGTGATTGGCTCTGCAGATGACAGGACATGGAAGGTAAGCTGTAGAAGTAAAAGATTGGGAAGCAGCTCTAGGCAAATACCAATAGAAGAATGAAAGTTTAGAAGGTTGCATTTGTGTGCTTGATAACCCAAATAGGGAAATTTTATGCAATTTTGGTTATACATTTTAATTGGCTTGTTTTGATTTGGATAACGTTTAGGATATATAATTCAAGGGAAATGTCTTTTTCTATATCTTTGAAACCTATCTATTTGTTGAAGCTCAAATTTTTGCAGAGACATTATTATCCCTTGTGGCTATGTGGCCTGGACATGGTAACAATTTACGTCTATACTCTAACTTCTTATTCTTTTTAACTTTAATATTGTAATTCCTTATACTTTTAGTAATATAATCCTTGGTTTTGGTCTTTTATTGATAAAACAAAATGTGCATTGACACTCTATAATGAGAACAAGGGTAGTTTGTATAGAACTTTCAATTTTAATTTTAAGCACCATCAACACTATCTACTTTTCAAATTTATGATTAAAAAAAGATGAATTTTAAGAAAATATTTTGATTTAAAAATTTAAGATGGAAGAATACACACACCAAAATTCAATCCATTTTAGAATATATTTTTAACCTTTTAAAATAATAATAATCTTTTGAAACTATAAATATAATTTTTTTATGCAAATAAATTATTTTCTAAATTTATAATTTACCAAAATAATGAATGATATTTTTAAAAAAGAAATATTAAAAGTGAACAATTTACATAAAAAAACAAAGCATTACATCCAGTTCATATATCTACAACTAAAACCCTGATAGATAGCTATAGTAAATACAATAAATTTGATGTGTCTATGTATGTAATATATAAAATAATTCTAAATTAAAATAAAATAACTTTTAGTAAACAAAGTAGCAAACTGTAGAGTTGAATCCTCATAGCATTATCACAAATAAAGTAGCTTCAAATTGATATCTTAGATAGAAGTATTAAAAATATCTATACTAGTTATGATTAATTAGAAAATAGCAAAATGATATTTATGATGCATTGGAAACATGATGTCCACAATTTGATTTGCTTGAAAGGGTCCCAAAACTACACAAAATAGAAACACATTATGAATAATTTCTCCAACCATTACTTATGAAATCCTTAATATATACCAAATGTTACAAAAAATTGAAAATTACTATTGTAACCAATATTATTGTTTTAGAAGCCCAATAATGAAAAAAAGATGAAGCTCAATAAAGTTACAATATGGAATTTGTATATTGTTGCGTTAAAATTTATTGAAAATTTTAAGATTTTTGTGACATAAATTTTGAGTCATGTAGTCATACTTTGATGGGATTATATTTTTATATCGTTGATCAAAGCTGAATTACATGAAAGAATAGTCATCTAATAAAGGAAGATAGCAAGAAGAAAAATGAAAGAATATACATATATGCAACTATGTAGATAATACAAGAAAACAATTATTTATTTGACAACTAAAATATAATATAAACAATGAAACCTGAAATAGTTACATATGGAATATATTTTTTGAAGTTGTTTAGAACATCTAGCTTTCTCTTCATACAAATGTAGAAGCCAATACTTAATTTCTTGCAAACTGTTGCATCCTTTTTCAGCTCAAAACATGAAGAAGCCAAATTTAGGACTCTTTTGAACTAAATGAAATAGAGAATAACAATCGACCAATTTATTGCTATTTATGATCATACTTTGGTTTTGAATTTTGGCATGCATAAATATAATTGCTAATTTAGTTAGACAAAACATTTTACTACTAGTAGATGTTTTTGATGTGATGGTTTTTGTGTTTGAATCCATGAGTTTTAAGTCTCCCTTAAAGAATATTTCAAATGTCATTTTAGATCGAAACATGCTTCTGGATTTAACTATGTGCATTTTATTTGCATCAAATTTTTAGATCATACTCAATGATCCATTATCATGATGAAAGATTAGAGTGAGGTAATGAAGAAAAAATGTAGACATAGGTAGATAAAAAGAGAGGGGGAGAGGGAGAAGGGTACATGAAATTCAAAAAAGATAAAGAGAACAAAAACTAAAATAAAATAAGGAACTAAACCAAGAAGGAAAGAAAGAAAAATATAAGCAAACCAACAAACAAAAACAACAAAAAAGAAAAAAGAGAAAAATAAATCCAAAAAAGTCTATAATTAACATAAATGTGAATTGCCCCAAAAGAACATAAATTCAAAAAATAAAGCCACAAAAGACCACAAGGAACATAAAAAAATACCTAGAAAAAATAATAACATAAGTTAGACAAATAATAACAAAGACTAAGTAAATAGAATAACTAAAAAGAAAATACAAAAGAAAACATAAAAATAGATCGCATAACAAAAATAAAGATACAATAGGAATTGAAACTAAAAATGACATAAAAAGTGAAGAGGAAATGAAAAAATAAAAGTAGAAAAAATACCAAGAAAATATCTAAAAAGAAAAAGAAATCACTCACACACACATAAAAGGATAAAAATATATACTCTCAATTATATATGTGTGTAAAAATATATTATCTCTATTTTTCATTATATATATACATATACATATACATAAAAAATATGGACTAAAATAATATATTCTCTCAATTTTCTATATACATATATACATACATACATTCATATACACCCACATACACACATACATACATACATACATACAAACATGTATGTGTGCATGTGTACACACACACACACACACACATGTACAAATAGATATACAAAAATAAAAATTAGAAATTAAGAAAAAATAAGAAAAAGAAAAAAAGGGGATGCATACCTACGAACCTGTAGATAAGCTAGAGAAATAATGAAAGGAGGGCGGACTCAAAAGAAAAAGAAAAAGAGGACAACAAGAAGAGAGAGAGAGAGAGAGAGAGAGAGAGAGAGAGAGAGAGAGAGAGAGAGAGAGAGAGAGAGAGAGAGAGAGAGAGAGAGAGAGAGAGAGAGAGAGGTTCTAATGTTGGGAAGAAGGGGTTTCCAAGATTAACTTAAGGTACACCCCTCATCCCGATTAAGATTGGATGGGTAGTTGTTGATTTCAATGGCCTCCCTGAGCTTCTTTTTGAAGAAATTGTCATCCTTGGAAAGAATTTGGGTGTGCTCAAGCCTAATATGATGCTTGGTTTCCGAGGAGTGGTCAACCAAAGTGGATTTGAAAACATGCCTATGCTTGATGTTATTGCAGTGTTCTTTGATCCTGGTTTTGAAGGAGCGCCACGTTTCACCTATGTAAGGGGTTCCATAAGAACATACAACTTTGTAGATACTAGAGTCAAGGAAAAAATCCTTAGGATCTTTAAGAGATGGGATGCAATTTCTTAGGGTTGAAACAAGATGGAAAGCACAACAAATGCCCTTTCTATTTACTTCCCATTGTTATGACACTAAATTGTCAGAGCTTTGTATTGTTCCAAGAATCTATCTCTAGTGTTAAAAATTCTATGATAACTTTTGTTTGCTTAAAAGAGGAAACTATCAGAACCTCTAACAAGTGCATAGTCACCTCAAATTTTGAAGGACTTTTCAAACAATATTTTTTTGGCCAAATCTTCAACACTTCACAAATTCTCAAGGAATTCATTGGATTGAAAGAAAAAATGTTTTGGTGACAAGAGAACTATATTCGTATAAAAAACCTATTGCAAATGGAAAGAAAAACATGTGAAAACAACATTAAAACTTTGGAATGAGGGAAAAATCCACTGCATCCAATCATAGAAAAAATTAACATGACTGCAACCAGTTGGTTACTTCTGATCTTGAGTAACCCATTGCTTTTTCCTTGAATCCTCATGAATCATACCCATTTCAGTGTCTTCTCAAGTTAACCTCACTCCAATATTTACTGTCAACATTATTTTCCCTCAAACCTTAATATTGTCATTCTTTTTATTTCCAAATCCCATACAATGAAATATGCATGTATTAAGGGCATGAGAGAGTGTTACACAATTTATTATCAATCACCATTTAGCTAATCACCTAGGGAGAGTTTCTTTTCTAAGAAAATATTTTAGGGGATACATTTTTGCTACAAGAAATATTTTATGATTCATCATATAGTGCCTAAGCTTTTGGGAGGTGAAGATAACTATCATACATGCACACTCAATGGGTATAGTTCAACTCATAACCCGTAAGTATTTGAATGATATAATATATTTCTCTCTCCTTTCCTTCTGCATTATGCTGTACTAAGGGAGCTCCTAGTTATGTTGTTGTTGCAAAAATATACAGAATGAAAGGTTTTCCTTCAACGAAAGGCATCAAGAATGGCTAAGATATAAGATAGTCCTTAAAAAGTTTAAATGCTCACCGAAATTGGTCATTCCATCTAAAAGTTACACTTTTGTAGAGAAAATATTGAAAAGGGTGGCATTTGTCAGCTAATTGTACAATAAATCTCCAAATAGACTATAATTTTCCCTAAAGGATTCTATGCTATAAAAGATTGGAGAGGAAAAGCATGCCCATTAATTCCTTCACCTTTTATGGGTCTACTTCAATGCCTCTATAGGAAATAATTTAGCCTAGGAGTTTTCCTAATATTTTAACCCAAAGACACACTTATTAGGGTTTAGACGAACCTTGTAATCTTCCATTTTGGTGAAGATCATGTCTAAGATGCATAGATGATTATCTTTGGTAACTGATTTTCATAGCAAGTCTTCTACATAGACTTCCATTAGTGTATGCATGAAATTATGGAAAAATTTCATCATTTCTCTTTGATAAGTAGCTCTAAATTTGTTAAGACTTAAGGGCATCACATTCCATAGGTACATGTGAAAACTATTTTGTGATCAAGGGATATTCTAGTATAATAATAGTAAAAAATCCATCCATTAACGATAACATGTTATATCCATCAATCAAGTCTACAATGATGTCAATATTTGGCAAAGGGAAGTTATCTTTGTGACACACCTAGTTGATATCCCTGAAGTTAGTGCATATCATTATGCCCCTAGTAGGATTTGTAACTAGGACTAAATTGGAAATCTATTATGTATAGTCAATGGATCTAATCAAGCCCACATTTAACAAGCTTTTTAGTTCAACTTTGACTAGCAATACAATATGAAGATTCATTTTCCTTAAATTTTGTTTGACTAGCTTGCCACTTGATTGAAATAGTAAATTAATAAGAATCAATTTAGGATCAAGTCCTGACATGTCAACATAGGACCATGCAAAATTTATTTGCCTCTCTAGGATATTTTTAATGCATTCTTCTTTTTCTTGTGCTAACAAAGAGGTTGCAAAGTGAATGATCTTAGGGTTGTCAACTGTACCCAAGTTAATTTCCCCTGTCATTTCTACAAGTAGTGGAAAATTTTCCTAATTTGATAGGCGTATATTCAGTTTTCCATATTTGGACACATTTGAGAGGTTTTCACCTTCAGATACATACTTTCTTTATATTTATTTTTAGTCTAGAGGTGCCTTGCGATTTTCACTAGGACACCTATTCTTTTTTTTTAAATTTATTTATTTATTATTTATTATTTATTTTTATGACTAGAAGACAAAGTTGACTTCCCAAAATATGTAGTTGCATCAAAAACTATAGTGAGACCTAATTTAGGGTCACCCAACAATATGCCTTCTCAAAGCTCTATGAATTCAACTATAGCTTTGTCATTTTCAAAATAGTCCAAGCTCGATGGTTCTTGTTGGTCTCAATCTATTAGTTTAGGGTACACTAACCCCATGTTCCCATGTGACTCATAAGTACATTTTGTTATTAAACTTAAACAATTAAGTGTTCCCATGGAAATTTAAAAGTGTGAGAAAAGGATAATTTATAATCTTTTTATATTTTAGTGGAGAAACTATTATTTAGGAATTGAAAATAGGCTGTGGGAAAGAGCAAGGGGGCGGCGGCTAGAAATAAGCAATGGTGGCATATTGTCAAAAACACCATGTGGCTCCACAAGTATTTTTCCTTCCTTTTTAAAAAGATTTTATTTCTATTTTTTTCTCAAATTTTAAGTGTACAGATTATTATTAAATTAATCAATACAACTTTCAAGTTTTCTGCTTGAAAAATAAGAAAAAAATACATAGTCATGGGGCCACTAGCTCCACAAATATCTCCTAAAAATTTGAGCAGCCACTCCTAGCCAAAATAAGTTAAATAGTGGCATGGGAACATGTCCTAATGACATGTTATCATTGGTGTTGTACAAATCTTAATTCACAAGTGTCATGGTTGGGACAAAGATATCATGAATATCCCAAAAATCTTTGATCTAGGATCAAGGACAAGTTTTCATAGGAAGAGATGTATTGTCTACGTTTTTTTTATTCTAAGAACATATCATTGGATTTATAAAGGTATTTTCAAGGGCATATGAATTTTATGTTCTAGGAGTATCCCACTTGTTATCATTGGAATCCATTTTGATATAGTTTTCATTGTATGTCGTATCATCATTAGAGATAGTCATTTTTTGCACAAGGGAGGCTTAGCACTGGAAGACCTATGGAACAAACATGAGTCCTCTATTCTAGGTTGTATCTTTAGTATGATGGGATATTTGACACCTTGTTTATGTACCCCTAGGCCATTGAGCACATTGTATCCTTTCTTTTGCATGGCTGTAAATCTAGGTCTATATATCCTACAAGTAGCTACATAGGTGGTACTCCCTCTTCATCTTTGTATATCTAGGTAGACAAGTTTTCTTCAATGTGACTTGAAGAGAAATACCACTCAAGGAAAAACCAAGGGGTGATGGAATCCATAATGAAGCCTCTCTTAAATAAAGAAAATAACAGTGTTGTTACATGTTTATTTTACAACCAATATCTATGAAGGCGAGGGGGAGAGGATACTTTAGGGTACGTGCAGGATCATGAGGGGCCAAAAAGTGGTGATGTGAAAAAAACATCTTTCATCTGCCCAGAAACATAAAAATATTGTGTTGACTTTTAGTAGGCCTGGGTGTCAGTACACCTTGCCAAAGCAAACACCTAGGCAAAAATCAGTATTTAATATTGGAAATCAAATCCAATATCAGATTTCATAACCGATATCGGATACCTTTTAGTATGAAAAATTTCAACCTTTTCAATGGCCCCAACTTTTGATCGTTGGCACCATTGTGGAGGTATTTGATATCATATTTTATATGTTAATAATATAAATAATATATTATATAATATATGATATATATTATATAATATATGGTATATATTATATATAATATTATTATATTATATAATGTATATCATATATAATATATATTATATTATTATAATATATATCATATAATATAAATTATTATAATATATATTATATAATATAATATTATTATGTTAAATAATATATAATATAATATATGATATGAGAGAGAGAGAGAGAGAGAGAGAGAGAGAGAGAGAGAGAGAGACCTTATGACCCCTCAACATACATTAATGTATCCTAGGAGTCCTAGGATACATTAATGTATGTTGAGGGGTCCTTAAGGGTCCAAAGGGGTCTTAAGGGATCCTAGGATACATTAATGTATCCTAATGGGTCTTAAGGGGTCCTAGGATACACTAATGTATCTTAGGACCCTTTAAGATCACTTATGACCCCTCAACATACATTAATGTATCCTTGGACTCCTAAGATACATTTGATGAACTACAACTGATTGCATGTTTGAAGTCATTTTGTTGATGATCAACCGAGTTACAGATGTGATGATAGACATTAATAAGTTAATGTATTTTCATTGATGTCAACTTATTTGATTATCATTATAATAACAAACATCTATTATGGATTAAAGATCTGGAACAAACAAAGTTTATGTGGTTGGTAACTGAAGAGTTATGTATACACCGAGTAACAATGAACACCGAGTAAATATAGTGTATACTGAGAACATCGATAACCGAGCTAGGGATTACCGACACAGTATTGACCGAGCAATAAAAAGAAAGTGAGGCCGACTAAAATGATGAGTTGACAAATTGATGATTCAGAGGTAATTGATAAGATTTTTTATGATGATCAAACTACTATAAAAATTCAAGGATGATCAGACAAAGAAGATTGAAACGTGTTTTTGACACAATTGCCGAGGAAGATTTAAGCCAAAAAATCAACGATGGAGATTAAGTGGAAAAATATAAAGAATGGAAATTAAATGCATTATGATGTCTATATAAGAGAGAAGAGATTCATTAAGGCATACAAATGCGCACACATGCAAAATTCATGCATGACTGATCAAACTGGTTGAAGATAGAACTGAGCATTTCTTCAGACAACATTGAGTGACAAAGGAAGAAGCATTTATCGAGTAGAAAAAAGTATGAAGAATTAGAGGAACTGAAGTGAAAAAATTAATAAGAGGTATTATGTACTTAGCATAGATATGAAAATTTGCAAACAAAGTTGTATTTGAATCAGATCATTACGATATCTATTTAACCATTGGTATAGATAGATCTCTCTTAACCGAGTAGGATGTGAAAGTATTTATTATGACATTCAAATGAATGTTGAGTGTTTTCTTGTTGACCCCATAGTGAATAATTGGTCAAGGGAGAACTGTTAGTGATAAATCCTCTAACCAGTTCACATTTAACAGTGTGCATTGTAACCTTTAATAGGGTTGGCTCTTAACCGCTCTCACTTCAGAAGAGTGAATTATTTTGGGTTACCGGTCCCATGTGTTTTTTTCCCTTAGCAGGGTTTCATGTTAAAAATCTTTGTGTTAACGTGTATGATTATTTTGGATTGTTATTTTTATTTACACATTACTTTATCTTCATTGATTAGTAATCACAATATTGATTTACTGCTACTCAGTAGACAACTTGGTAACTAAAGTTTGAGATCACAGTTTATATTTCACCGAGTTGATTTATATGTTTGAAATTGTTGTTATATACATCTGGGAGAATTTGGGACTGTAGGATAACTAGATATAACTGACTCACTCTCCCTCTCAGTTATCTAACAATTGGTATCAGAGCATAGAGTGCTTAGAAGGAAATTCTTAAAGGACTTAAGCTAAAGATCACAAGAAGTATAAAAGCGATGCACTGAAGTTGAACAAGGAGAACTTCTCAACATGGAAGAGTAGAATGAGACTATACCTATCATGGATTGGAGATGACATAATTCTATACCTAGATACTGAATTCATCCTACCTACTAGACCTTTTATTGTTAATCAGATGAGAGAGAAACATGAACACAATACTATGATGGTAGAACTTGCTTCTTCACTAACTGATGCTGAATTTGAGGATATCAAGACATGTACATCAGCCAAGAAGACGTGGGACATGCTTACACTAGTTTATGGAGGAGATGCAAATGTGAAAAGAGCTAAAGATGAAAGTTTTCGAGGAAAATTTGATGACATGAGAATGAAAGAAGGAGAAAACATAACACAGTATAGAAACCAAATCAAGGAGGTTGTGCATGCTATTCATGGAGCAAGTGGAGTTATTGATGAAGACACTATTGTGAGTAAGATTATTAGAAATTTATTGCCTATTTATTCTATTAGAGTCTCTGCAATACATGAAATGAGAGCAGCACCTAGAAATAATATTACTGTTGATAGTCTTGTCGGTAGACTGATTTCATATGAGCTGAACAAGTTTGACAACAATGTTGTTCCTATTGTTGAGTCTGTATTTATATCCTCTCTGAAGATTAGTAAATCTGGTAACAAATACATGATAAGAAATGACAGTGAAAGTGGCAGTGATGATAAAGAACTTGATTAACTTGAAGCATTAATGGCTAGAAGATTGCACAAAGGTAAAGGAAGGTATAAAGGTAAACTACCTTTGATATGCTTTAATTGTAAAGAAATTGGACACTTTGCTACCAGATGCCCAAACAGAAAAAGTGATGAAAGAAATGAAAGATATAATGACAGAAAGGATGATTGAGAATATAGAAGAAACCAATAGTATGAAAGAAGGGGTAACCGAGATTACAAAGACAAAGGCAAAAAGGCGTGTTACATTGCTGAAGATAAAGATAAATACACCGACACTGACAATGATGAAGACATTGAGACAATATTTGTAGCTTTGAAAGAAGATTTAGAAGAAGATGAAAGGTATGTTGAACCAACACTTATTTCTAAAGTTAGAAAGCATGAAATTTGGGTTATTGATAGTGGCTACACACATCACATGATTGGAGATAAAGAAAAAATTGAATTTATTGAGCATTATAATGGTGGATCTATTAGAATGGGAAATGATACACCTTGTCAAGTGAAAGGAAAAGGAACTATATTGATGAACAATAAGATCAAATGTGAGAATTGATATTGGGTGAAAGGACTTAATTATAATATGTTGAGTGTTTCACAGTTGAATAACACAGGTCACCGAGTAGCATTTCAAAATAGAAAAGCTAGAATCTATGATGAAACAGGAAAGTTGATCGGCACTGGAGAACGATCAAAAGGTAATCTATTCTATCTTGACACTACTGAAACTACTTGTTTGATGGCTAGGAATGAAGATGTATGGTTGTGGTATAAGATGTTATGTCATGTAAATTTTGACAGCATGGTTAAGATCAGTGAGAAAAGAAAAGTAAGAGGCTTATTGAGCATATCTAAACCTGACTATGTTATGTGCAAGAATTGTCAAATGGGGAAAATGTCAAAATCTAGTTTTAAGAGAAAAATTTTCTCTTCTAATGATATTTTGGAGTTAGTTCATATAGACCTATGTGGACCAATGATAACACAAAGTCATTATGGTGACAAATACTTTATTTTATTTGTTGATGACTACTTTAGAATGATGACTGTTATGTTCTTAAAAGAAAAATATGAAGCATTTAAGATGTTCAAATGGTACAAAGCTAAAGTGGAAAAAGAAAGTGGTAAAGAAATGAAATGTTTGAGATCTAACAGAGGAGGTGAATTTATTTATGATGATTTCACTAACTTTTGTAATGAGTATGGAATTAAGAGACATGTCTCTGCATCGAGAACACCACAACAAAATGGGATTGCTGAAAGAAGAAATAGATCAATTGTGGATTGAGCTAGAACACTAATGATTGAAAAGAATGTTGCATAAGTATATTGGAGGGAAGCTGTTAGTACTGATGTATACACATTGAACCGAGTACAACTGAAGAAAGATGCAAACAAGAAACCTTATGAATTATGGTATGGTTATACACCTAATGTGAGTTACTTTATAATATTTGGAAGTCGATGCTATATTCTGAAAGATGATAGAAATAGGAAATTTGAGTCAAAAGGTGATGAAGGAATATTTCTAGGATATTCTACTAAGAGAAAAGATTATAAATGTTTGAACAAGTCTTCTAACAAGATCATTGAAAGTGAAAATGCAAGAGTTGATGAATTTTCTGAAAAGAATGACGAGGAAAGAAAAAGAGAACCATAAGACTATAGTAGGTTTGTTTACATTGAAGAACCTGACACTTTTCCTGAGAAACTACCTAACATTACTGAGAAATAGGGTAATGTTACTGAGCATCAAGATGCACCAACTGAGAATCAAGAAGATGTTGCAACTGAAGATCATGATCCTATACCAACTAAAGAACACAATGAAGAACAAGTAACTAAACATGCACTTGCAAAATATGTAAGAAGTCATAATCCAAAGAATCATATTATTGGAGATAAAAGAGATGGCATGATGACATGAAGTAAGTTAAATAACAACACATGTTTGATTTGTTAATTTGAAGCTAAAATTTTTAGAGATGTACTTGAAAATAAAAGAATGGATTAATGCAATGAATGAAGAAATTGAGCAGATACAGAAAAATAAAACATGGACATTAGTACCGAGACCGAGTGTTAAGAATGTAATTGGAACCAAATGGATATTAATAAAAAAATTGAATGATAATGGAGATATAACCATAAATAAAGAAAGACTAGTATGCAAAGGGTATGCACAAGAAGAAGGTATTGACTATGGAGAAACCTTTGCACCCATTGCTAGACTTGAAGGAGTTAGAATATTACTTTCTTATGCTACATACAAGGGATTCAAAGTATATCAAATGGATGTTAAATCTGCATTTCTAAATGGAATACTAGAAGAAGAGGCATACATTGAACAACCTTAAGGTTTTGTTGATCCTACTCAGAAAAGCATGATATGTAAGTTACACAAAGAATTATATGGACCAAAACAAGCACCGAGAGCATGGTATGAAAGACTACACTCCTGTCTTATTAGTATTGGATTTGTTAGAACAAGTGATAACAAAAATTTGTATTTAAAATGAGGAAATGATGATAAGACTCTTATTGCTGAAATTGTTGTTGATGATATTATATTTGGAGGAAATGATAACTTATGCAAATCATTCGCTAATGAAATGAGGAAAGAATCTGAAATGTCAATGTTTGGAGAGATCAAATTTTTTCTTGTCTTGCAAATTTTACAATAGGTTGAAGGCATCCACATTAGTCAATCCAAATACATCAAGGAAGTATTATAGACATTCAGAATGGAAGAATCAAAACCATTCGGAACACCTATGGTTACATGATGCAAATTGATAAAAGAAGATCAGACAACTGAGGTAAATTAGACATTGTACAAATCTATGATTGGAAAATTGATGTATGTTGTACACACAAGACCAAACATTGCACACACAGTTGGAATTGTAGAAATATTTTATGCTAATCCTAAAGAATCACATATGACTTCTATAAAGAAAATTCTTAGATACTTGAAGAACATTGAAGATTATGGATTGCGGCACAAGAGAGAAGGAAAATTTGAACTAAAAGTTTACACAGATGCTGATTGAGCTGGGAACATTGATGATATAAAGAGAACTACTGGTGGAGCATTCTGTGTGGGAGAAAGATTAGTTACTTGGATCAGTAAAAAGCAAGGATACATATCTCAATCATTTGCAGATGAAGAATATGTCGCTGCTGCTGGAAATTGTTTGAACATTGCATGGGTAATTTTTTTTTGAAAGGAATGAATGAAGAGATCACTGACCCAGTGATAATTTATTGTGATAACACTAGTGCAATAAATATTTCAAATAATCTGGTGATGCATGCAGAAACAATGCATATATCTATAAAATATCACTACTTGAGGGAACAAGTACAAGAAAAACAAGTTACACTAGAATATGTATAATCAAAAGAACAACTAGTTGACATATTCACTAAACCCTTACTAAAGGATACAATATTTGAATACTTGAGGAGTAGACTAGGGGTTCGTCCCTTGTCTATCAGTCACTAAGTTGACTAGGTGGTTGATGCAAAGATGAACTGGACTGACAATTGCATATCAGTACACTGCAAGGTACTTACCCTACTGCACCGAAAACCAGAGATATTTTTGGCTAATGAAGAGTTGTATATTTATTTTTGGAATTGCTGTCAAAGGGAGAGAATATTCAATGAAATATCTATCCACTACAAGGGAGAAAAAAGAGAAAAGAGAAAGGGAGATAAGAATAGAAAATTCAAATCTATAGGGAGAGTCTGCATGGTGAGTTTTTAATGCTGATACACATTATATATATAAGCTAGGGAGAGATACAACATTTTGCATATAGTTATGGAACATAAGTTTGGTATTCTATGGCATTTTCATATTGCATATTTCATATTGTGTTTCCATCAATGCCAGAGGGAGAGATTGATGAACTACAACTGATTATATGTTTGAAGTCATTTGGTTGATGATCAACCAAGTTACAGATGTGATGATACACATTAATAAATTAATTTATTGTCATTAATGTCAACTTATTTGATTATCATTATGGTAACAAACATCTATTATGGATTAAAGATCTGGAACAAACAAATTTTATATGGTCGGTAACTGAAGAGTTATGTATACACTGAGTAACAGTGAACACCAAGTAAATATAGTGTATATCAAGCACAGTGATAACCAAGCTAGGGATCACTAACACATCACAGTATTGACCAAGCAATAAAAAGAAACCAAGGCTGACTAAAATGATGAGATAGAAAATTGATGATTCTGAATTAACTGATAAGATTTTCTATAATGCTCAAATGACTATGAAAATTCAAGGATGATTAGAGGAAGAAGATTGAAATAAGCTTTTGACACAAATGCCGAGGAAGGTTTAAGCGGAAAAACCAATGATGGAGATTAAGAGGAAAAATATAAAGGATGGAAATTAAATGCATTATGATGTCTATATAAGAGACAAGAGATTCATTAAGATGCATAGATGCACACACATGAAAAATTCATGCATGACTGATCAAACTGGTTGAAGATAGAACTGAGCATTTCTGCAGACAACACCGAGCGACAGAGAAAAGAGCATTTAATGAGCAAAATAGAGTATGAAGAATCAGAGGAACTGAAGTGAACAAATTGATCATAGGTATTATGTACTTAGCATAGATATGGAAATCTACAAACAGAGTTGTTTTTGAATCAGATAATTACTGTATCAGTTTAACCATTGTTATAGATAAATCTCTTAACCGAGTAGGATGTGAAAGTCTTTATTATGACATTCAAATGAATGTTGAATGTTTTCTTGTTGACCCCATAGTGAATGATTGGTCAAGGGAGATCTGTTAGTGATAAATCCTCTAACTAGGTCACATTTAACAGTGTACATTTTAGCCTTTAATAGGGTTGGCTCTTAACCAAGCTCACTTTAGAAGAGTGAATTATTTTGGGTTACCAGTCCCAGGTGGTTTGTCCCTTAGCAGGGTTTCCACATTAAAAATCTTTGTTTTAATGTGTATGATTATTTTGGATTGTTATTTTTCTTTACACATTAATTTATCTGCATTGATTGATATTACCAGTATTGATTTAGAGCTACTCGATAGACAACTTGGTAACTAAATTTTGAGATCACAATTTATATTTAAGTCAGTTGATTTATATGTTTGAAATTATTGTTATATACATTTGGGAGAATTTGGGACTGTAGGATAATTGGAGCTAATTGATTAACCCCCCTCTCAGTTATCTAATGTTCAACATTAATGTATGTTGAGGGGTCCTAAAGGGTCCTAAGGGGTCCTAAGGGGTCATAATGGGTCTTAAGGGGTCCTAAAATACATTAATGTATCATATGACCCCTTAAGAACCATTATGACCCCTTACAAGTCCTCAACATACATTATTGTATCCTAGGAGTCCTAGGATACATTAATGTATGGAAAAGGGGTCATAAGTGGTCTTAATGGGTTTTAGGATACATTAATGTATCCTAGGCCCCCTTAAGATCACAATTATGACCCCTTAAAAACCCTTACGACCCCTTACCATACATTAATGTATGATGAGGGGTCGTAAGGGGTCATAAGGGGTTGTAAGGGGCCATAAGGATTCTTAAGGAATACTAGGATACATTAATGTATCCTAGGACCCCTTAGACCATTTATGACACCTTATGACCCATTAAGGCTTCTTATGACCATTTATCATACATTAATATATGTTGAGGAGTCCTTAGTTGTTGTAAGGGGTCATAAGGTCTCCTAGGATACATTAATGTATCTTAGGACCCCTTACAACCACTTATGACCCATCAACACCCCTCAACATACATTAATTTATCCTAGGACTCTTAGAATACATTAATATATGGTAAGTGGTCCCAAGGGGTCACAACGGGTCTTAAGGGATTATATGATACATTATTGTATCCTAGGACCCCTTAAGACCCCTTATGACCCCTAAGGACCCCATAAGACCCCGTAGGATACTTTAGGACTCCTCAACACACATTAATGTATCATATGACTCCTAGGATACATTAATGTATGTTGAGGGGTCCTAAGGGATCATAAGGGGTCTTAAGGGTTTCTAGGATACATCATATCATTGTATCCTAGGACTCCTTATGACCCCTTATGATCTCTTACGACCCCTTAGAACACCTCAACATACATTAATGTATGGTAATGGGTCCTATGGGGCTATAAGGGGTCCTATGATACATTAATGTATCCCAGGACCCCTTAATACCCCTTATGACATGTTAGGAACCCGCAACATACATTAATGTATTCTATTCCACTCATAGGATACATTAATGAATGTTGAGGTGTCCTAAGGGGTCATAAGGGGTCTTAAGGGGTACTAGGATACATTAATTAATGTATCCTAGGACTCCTATGATACATTAATATATGATGAGGGGTTCTAATGGGTCCTAGGATATATTAAGTGGTCCTAGGATACATTAATGTATCTTAGGACCCTTTAAGACCCCTTATGACCTCTTACATCCCCTTACGACCACTAAAAACCTATTAATGTAGGGTAAGGGGTCCTAAGGGGTTGTAAGGGGTAATAAGGGGTCTTAAGGGGTCCTAGGATACATAATGTATCCTAGGACCCCTTNCCTTAGGACCTCTTAAGACCCCTTAGGATCTTTTAGGATCCATCAACATACATTAATGTATCCTAGGACTGCTAGGATACACTAATGTATGTTGAGGGGTCCTAAGGGGTCATAAGGGGTCCTAGGATACATTAATGTATCATAGGGCACATTAAGACCCCTTATGACCTCTTACAACTTCTTACGACCCATTAAGACCGCTCAACACACATTAATATATTATAAGGGGTCATAAGGGGTCATAAGGGGTTGTAGGATAGATTAACGTATCCTAGTACCCCTTAAGACCTTTTAAGGCCCCTTATAAACCCTCAACATACATTAATGTTTCCTAGGAATCCTAAGATACATTAATGGATGATAAGGGGTCATAAGGGTCGTTAAGGGGTCCTATGATACATTGATGTATTCTAGGACCCCTTAAGACCCCTTATGACCCCTTAGGATCCCTTAAGACCCTTTAGGACCTCTTAACATAAATTAATGTACCCTAGGACTCATAGGATACATTGATGTATGCTAGGACCCCTTTAGACCCCTCAACATACATTAATGTATCCTAGGAATCATATGATACATTAATGTACAGTAAGGGGTCCCAAGGGTTTGTAAGGGGTCTTAAGGGGTCCTATGATACATTTATGTATTATACAACCCCTTAAGATCTCTTATGACCCCTTAGGATCCATTAAGAACCTTTAGAATCCTTTAGGACCCCTCAACACACATAATGTATCCTTGGACTCCTATGACACATTAATGTATCATGAGGGGTGGTAAGGGGTCATAAGTTATCTTAAGGGGTTATAGGGTACATTAATTTATCCTAGGACGAGGAGAAAAATATTGCAGGAAACCAAGAGGAAGAAGGTTGGAATGATAAATAATAATTGATAAAATAAGCCTGGTTGAAAAGAAATTGTAGTAGCCTAAAATTAAGCATAAAAGTTAAAGGACCTAATAACAAAGGGTCTGAGAAAGACATTCTCATTATGTTCAGGAAAGAGGGAAAGAACAAAAAACCAAAAAATATAAAAATGTCCTCCAACTTGATGAAACAGATTTAGAAAGGGAAAATCAGTTTAAGGTGAGAACAAAACCTAGGAGAGAATTTAGAGAAGGACATACATGGGAATATTCATGAAAAATTCAAAAGAAATCCAATACTCATCATGATCTAGATGTAGAGGAAGATCCCTTCATGGCTACTACATAGGCCAAAAACATACCAGGGAAATATGGAATTTCACCCATACGATCTGTTAATGAATATGGAAAAGAGCTTGTACCTAATTTCATTTTGATAGAGGATAATGAAGAAGATGAGTTACAAGAAACCCAAAAAAGAAGAACATAGTTGAAATAATAGTTAAGGGAGTCTAGGGAAAGATATATTGGGTTAGAGAATAAGGTCAAAGAATTAGAAACCCAACTCATACTCCAAAAATATCCAAGGCAAGACTAAACAAGTTAGCCAACCTAGATATATAAGATTCACATAGAAAGGAGCCTCCTAATAAAGAGAAAGATGTTTCTATGCCTCAATTAGAAAAATTAACCCTTGGAATTTCCCTATGGCATGCTCATCTTAAATTTGATTAATATAAACTAAAGTGGGAAAAGGAAAAATTCCCAATTAAGGCCATCTATGAAGTGAAGATAGAGGAAAAGGATTCAAAGATAAAAATGAACTGACAATCATCCTTGAACATATGGCTAATTGGAAAATCAGCTACAATTTTATAGGCCACCTACTTGGGTGTATTCCTTGTGCCTTCAAGAGAAATTATATTATTTTCAAATGAGATAATTGTTCAGTAACTTATTTATTTCCATAATTACTCCCCATTGCTTTTGAATTACTTTCTATAAGGTCCCTCAGGAGATGCATGACCAATTGTATGAATTATATCTCCAAAGCTTGGTGGTACCATCTGATGCTTCGTGGAACCCCTTGATTTATGTTGAGGATTTATAGATTAGAGCGCCACTCGAGCATATTTAAGGAATGAAAAAGACAAGGGAAATTTGTTTCATTCCTACCAAGAAAAAGAAAATTCACATCCCTTGTACATCATAGAAGAGTAATAAGACCTTGGAAGGATTGTGGATGAATGGGTTGACATGATTATCATAAGGGAGGTAGTAGAAAAGATCACTCAATGTAGGTAAGGATATCACAACGGAATAAAGGACTCAATGGATAAAAATGACAGGGGGATAAAAGAGCATTATTAGAATAGATGGAGTGAATTCACATTGGAGCTAAAAAAGAAAGAGCCTCATTTAGTTTATAATTGCACAAGACTATAATTTAGAGTGAAAAGGTACATGAAGGATTCTTGGGAAACTAAAGTTACATGGGTACCATTGATATTTCATCCCACACTTGTCCTACATCCAGTACCACATTGGATCATGATAGGGCTAGTGGATATTGCCAAAGAAAGAGTAAATTGGGAAGAGATCATAGGGTATAAGGGATTTTACATGACATAGGGGATATGTTTCATTTAATCCATAGATTATATATTTGACATGCTAAATTTTAATTCTAGGCCTTGGCTACTTGAGGAAGAGCATACATATAAGTTGGGGGGTGTGACTAGTTTTGAAAATGGTGTCTTTTTAGTTCCTTTAACTTAAATTTTAATGTACTTTATGTGCTTAAAATTATACCTTTGGACATATTATTACCTTACATATGATATATGATAAATATTATGTTATGTGGTGTTTATGGTTATTTATAATGGGATAATGTTAAGAATATAAGAATAATGTGTATGGAAATCTGCTTAATGAAACTAAGCTGCAACCTCAAGAAGAACAAATGATATATAATCAAGCCAGGAGATTTATTTGTTGTAGTTATATGGAAAATGTAAAAGGTACCAGTTGACATGCTCACTAATAGCTATGATGAATTTTTATTGAAGATCCTAATGCACGAGAAAACTTAAGAACTTGCATATCTACCCGTATGGTATGTTAATAAATTTATTAGTCATTGCATAATCTCACATTTTTGCACGATGATAGTTCAAATTTCAGTAAGAATCAAATTCTATTGTTAGTTAGAAGCTTTCCAGTTCCTGGATTAGTGAAAGAATAAGTCACCCTCAGGTTAGGAGGAGTAACATTTTTTTATTTGCAGAAATAAAATCTAACTATGATCATTCTCTTGGACTACCTATAAAGTCTAGTTTTGTCAAAGAGACCAGGTTTACCTTGTGCTTATGATAGATTCTGCTTAGATTGTGCATAGTAGTTAGAATTTTTAATTTTTGTTGTCAATGAATAAAGGTGAATGATTGGATGATGATTTGAATCACTATTTTTCTAAGGTCATGTCCCCTCAAGAAAGGGCCACTTTTGGTGAATTAATTTTCTATGTAATTGGGATAATTTCAATTATTAGAGTAAAAACTAAATTATTAATTCAAATAATAGTTAATTTATTGAATAGTTTAAGTATTTTTTATGCTTCTATTGTTACATTATGTTCTTAAGATACACAAGTGACTTATATAGAGTAAGGTTCCACTATTATAATAAGATAATCAAGTCTATCGACAACCATTGTTGCACTAATATTCCAATTACTCACATCCATTACTGTGCAGACAAGATCCTTGTTCTAACATTATCTCTATTTTAATCAATTATTAATCTAAGATTTGATTTCATACATAAGCCAATTGGTGACTTTGGAACTCATTTGTTGCATATATAGTACCAACATCATCCAAGTATACACATCCCTAGTCAATAATTACATGAACCTTTTTAGAAAAAAAGGCTACCTAGAATTAACTATTAGTTACCTTATTAGGGGTGTGTATTGAGATATCTACACCAGCTAATTATCTATAATGAAGACAAAATAACTATTTTTAGAAAATAGACCAATTTAGAGAATTTTGAAAAAGGGACATGCGACAAGTATGGTCTAGACAACACCATCATATTCAACATTCTCACTGCCATATTCAATATGCACCTCATCTCTCTTGCCCACACTCAAGGGCAATGAACATAATTGTCAAGAAGTTTTTAATGAGAGTTACATAAGAGATGCTAATAAAGACGTAATATATAAAACACCCAAAACATAAAGCATATGAAAAATCCTTAGAAACATGACTTGATCAAATTATGACCCATCAAGCATATGAAAAATCCTTAGAAACACGACTTGAACAAATTGTGCTTGATGATATATTATGCATTGAGAAAACATAAGATCACATAAAGAGGTGGATAATAAATCAAAATAACTACACAATGAGCTTACTATAGTCAAGAAAGAAGGTAATCTATGGAAGCTCATAATTAAATATTTAGAAGAAATCATGAAATATAATGTCAAAACACTAGCTTTTGAAAAATTTGTGGTAAACTGAAATGTTATAGAGAAACGACATGTCTAAATACTGTTTAATGGAAGGTATCTTAAATCTTAAAATATTAATGAAATAGTTTGAACAATTCGAGTATAAGATTATTGCACATTAACAAGCTTTTGATGTAAATTTAATAAAAGGAGATAGCTCAACTATAAAAGATGTTCAAATACTGAAAAACACATTCAAAAAATTGCTTTTGAAAGAATTATTTTATAAAGTGCCGAATAGTTCTAGCCACAAATCTTATTTTAATCCTAATTCTAGTCCTAATCATAATTATAGTGCTTTTGGTATTGTAGTAATTAATAATAATTAAAATTAGAATAATAATTTAAAAAGTCATTATTATAATTTTAGTTATTTTTTTTAAAATTCTTATTTATATTTGTTTATGTTTTGAAGTTAATAATAGTAAATTAGAATAATAGTAATATTTATGATCAAACAGTTTAATATTTAATTTTAAAAACATTATAATTGTTCAAATCAAATCCCTATTAAATAGAAAAGATTATCTCTTCTATGCTAATTTAGAGATGTGGCTAAATTTATTTTTTACTTTATTATTTTGATAGGGTGAATCGAGATCCTTATAGAATAGCTAATTAATTTTGTAAAATATGATTAATAAAAAATGAAAAAAAAATTATTTAAAATATTTTCTTTTTAGAAATTATAAAGATATCTTAACAAACCTATAAAATCTACCACTCCTCCTATAACACTCAAGTGATTTTAATCACATTAATTTTTATAAAAATCACATTAATTTTTATAAAAAAAAATTATAAAGTTAAAAATTTCACTCTTAATTTATATATGCATTTTTTTACAAGTAGTGAAAAATCAATTTATCAATAATTAGTTAAGGTTTTAATGAATGCAATTACATTGTCTATAACAAGTAGTGCGAGATCTAATAAGAAACTAAACTATTATCTTTAGAAATATGTAAGGATAAAATAGTAGGATATTTATCTTTACATATGTTTCAAAAGATATTAAAAACTATTCATTTTCAAAGACCTTTTTTTTGTGATGTATAAATGAAATATAATTTAAAAAAATAAATATATATATACTAATAAATATAAAGATTATACTCAAATATGGATCTAAGAACATTTACCAACAAAAACTAGAAGCATTCAATGTCAAAAAAATTATTTTTTAATTTATTATAATTTTATTAAAAGAATAAATACAAATTTATTTTTTACTTTTTTTAAAAATACATAAATATATAATAACATCAAAGTTTTTTTAATGGTGCAACTAAGGTTCAAATATCTATCTAGCCCATAACAAGTGTTAATGTTGGTTTGAGCCCACCTTCGTGTATGTGTAGGAAATTAATTGGTGAGGATAACATTTGTGATTATACCGGTGGTTGTTGAGCAAGAAAGTGGTGGTCGTGTGAGGAGGTGTGGAGGAGTTGAAGGATTAAATGAGGTAGATCCTTACTGGGCTGGAGTGCTCGCGAACCTTGTGGTAGACCTACATAGGCTATGTGTTACTGGCAGATCTAGATTCTCCTTGGTAGGGTGCTGCTCGCAAACTCTGAGTTGGACCCACATGGGTCTTTCGTGTCTGGTGTTTCTGTATCTGACCCACACGGGTCTTCCACTCCTACGATCTTAGGGTCCCTACCTCACTTTCATTCTCATAGGCCTAGAATTGTAGGTTTGGGGATGAGGTCCCTCAATTTGTGGCCTCACTGATTCATAGTTCCAGTCAAAAGTGTTTATTGACAATAATAATAATAATATAATAGGGTAAAAGTACAATAATTTGTCACCTTTTAGGACAAATTATCAGCACAGCTAAATTTTAGTATTTCTAACTAAAAATTAATTTTGGCCAAACATATGGTCTAGCTAGATTCATTATAGTTAAGTTAGATAAGGTTTTTAACTTTTCCAATTGGAAATGTCTATTAAATGCATGTTTTATACCACTTTGAGGCCAATTACCGTAGAAATAAAATTATTTCAGAAAAGTGATGTTTCAATAACTCTAAGACTTTTTAATGATATTTTTTTTTAAATACAAAAATACCCTTTTGTAGAGATCAGAGTCAAGAATATCTCTTATAGATAAATATAGTGTTGTAATTATAGATAGTCTATTATAATTAAAAAATATTGCAAGTGGGTATTTTAACAGTCAAGGAGATGTTGATTCGGAGAAAGAAAAAAAATAGTAAAAAATATTAAATAAATTTGAAAAACATATGGTGCACTAGAAGAGAGATTCCTCTTCAAGAATATATATATATTTTTTGATTGGGATATATTTGTTATGAAAAATATGGCAGGAGATGAAAACTATCGATTTCAGGTGAGTTGGAATTTGAATTGCTATAAAAGAGAAAATATAGGTCACAAACCAATTTTTATTTCTTCATGCACTAGCTATATATGTCATCTATAACATATTTTGA
>MU226950.1:414984-452843 GCA_018584345.1 Thuja plicata
TTATTAGTTTACATCATCTTCAAATTCCAAACATAAATGTCACTTTTATACTATTGAAGCTGAACAACTTTGATTTTGTCGTCATTTTCCTTTGTAAAAGGGTGACAGATTATTGTGCTTTTACCCAATAATTTACATTAAAAATAATAGTATTAATTATAATGAATTTAAAGTGTCCTTAATAAAATCCACATTTAAAAAAAGAAGATAAACTTGAATAAGAATGAATATATAATAATAATAATAATAATAATAATGTCGTAACATATATGTTTAAGGGTTAGTTTTAATTCCAACCCATGTTTCTTACTCTTATCTTTAACATTGCTCATGTCGGCTAATGTGCTCAATTTTATTGGACATGTGGTTAAATTTTTATATGGTCACGTCGGTAATGTTTCACAATATTTCTCACATCAGCCGATTCTTGGGATTATGTATGGGTTATTCTTAACCTCTCTGTCATTAAGTGAAATTTGAATTATGATTTGATTGCTCCTCTCATTTCCTCGAAGTATTTCGATGTGTTGGTTGTATTATCGTGTGTAATATCATGTGGCATCATATTTTTTACTGAATGTGGATTCTTCATTAAAAATTGTATGTCCTTCTTGATTGCGAAGTGATAAAAAATCTGGTAATTAAGTGTGTGATGCTGTCATTATCTGGTGATGTAATTTATTAAGCATTAGTGCGATGGGGAACTTTCACCTTGGGATGTCTTTTCTCATTGCTACATAGTATTATATAGGTGAAATGCTATTTATACCATCCATATTTGTCTATTCTCTGCATCTGTCCTTTCCATGTTTGGTTGTTTTCACTGTTGGTTTTGTTGTTTTTCTGCCTGGGTGCTTTTGTTGTCCAAAATATCTGAGCGTCCTAGTTCACTGGTTGGTGCTAGTACGTAGTTGGAGGTATGCTTGTCTTTCTCTTCCTTGTATATGGACTATTATTCCCATAACTATAGGGTGTTCTTGGAGGTCGAGGATTGGGAGAAACCTTTTTTAGGCTGTATTAAGGATGAAATGTTGGCATCTATGTTCTTCTATGAATGTCCTCATATTCATCATGGTATTAAGAGGATTGTTGGTTTCGATATCTTTTTTCCCTTTGGAAAGCATATAATATACCCTTCGCAAATCCTCTCAGTCTTCCTCTCTAATGCTTGTGATCTTCTGCAATCTCCTTTTATGTTGGAATTGATAGTCAACTGTTATGTGAAACCATAATTTCTTTGTGGGAATAAACTAAATAAGGCCATCCAGAAGTATGATCTTTGGGGTGGCACTGCTCTCATTGGTGGTTTGTTCCATCACCATTCAGTGCTGAATAATCATGGAGTTTATATGGTTCTTGAAAGCATAATAAAGACTCTAGAGCGACAGTCCTTCAGACCCATGAAGGATTCTTTAACCAATTTGGAGGATTCCTATCAAAGGACTGTATCAATAGTATCCATCATATTGTGTTTTCTCTTTTTGATCTTTTGGAGCAAGATGCTGCCCCTTCAAATGTTCAACCTACGGTTTTTCCTCCACAGCTTACTTCTACTTCTACTCTTCCTAATCTTAATTTGATATTAGGTGCACGCGAAGTTAATCCATGTTTTATGGAAGATTAATCTAACAGTTTTCGTAGAATAGTGCTCTATTTTTTGTTGTGCATAAATTTTGCATGTACAAATGTATCGATGAAGGAGTTTTTTGGTTACTCCAGTTGGAGTGCAAAGTTTTAACAACACCTATGGGCATATGGTTTTACAAAAAGTATGATGTAATATTATAATTATACCTACAGTTTTTTTTTATATATGCCTAAGGGCGTCTGTAATTAGTAGATTTAGGATTAAGGGATCATTGATTATCTATTGTATCTAGTTACAGTTGGGGGGGCGATATTTTAGTTTAAGGTAGTCAAACTTCTTACATTCTATTTATATTAATGAGCAATAATCAAAGTTTTTCTTTCTGGTTCTTTTCTCTGGGAGCTCTTTGAACCAGTTATATTAATATAATAATATATTAAGTGGCTTCGCCACCTTTATTAATAATAATAATAATAATGTAGTATTAGATTTTATAATCATGAAGAATTTAATAGAAATATATAAATATAATAAAAAAATATAATAAAATATAATAGTATAATTATGTTTAATATGATAATATAATAATGATTTAACATTAATTATAATATAATAATATTATAATAAATTTTAAATTTTTAAGTAGAATAATGAATAAACATTATTGATATTCCTTTGAAGATAAATATAATTGGATTTTCTTTACTAAAATATAATTATTTATAGGTATAAAATAAATTTGTAATTATATAAAAAATAATTTTGAAAAACAATCACAATTATAATTAAAAAGAACTATTCAATCAAAATAGTGTAAAAATTAAACTCAATCCTTAATGACTTCAAATTAATGCAAACCAAAAATCGCTTACAAACATAAATACACGTAAAGAAAACCGATAAAATTCAACAGCATCCAAATTGAGAAATTGCAGGGTTGAATCTATGTGCCAAGAAACACTGCTAATATACACTTCCTCTCTTTCCACCAACTCAAACCGCTTAATATGTCAAAGCTGTACTGGAAAAAAAAGCCCATAGAAAGAGTTGACCGTTCAATTTAAGCACATATATTCTTTGATACAAAATGGCTCAATTCATTTCACCTCTGCAAATGGTAGCCGCAAAAGAATTGCATTTTAAAAGAGGGTGGAAGTTGTTCCTCCAATTAAAGTCGGCATTGGGTATAAAGATCGTTATGAAATATGATACAATTCAAAACATTGTTTATATATATAAATACATACCTATATTATGTGTGGAGGAAGGTGCAAGAGAGGAATTGGTTCATTTATCATTATCATTTGCGTGTAATGATGTGAGCATGTGTCTCACTTCATTTCTATGAAACCACAAGCTTTCCAAATCTGGAAATTTTCGTATATTGTGGATGTTTCCATTGCATTGAGTTTATAGTATTCAATTCAATGAATTGGGTGAGGATGAATAAATCTTATGAATAACCACATTCAATTAAGAAAGGAGAGAAGGATGAATAAATCTTCTTTCTTGATTGAGGATTCCTCTACTTGGCCATCATGGGAGAGGAACTTGGATCAATTGGAGAATATTGCCTTTGGTTTTATAGATCTTGAAGAAATGAAGACTTTTAGATCTTGAATTGGATTCTTTCCTTCAAATCTTGAATCCAAATCCTCAAATGATCTTTCTTAAATGATTGATTTCTTGATAAATAACTTAAATGCTTGACAATAATAGATTCAAGGACTTGATTGAATTATGCAAAACAAGGAGATAAAAGGAATGTTTAGAGTAAATCCTCAAATTTGATCTAGGTTGACAATAATTTAAAACCTCAGAAGAAGATCCCGATATTGGGCTCTCGGTGAGATATGGGCCCAAAACCCTAGGAACATATCACCATTGGTGATGAGTTCTAGGAAACATTAGCTCAACTTTCACTAGAAGGTCAAGGATGGTGAATAGGTGCAAGAAAATAAGAATTAGGTCACATGGATCAATCATAATGGGCATTCAAACCTCTAAATAAAAAATGGGGCCTAATAGGTCATAAAAACATCCAACTATGGGTGCTAAATCTTTAGGACTGTATATTTAGTCTCCACTTTAGAGGGAGTATGGGACTAGCTTATGATCATGGTGAAGGAGATCAATGCATAAGAATGATCTTATCAAGGTGAAGGAGACAAAGAAACATCAAGCCCCCAATTGACTCAAGTCTTCATCAAATCCAAAACCAAGATAAGAGAGGAATTTCTCAGAAGAGAGAAAAAGAGAAAAGATAGAGAAAAGCATGATCACTAGCATAGTAAGGGATTCTCTTACTATAGATCATAAAAAAGGAAAACATTGAAAAAGATGGCATTGAAGGTCTAGCAAGTTGTGTTATGCTAGTCAACAATAAAAAATGATCAGTCCTTAAGGAAACCACTGTCTCCATTAAGGGATCAAAAAAGAGAATGATCAGGTCTAAGTAAAGCATATGTCTCCATAAACATCAAGAAAAGAAATCAGGCTTAAGGAAAACATTGTCTCCTTAGGGATCAAAGAAGGGGAGATCATCCCTCAAGAAAGTATTGTCTCCTTAGTGATCAAAGAGGTGGACCAATCCTTCAGGAAAGTCTTTTTTCTATTAAGGGATCCTTAAGAGAGATTGCATCAAATCATTGTGTAAGTGTTTGAAAAATATGAAACACAAAGTGGAGTGTATGCTCCCACGTTAAAATGATTGCAAATGCCTTAATGGGAGAAATGACCTTAACAAAGGATACATGCACCCACAAGAAACATTTCCGCTATGAGAGAGTCCCCCAAGAAAGGACAAATCAAGGGAAATAAACACATGAAAAAAGAGAGCACAAAAGGGATCTACTAATTCTAGGGTTAGTATGATCATATGATAATACATGAAATTTATTATACCAAAATGACATGTCATCATTCACCAAAGGTAGAAGAACTACAAAACACAATGGAAGAATATCATCTAAGAGTTATGAAGAAGATTCTTTTTGGGCGAGCATCAAAAATAACAAAAATAATAGGTAGCTACCATTTGCGTCATCCCTAATTAGACAACATAAAGGAACATTTACAAATAGTGGCGCATGTATGACAAAACATATAGAAGAAGTTAGATACAACTAGAAGAATGTTTACGATATTAAGATTCCTTTATCACCTTGCACCAACTTAGAAACAAGGGTCAATTAAAGAAATATAAACAAAACATATAACAAGAAGCACATCACAGGGGAAGCACATCATGACAAAAAAGAAAGAACAAAAAATCCACTATACAAGAGGATTTAGTCAAGCGTATCACCTACCCTCCCTCCATCTCTGTCTGTAGTGTTTTGAGAAGGTGTGAAAATTGCAAGAGGACAAACATCAAGGACAAAAGATGAAACAATAGCCAGTTTTGAACAAGAACCATGTTGTGAAGATGGGTCACTTTACTTGTCACTAAGATTAAGAGATAACTATTATGAAAACATAGCTGGTAAATCATGATTAACATCAAAAACCTCATACATGGAATCATAATTAATAGCATGAATATCATTGTTAGTTGCAATAGAAACATCAAAAGCATCTTCTTCATCCAAATGAATTGTAATAGAATCCAAGATATGAATAAAATTATCATGTTTTTTGAGTTTCAATGTTTTCAAGATAATTTCCTGTTTTGGTTCAAGCATAGGTTGGTCAAAGGGAATAAAAGAATCAGTGGTTGTTTTGGGGGAAGCAATGTTTTGGGAAGCACATTGACAGGCTCTAGCTTGACATTTATGACAAAAGTCACGAGCATCACATTTGTATTTGGTTTTGCTAGAAATTGGATTTGATTCAAGATCAATCAATATCTGGTCATTTTCTTCTTTAGGAGGAAGAACGAAAGGAACCACGGGTAAAGTACGAATCTGTGTCCCACTTGAGGACCATTTTCATAGTTTTGGCCGAAATGGTTTTGGCCAAAATATTTTCGGCCGTACATATGTGGCACAAACATGGCGCCATGTGGCGTCGATGTGGCAAATGAGTTTCGGTCAAAAATGGTTCGGTCGAACTAGTTTCAGCCAAAAATTTATGAGTAAATATAAGCTAACTATGTTCTATCGATGAAGAATTGGCATATATTTATATAGAGGGGTTCGGCCGAACCAGTTCCAGCCGAAACTGTCTATGTGGCATCCTATGTGGCAGCCAAATAGGCAAAAATTTCAAAATTATAGAACTTCTCACTTAGACAGCTGATTTCTTCATCAAAACTCAACGATTTTAAAAATCTAAATATACCCTTTTGTAGAGCTCGGAGTCTAGATTATGGTCATATAATTTTTATTGTGTTTTGATTACATATAATATATTATAATCTGAAAAAACTCTAAGTAGGTATTTTAACTTTGAAGAACACGCTTGTTCGAAAAAATAAAAAAAATAGTAAATCATGTCGAAAAAATTTAAAACTTATATTTAACACTAGAGGAGAGAGTCCTCTTCAAGAATATGTAATTTTTTTTGTATTTGGTTTAGATTTTCTAGGGAAAATGTGGAGGGAGAAAAAAAATGTTAATTTCAGGTAACTCTGACTTTGAATGGTTATAACAGACAAAATATATATCAAAAACCAATCTTTATTTTTCTATGCACTAGCTGTACATGTCATCTAAAACATATTCTAAAATTAGAGGAAAAAAAGATTATTTGCATATATTTAGTTGGAGGGAACTAGACCCTACATTTTCAGCATTTTTTGAGCAATTAAGAAATGGACTTCAAAAATTAAAAAACTAGGTCAATGCTTATTCAAAAAAAATTTAAAAAATTATAGCCATAAAATACATCCAATTTTACACATTTCATTAGTTTACATCATTTTCAAACTCTAAACACAAATGCCACTTTTATGTCATTAAAGTTTAACAGTTTTGCATGTCATGGTCCTCTTCCTTTGTAAACGTGTGACACAGGTTTGTACTTTTACCCCCACACTAGGTTGAGAGATAGTACCAACATAATGCTTATAAGTTATAGGACATGGAATGACATCATATATAGGAGTTGTAGGGAGAAGTCCACTTCTAGGGAAAGGATATAGAATATCCTTAGGTTTTCTAAGTTCACAAATCTTTTGGACCTTGTAAGCTTGGTATGATTGGAAGAGGTTATCGTGAATAAGTTTGGGTTGATTGAGTCATAGAAGGCCAAAATAAATCAAGGTCAACAGATTCACAAGGAGCTAAAGGCTGATAGCGGCTATGGGTACAACAATCATGATTTGTCCATTGTGAGAAAATTTAAAACATTTATGAATAGGAGAGGCCACAAATTTCATGGAGGTAAGCCAAGGAAGACCAAGTTTTACTTGAAATTGATTGAAAGTTGGAACCCCAGTAAAGTTAACATCTAAAGGTTTTAGATCATAATAGGAAATGAAATAGAACCATGTGAAGGATAAATGAAAACCATTAAAATTTTATATCATAACATCATATTTATCATAAAAATTACATTGCAATTGTCTATTAAAAAGATGCTCTTCAGTTATCACATTCACCATGCAAGTAGGGTTAATAAGGATACCATGAGAATAAAGGCCATTTTCCTTTGTGATAATATAAAGAGGACCATCATGTGCTTTAATTATCTCAGTAGGGTCAAAGGTAATGCAAAGATTAGGTTTAGGTTTAGGGCCAGGTTGATCAATGAGGTTGGCAATGTTATTGGATTCATTACATTGATCATCATAGTCAACAAAACGAGTGGAAGAAGAAGACAAGGGTTGAGAAGACTCAATGGTATTGGTCAAATGATATGGTAAAGGGTTGGTATATATTTGATAATTTTGGTTGGGAGGTGCTCCGAATTTTTTTCCTTGATCATTCAAACCCTCAAAATTTATAGCATTAGAATCAACGAGGTATTGGATAGAGATTTCAAACAAAAAATTTCAGTATCATGACTGGGTTAACGATGGTATTGGCAGAAAGATTTCTGATCAAAGTATTTGGGTAAATGTTTGGAAGATTCAATTGGATTAATAGGAGGAAGAGTTAAAAATTTAGAATTAATCAAATTCAACATCACATTATGCAAATATTTAGAAATCTGAGTAAAATTACGAGCAGGTCTAAAAATAGATGAAAAAGGAGCCACACCTTTGGATGCTACTACCACTTTCTCATCAACATTGTTGGATGAATTATTGATCTTAATGAAGTTATTTTGTTTCTAAAACTTATTAAAATTATTGGTTGCAACATCACTCTTATCAACCTGAGCCATTGGAGTAATGCTCTGAAACTGACTCACTTGCAATTGATAATTATGAAGTATTGCACATAATTGAGTAAAAGAAGAGAATTTAGAAAGTAGAACCTTATATGTTATGTATTTTTGTAAATTAGCAATGGAAAATATTTTAACATTAATATCAAGCATATGATAAGAAATCTAAGCATGAAAATGCTTAAATCTACCAATAAAATCAACCACTTTTTCTTTAACACCTTGTTTACAATGCCTCAAATCAGTCACATAAATTTTAGGACCAAATTTATTTTAAAATTGTTGAATGAAAGCATTAGCAATATTTTGGAAAGAATTAGTCGAATAAGGAGGAAAAGAACAACATCATTTCAAGGATTTGTTTTGAAAGGTTCTAGTAAATAGTTTCACCATGAACCTATGGTCATGAGAGAAATCACTATACAAGGTTTGAAAGGTTTTAACATATGTTAAAAGATCACCCTTACCATTATAGGTCTCAAGATGAGGAATCTCAATGTATTGTGGGATAATAGCACAAATGATATCCAAAGAAAAAGGACTTGCAATGTCACAAGTACAAATGTTGAACTTGGTATGAGTCATTGAAGTAATTTATTTTTGCAAAGAAGAAATTGTTTGAGCCTATCTATTAATGGTAAAATAATTAGAAATAATGCTAGGAGGAGGTATGTTTGAAATGGTTGGAGAATTATGAGGAATGGAAGGGATGGTTGAATATGAATGGAGGATTTGAGAAATGCAAATCCAAAAAACTTGAAGAACACCTACATGAAAATACACGTTACAAGAGAGAAGCAGAAAGGAGGAAAAATAGAAGAACTCAGAAGCTCAGAGAAACTCGAAAGAGAAGAGTAAAAATGTATTTTGAATTATTGAAAGAAGAATTACAAGGTTCAACCTATAAAGGTGAACAAAACCCTAAAGACTAAAAAGCTAGGTTGCACATTAATAATTAATAAAAGAATTAATTATTAATGCACCTAAGAGATAGCTTAAGCACTAAAGAGTAATAAAACAACTTAACTAATTAAATCAACATTATTTAATTAATAAGAAAAATAATAATTACTCTAATAATGAAAAGGGCACACTATTGTAAGTGGGCATTTATGAATGTAATGAAACACGACACCCTTGAAGGAATAGAAGAAGAAATAGGGTTAGGGATGCTAACATGTATAAGATTAATATTTTGAGTGGAAGTTGGTATGATAGGTGGGGCATAAGTGGAGACACTAGGAATTGAAGTAGAGATAGGCATAGAGGTCTCACCACTAGTGGTAGGTGCAATGAAGCCTAAATCTTGAGCATAATCTCTAGGAGGTTCAACATTGTTATCAATGAGATGAGAGATACTATGTAAGATGTTAACACCATGTTCATCATCATCAATTATCTTCCTTAAGTCTTCTATAAAGGAAATGACTTTAGCATTAGAGTTTTATTTTCCTCACCATTGTTCAAGTTTCTCAAAAATAAGATCAATGATGCCTTCAAAAATGTATGGATCTATCATTTATACACTAAGATCAAGGATGTAGATATGATTGATAACCACATGCAATGAAGAAAGGAGAGACCAATGAATGAATCTTCTTGCTTGATTGAGAATTCCTCTGCTTGGCCATCATGGGAGAGAAACTTGCATCAATTAGGGAATTTTGCCTTTGGTTTGATGGATTTATGTTGGGGATTTATAGATTAGAGCACCCTTCTCATATTTAAGAAATGAAAAAGACAAGGGAAATTTGTTTCACTCCTACCAAGAAAAAGAAAATCCACATCTCTTGAAAATCATAGCAGAGTACTAAGAGCTTGGTAGGATTGTGGGTGAATGGGTTGGCATGATTATCATAAGGGAGGTAGTATAAAATATCACTTAATGTTGGTAAGGATATCACAACGGAATCAAGGAATCAATGATTAGAAATAACAGGGAGATAAAAGAGCATTGTTAGAATAGATGGAGTGAACTCACATTGGAGCTAAAAAAGAAAGAGCCATATTTAGTTTATAATTGCACAGAACTAGAATTTAGAGTGAAAATATACATGAAGGATTCCCTGAAAATTGAAGTTACATTGGTTCCATTGAGATTCCATCCCACACTTCTCCTACATCTAGTACCACATTAGATCAAGATAAGGCTAGTGGATATTGCCAAAGAAAGAGTAAATTGAGAGGAGATCATAGGGTAGAAGGGATTCTACATGACATAGGGGATAGGTGTCATTGAATTCATAGATTATAGATTTGAAATGGTATATTTTAATTCGAGGCCTTGGCTACTTGAGGAAGAGCATAGATATAAGTTGAGGGGTGCGACAAGTTTTGAAAATGGTGTCTTTTTAGTTGCTTTAACTTAAATTTTATTAAACTTTATGTGCTTAAAATTATACCTTTGGACACATTATTACCTTACATATGATATATGATAAATATTATGTTATGTGGTGCTTATGGTTATTTATAATGGGATAATGTTATGAATAAGAATAATGTGTATGGGCATCTACTTGATGAAACTAAGATGCAACCTCAAGAAGAACAACTGATATGTAATCAAGCCAGGACATTTCTTTGTTTAGTTATATGAAAAATGTCAAAGGTACCAGTTGACATGGTCACTAATAGCAGTGATGACTTTGTCTTGAAGATCTTAATGCACAATAAAAATTAAGAACTTGCGGATCTACCCGTATGGTATGTTAATACATTTATTAGTCATTGCATAATTTCACATTGTTGCATGATGATAGTTCAAATTTCAATAAGAATCAAATGCTATTGTTAGTTTGAAGCTTACCAGTTCCTAGATTAGTGAAAGAATAATCCACCTTCGGGTTAGGAGGAGTAACATTTGTTTACTTGCATAAATAAAATGCAGCTATGAAAATTCTCTTGGACTACCTATAAAGTCTAGTTTTTTCAAAGACGAGGTTGACCATATGCTTATGATAGATTCTTCTTAGATCGTGGAGAGTATTTAGAAGTTATTTTTTATTGTCAATGAATAAAGGTGAATGATTGGATGATGAGTTGAATTACTATTTTCTAAGGTCATGTCCCCTCAAGCAAGGGTCATTTGAGGTGAATTAATTTTTTATGTAATTGGAATAGTTTCATTTATTAGAGTAACATTTAAATTATTAATTAGAATAAAAGTTAATTTGTTGAATAGTTTAAGTATTTTTTATGCTTCTATTGTTACATTATGTTCTTAAGATGTACAATTGACTTACATGGAGTAAGATTCCACTCTTATAATCAGATTATCAAGTCTGTCGGCAGCCATTGTTGCAGTGATCTTCCAGTTACTCACATCTATTACTGTGCAGACAAGATCCTTGTTCTAACATTCTCTCTATTTTAATCAATTGTTAATCTAAGATTTGATTTCATGCATAAGCTAATTGGTGACTTTGGAACTTATTTTTTGCATATATATAGTACCAACATCATCCAAGTATACACATCCAGGTAGTCAATAATTACATGAGACTTCCTAGGAAAAAGGGTTACCTAATTAAATATTAGTTACCTTATTTGGGGGGTGTGCATTGAGATATCTACACCAGCTACTTATCTATAATGAAGACCAGTAAATTATATTTAGAAAATAGACATTTTTAGAGAATTTTTAAAAAGGGACATGCGACAAGTATGTTCTAGACAACACCATTATATTCAACATCCTCACTGTCATATTCAACATGCACCTCATCTCTCTTTCCCACACTTGAGGGAAATGAACCCCTTATGGTCACTAGGTTTTTTTCCCTTTCATTCTCTTCTCATTCATCTATATCACTTGAACATAATTGTGAAGAAATTTTTAATGAGAGTTACATAAGAGATGCTAATAAAGATGTAATATATAAAATACCCAAACATCAAGCATATGAAAACTCCTTAGAAACATGACTTGAACAAATTATGACGTAGCAAGCATATGAAAACTCCTTAGAAACACGACTTGAACAAATTGTGCTTGATGATCTATTATGTATTGAACAAACATAAGATCACATAAAGAGGTGGATATTAAATCAAAATAACTACATAAGGAGCTTAGTATAGTCATGAAAGAAGATAATCTATGGAAGCTCATAATTATATATTTAGAAGAAATGGTGAAGTATAACGTCGAAACACTAGCTTTTAAAAAATTTGTGGTAAAATGAGATATTATAGAGAAAGAACATGACTAAATAGTGTTTAATGGAAGCTATCTTAGATCTTAAAATATTAATGAAAGAGTTTGAACAATTCGAGTATAAGATTATTGCACGTTAACAAGCTTTTGATGTAGATTTAATAAAAAGAGATAGATCAACTATAAAAGATGTTCAATTAGTGACAAAAGCATTTAAAAAATTACTTTTGAAAGAATTATTTTATATAGTGCTTAATAGTTCTAGCCACAAATCCTTTTGGTATTATAGTAATTAATAAAAAATAGAATTAGAATAATAATTTAAAAAGTAATTATTATAATTTTAGTTATTTTTTTAAAATTCTTATTTATATTTATTTATGTTTTGAAGTTAATAAATTTTTAAAAATTAGAACAATAGTAATATTTGTGATGAAACAATTTAATATTTAATTTAAATATTATTATAATTGTCCAAATCAAATCCCTATAAAATAGAAAAGATTATATGTTCTATGCTAATTTAGAGATGTGGCTAAATTTAATTTTTATTTTAATATTTTGATAGGGTGAATTGAGATTCTATAGAATAGCTAATTAATTTTGTAAAATATGATTAATAAAAAATGAAAAAAATTATTTAAAATAAATATTTATTTTTTAGTATAAAGAAATCTTAACAAACCCATAAAATCTAGCACTCCTATAACACTCAAATATTTTTAATCACATTGATTTTTATAAAAATAAATTATAAAGTTAAAAATTTCAATCTTAATTTATATATGCATTTTTTTATAAGTAGTGAAAAATCAATTTATCAATAATTAGTTAAGGTTTCAACGAATACAATAACATTGCATATAACAAGTATTAGGAGAACTGATAAGTAACTAACATAATTATCTTTAGAAATATGTATGAATAAAATAGTAGCATATTTATCTTTACATTTATTTGAGAAGAAGTTAAAAAATATTTATTTTCGAAAACCTATATTTTTGTGATGTATAAATGAAATATAATTTTCTTTGAAATAAATATACTAATAAATATAAAGATTATGTTCAAATATGGATCTAAGAATATTTACCAACAAAAACTAGAAGCATTCAATGTCAAAAAAGTCATTTAATAATTATTTAATAATTTTATATTAATTTTATTAAAAGATTATACAAAATAAATTCTACTTTGTTTTAAATATATAAATATATAATAACATTAAAGTATTGTTAATGGTGCAACCAAGGTTCAAATATCCATCTAGCCCATAACAAGTGTTAATGTTGGTTTGGGCCCACCTTGGTGTATGTGTAGAAGATTAATTGGTGAGGATAACATTTGTGATTATGCTGGTGATTGTGGAACAAGAAGGTGGTGGTCCTGTGACAAGGTGTGGAGAAGCTGAAGGATTAACTGGCCAAATCCTTGCTAGGTTGGAGTGCTTGTGGACCCTGTGCTAGACATACATAGGCTATGTGTTGATGGCAGATCTAGATTCTCCTTGGTAGGTGTTGCTTGCGAATTCTGTGTTGGACTGAAATGGGTCGTTCGTGCTTGGTGTTTCTTCTTTCACTTCTATGAGCTTAGGTCCCTACCACACTTTCATTCTCACGGGCCTAGAATGTTAGGTTTGGGGATGAGGTCCCCTAGTTTGTGGCCTCACAATTTCATAGTTCTAGTCAAAAGCGTTTATTGACAAAAAAATATAACACTATAACAATACATTAAAAATAATAGTATTAATTATAAAGAATTGAAAGTGTCCTTAAGAAAAGCCACATTTTTTAAAGATAAAAGAATAAGAATGAATAATAATAATAATACACTATTAGATTTTATATTTGTGAAGAATGTAATAGAAATATATAAACATGATAACCTAAATATAATAAAATATAATAATATAATCATATTTAATATGATAATATAATAATGATTTAACCTTAATTATAATATAACAATATTATAATAAAATTTTAAGTAGAATAATGAACAAACATTATCTTATTTCTTTGAAGATAAATATAATTGCATTATCTTTACTAAAATATAATTATTTATACGCATAAAATAAATTTATATAAATTTATAATCATATAAACTAGCAATCGCACCTAAGGATGCAATAGGTACGCTGAAGAAATTTTTAGTGATTTGTAACTTAGATGAAGTGTTGTATATTTAATTTTAAGTGTTGTAAAATTTATTTAAAAACATACAATGTTTTATGTTTTAAAAAATGAAAATAACAAGTAACGATTTGAATATCCAAGTAGTTGAGCTTGGGAAGAGACCCAGGAACAAGGTCTCACCATCCTTAAATACAAGACCATGAAACACAACTAACCGTTCAAGAGAATCCTAATCCGCTGGTCATAAACCAGAGATGTGATATATTTTATTAAAGCTAATCCTCCTGCGCGAAGAGCGTCGTCAATAAACATAAATACTCGCTTGTTTCCTTGTGCTTGGAAAGCGGTGCTGAGATGATCCCGACCCTCTGCAGTATTTCTCAATGTTACATTCCTGTCATATGTATATGCTGGTAAAGCATCTTTCAATATTTGCTGCTGCATGCATTTTATGTCATTACTTGAGCGGTCTTCTTTCATTTGCACTCCTGAATAGTTGTAATCTGTGAGATCTAAGTCAGCAATAACAACGGTGGCGAGGGTGGTCTTTCCTATCCCCCAAATTCGTAAATAACAACAGCTACCATGGACTTGTTTTCGGTTTCCATGTTCAACAACTCCTTTACTTCTTTCTTCTGCTCTTCGATGCCAACTGCCGATTAGGCCAAAGGAGAATATTAATTTAATAAAATCACATGTAAATGTAATTGAAAATTTTGTTAATAAAACCACATGGAAATATAGTTGAAACTTTTGGAAAGACAAGGTTTCTGTGTATTACCTGCATAACATGGGTAAATCGGCTTCCATGGAGAGAAGGCAAGAAGCTGCTGATGTTGTATCTCCATTACTGCTCGGAATGTAAGATCCTGATACAGTTGATTTATTTTCATTCTTAGAGTGCCCAAGCTTTGGTAGTTAAAAGAAGCCTTCATACACCTGTAATACGGATAATTTTAATTACAATAAGCAGGAATGAGTCACGAAACACTAAAATAAATCACATTAAGTTAAAAAAGTAAACTCACAATACACGGTAAAAGTGTTCTAGACTTTAATTGAGAAGAGCGCATCATCGATCCTTCAACAATCAATAGAACAGCTTCATTCAACATATTTTCTTCTTGGGGCATATCATACTTCAACTTTCTTATATGCCCAGCAAGCTTAGCCATTTGTTTTACGAGTTCTATGCATTCACTTCGGTTTTCCAATCCACAACAAGCTACGTTTAAAGAGCGGTTTTGTTTCATTTCATCACCAAAAATTGGCCATTTGCATTCATTAAATCGCTATGGCTTTTACATACATACTCCGCTGCCGGATATATGTTATTTATCTGATCTTGATCGTTTGTGCGGTGGGTCAACAGCAATACCCAACTTGTGCAACCGGGGCAGAGATGCAGGTGATAGCTCACATAGATTGGTGTGGAAATGATACAGGCTACCGAACATCGATAAAGAGATGCAACAACTCCGCAAGGAAAACTGGCGGATCTCAGGCCACCACTCGCGCAAAAAAGGCATACGTGAGGAGAAAACGGGAAAAGAAGAACGTCTGTTAAATATTATAACAACAAATGCAATCAATACTCGGTGAGGAGAAAACGGGGAATGTCTGTTAAATATTAAAAACAAATGCAATCAATAATAAATTTTAGGCAATGTTTAAAACCAACGCCCAAGATTAATGCAATCGTCTTGCATTGTCTTTAAAGGCCTCCCAACCATTGATTTAAAAGTGACTTGTTTTTGTCCACAGGAGGAACGCCTTCGCCGTAAAAATAATCTCGGAAAACAATCACAATTACAATTAAAAAGAACCATTCAACTGAAATTGTGTAAAAATCAAACTCAATCCTTAATGACCTCAAACTAATGCCAACCAAAAATCGCTTGCAAACATAAATACAGGTAAAGAAAACCGATAAAACTCAGCATCATCCAGATTGACAAGTTGCAGGGTTGAATCTACGTTCCAAGAAAACACTGCTAATTTACAACTCCTCTCCTTCCACGAACTCAAACTGCCTAATGTGTCAAAGCTTTACAGGGGAAAAAAAGCCCATAGAAAGAGCTGACCGTTTAGACATATCTTCTTTGATACAAAATGGCTCAATTCATTTCACGTCTGCAAATGGTAAGCCACAAAAGAATCGTGTTTTAAAAGTGGGTGGAAATTATTCCTCCAAAAAAACCGGCATTGGTTATAAAGATTCGTTATGAACTATGATACAATTCAAACATTCTTTATATATATTAAGTGTGGAGCCAGGTGCATGAGAGGAATTCGCTTGTTTATCGTTATCGTTTGCTTGTAATCATGTGAGGACGCGTCTCACTTCATTTCTATGAAACCACAAGCTTTCCAAATATGGAAATTTTCGTATATTGTGGATGTTTCCATTGCATTGAGTTTATAGTATTCTATTCAATGAATTGGGCGCGGAAAAAGAATGGAACTTCACTCTGAAACTTCAATCAGAATTTTCCTATGGTATATCTGCCTATAAAACTCCTCGCATTCTGCATTTGTTTCATGGAGCATCAATGTCGATGATTAAGAAGCGTCTGAAGAAAACTGTGAGAATCATTATTTTCCTCGTGAAAAGTGGTCTTATCAAACGCAAGAAAATTGAAGATTTGCATATTGTGGTGAAGAAATCGGGGGAAAAACTGGTAAAGAGCTTTACAAGCTTGATGTTGCATGGCAGGCAGAGATCCTTTTGTCATTTTGGGCATTACGATTTTTCATGCAGCAGCAAAAATCGGCACAATTTTTATGAAAGTATTACACAATATCATCTTCTTTGGCTGCTGAGATTAATGACAACTTAAGAGATATGAATGATTTTATGCAAATGGAAGGAGAAAAGATTGAAGAAAACGACGTGGATAGAAAGGCAGAGGAATTCATTGCCAGATTTCATGAACAACTAAGATTGCAACGGCAGAGATCAGTGTCGAAATACGAGGAAATGCTTGCAAGAGGTGCAGATTAAGGTCTTTTATTTGTTGTACGAATATAATTGGAGAAATTTGTTATTATATTTTTTGAATTTTGATGGATTCTAAATCATGTACACCATTGCTGCTTTTGACCACAAACTGTAGAGAAATAGATGAATTGTAATACAATCCAAATTGATTTAAGTTCTCAGAGATGTCATTGGAAATCTTGTGGGATATCAGAGCAATGAAAATTATGTACCAGTTATAAAAGTTGCATAAAAGAACAACGGTTGTTCTTCGGTTCGAGATTTTTAACTGTTACATTTTTATGGGCTTTTGGCCTGAATGGACATATAAATATAAACATAAAATTTTGGTCGATTACAGCGTACCGATGAGCTGAGAAAAGTAAAGTGCCATCTTCATATTTCTTACACTCACTTGGCCATTAGATAACATAGTTGTGGATGTAACACTGTATTTTCCATGACATAGTTGTGGATGTAACACTGTAATTTCCATTGTAGTGTAGTATTTCTTTAGTGAAGCATGCTCATTGTTGGAATATTTCCTAATTTCTTCTGCTTGCATAGTTTTATGTTTTTAGTTTTTTTTTGGGTTTAGTTTTTCTATTACTTTTTAATAAGGTAAGTTTTTAAGATAAGTTTTTATATGATAAGACATTCATAATTCATTTTAATTGATGTTTGATCATTTGATTAAAAAGTTTATGTAATCTCTTGAATCAATATAACAATATTAATATTTCAATTTTGTATTTCCATCATTTGATATAAATGGAGGTTCATGAAAGTCTTTTAGGATAAAGAATCTGAAAAATCAAGAGATTGCAGATTGAAGAACTAGTCAAAACACTGAAGAAATTGTTAGATGTAGCTAAAGAAAATAGAGGATAGTGATCGCTGCACATTCAAAAATCCATCAGGGGAGGAGATTGAGATCCCAAAAGGAATAGGTTGTAAAGATTATTCGAAGCTGTTGTGAAAGGAAGCAAAGTGAAGATTGTGTGAGTAGTATAGTGAAATTTCCTTAAGGAAGAAACAAAGAGGTACATTTGTCACAATTTCCTAGGTTTAAAACCACCTCCAAAATGGTGAAGCTCTTTATTTGTAATTTTGTTGAAGGAGAAAAAAACAAAGTGATTGCTACCAAATTTAATGTAGCTAAAACATTGTAGATTAGGAAAAGGATTGATTTGTATAAATGAGATCATAGATCTTGTAAAAAAAAGCCGCATAATTTAGTCAAAGCCACCAACTTGAAGGTGTATGAGTAAGTTATATCCTAGCCTTAGAAAGGTCAAACATTTTTTCAAAAGAATTAAAGCCCTCTATACAAGTAGAGAAAGCATGGACCTTGAAGGAGCAATAGGTAGGTCAAAAGTAGTTCAAAAAGGATATCACCACATCATAGTGACAGAGAAGCACACATAAATTGGAAGAAGAAATAAATTTAGTTGTGATCATTATTGAAGAAGACACAAGGATCAAATATCATCATTTTTTTGTTAAAGCCATTAGTGGTTGAAATTAAAGGGGAGATTGTTTGAATATTTAGTAATTCCTCCTACTTGTATAGTTTTATGCTTTTAATTTTTTAGTTTTAGTTGTTTGCTTTATTTCTAATAATGTAAGTTCTCCCAGATAAATTTCTAGAAGTCTTTGGATGCATCTAAGACCTCTATATAATGAGGTAGTTTTAATTCATTCATCATTAGTTTGTTTAATCCTTAATCCTTTAATCAAGAGGTTTGTGTATTCTATTGAATCAATATAATAATTTATCTATGTTTCAATTTTGTATTTCTTTCCAAGCTGATAGAATAGAGAAGAGCCATTTTTTTTCTTAATGTCAACCATAATAAATGTAACAAAACTAAAATTCCTATGTTCAAAGCAAAATAGATAATTTTTTTTGTTAATCTAATGTGTGATTGTTTAAATTTTCAAAATTTTAAATTTTTATCTTTCATTCAAACTTTAAGAAAGTTGATGTATAGATATATAACATGTAGTAATAATTTTTTCGTATTTACATATTTATGAGTTCTATTTATATATGTGTTTAATATTAATCATTGGGAATTAAAGTCTTATGATTGTAGTTTTACCATCCAACACCTATGGTCAATAATTTAGCAAGAGTTAGATACCATACTTTTGTAAAATTCTCAACATAATTATATGAAAGTAAAGATGTATACCATACAAACTATTGGTGATTTCAAAATAATTTTATGCAAATAAAAATATATTATGTATTTATATATCTAAATAAATATATATTTGTATCAAATTTAAAAGTATATTTTTCTTTATTAAGTTGAATATATAATTTTTGGTTTGAAAAGATGATGAATTTTGCTTATGGGAAGATAGTATGATCGATTTGAGAAAAAAAATGGCACTGAGGGATGAGGGTAATTATTCATAGAACTTTAAGAAGAGGTAGGAATGGAGGTTTTTCCATCCATTGTAGAGTGTTATTTAGTACTTAATTTTTGTTAGTAAAAATTAAGGATTTTGTGTAGAACTAAAACCAACTATCACTTGGCACTCAATCCTTAAAGAATTTAGATACTTGGAAGCATAAACATTTAAAATGATTTATATGTAAGTATTACTAGGAACCTTGATAAGATTATATTGTCTTTTGACCTAAAAATATGTTTCTAAATTGCCAAAGGTATTTTAGTCATGTCATATGTAGGGCCATTTGGTTGTCACGTTGGAGACCAAGGTTCAAATATCCTCAAGTGACATCTAAGAACTAATGATCATGCTAAAGTTGTATCTCTAAAAAATCACTAAGTAACTCTAAAATTCTTAAATTAAAAATTAAATTAAATTATATGGAATAATTATTACTAGAGGGATTTTCTATTGGAAATAGTGTGGAAAGGGTTTTGGGGATGAGTTATATAAATGATTTTAAATAAATAATATTTCCTAAGTAAACTCAATAAATTTTACAACTAACTAATGTATAACTATAAATGATGTTTCCTAAGTAAACTCAAGAAATTGTGCATGGAGAAAACATGTACACCAACATAGTGTAATCCTATCCAAGTTTTCTTCATATATTTATTAGATATATTTTAGCAATGTCATGGATTTAACTAGCAAAACCTTTGAGTATCTCTAATATCCTTTCAGTAGCATTTATATTTAATATGTATACTATAGTTGGGATATGTATTCTCTATTAGATTTAGTTTCAGAAAGATTTTTAGGAATGAGGCATGTAAGTTATTTAAAAATACTTTTTTTGTAAAATGACATATTTTTCATAGCTCAACTAGGTTTCATGTGCCATATATTCAATGCATGAGATGATGATTAAATTAGGTTTTGCTTAAGATAGATTTTTGGGTAGCTCCCTTGCTTGATAGGGTAGACATAATAAGAGGGTATATAAAAATGTAACCGCAAATAAGTACATAGAATAGCTAGTGAAAATGGGGAGGTATTTTAATTATATTAATGTATGCAAAGAGGGTGTCAAAACATAAATTTGAGAGGTAAAATTAAAATAAGATGTGTTTATTAGTTTCATATGAAAGTATGTGCTACGTATTAGTCTATTAATTTAATTCCCTAGGTAGATGACACTTTATTGATTAGAACAAGAATTAAATAATTTCCACTAATTGTGCCCTATTGATTGACTATACTTAGTCTAGACTACTAGTGATGTTGACTATTCATTCCATAGTAGTGTCTTTGTAATAAATAATATAGAACTAATTAGGGTTCTATGAAATAGGTTTTTAGGGGAAACACCCATTGAATAGTTGGATCTCCAACAATAAGTGATGTAGGGTTCGGGCCGTTTAATCCCTTTGACTTAATTAAAACAAGAATAAGTGACGTTGAAGATAACCCATGCAAATGACTTATATAATGACATTGTAAATCTAGTCTTTTATATCATTTTAGAAATAAAAGTGTTCTTTAATGATTTTTTTTTGTGTATATTAATTAAGTACACATGAATATCTTTAAATACCATGACATCACAACATGTTACGTTTTGTCTGCCAAGTTAATTTATGGTGAATAGTAGAGGCAAGTGAGAAATTCAAAATTTAAATTTTAAAACTTAAATTTCAAGTTCATTCACATGCCGGGCTTAGAATAATAATGATACGTCAATCCCATCCTACACAAAGATGAAATTTAGGGATAAAATGATAATTTGATGGTAATGAATAAATATATGGAAGAACATCCGAATGACTAGAATAATAAATATATGGAAGTATGAGTAATGCTGCTATTTCTTTAATTTACTTATGAATCAGATATTTTACCATACCAAATCGATTACAATTCATTCCTTTCGAAGAATTTAAGCAGCCTGAACGTTGAATGGTAAAAAAATATCCCCCAAAAAATGGCTCAATTCATTTTACATTTGAAAATGGCAACCACGGAAGAACTATCTTGAAAGGAAGATCGGCATTGGGTGCAGACATCATATTCACATTAAATACCATACAAATTACGTTTGTCTTATGCGTGTAATCATGGCCGCCTTAAACTTCGTTTCTACGAAATCACAAGATGTTTCTATTGCATTCATTTTATGGTATTAAATTCAATGAATTGGCAGAGGAAAAAGTATTGAACTTCGTGGAGAATTTTTGAATGTACATGTCCTGAAGGTAGATCCATCTATAAAACTCCTCACGGTCTGCATTTGTTTTAAGGATCATCAATGGCGATAATTAAGAAACGTCTTAGGAATAGTGTGAGAAATATTATTTTTCTGATGAAAAGTGGCCCTATAAAACGCAAGAAAATGGAAGATTTGCGTATGATGATGAAGAAATCTGGATAAAAGTTTCATGGCAAGCAGAGATCTTTGGCTCATTTTGGGCATTACGAATTTTCATGCAGCAGTAGAAATCGGCAGACTTTTTAGGAAACTCTTAGACAACATCGTCGTTCTTTGGCTGCTGAGGTTGAAGATAGTAATGATAGCTAAATGATGTTGAAGATTTTACGTCTGTGGAAAAGAAAGTTGATCATTATTTGCATTTCATGGAAGTGATCTATAGAACTTATATACAGTTCTAAGGTATTTAACTTTCTTCCTCAACCTCCTTGTTCCTTTATGTCAATGTATTTGTTCGGTGTTCAAATATAATGTAACCGATCATATTCTAGTTTGAGTTGGGTTTTATTCTCCCTATTTATGTTTCAGGAGATACATTGGAGCTGAAAATGTAAACCAAAAAATTAACACTTTTCTAATAAATATAATAATATTAAATGAATATTGTTATCTTTACTCATACATAATTACTTAAAATTTTTAAATAAATTTATACAATAAATTTATGCTTTTATAAAAAGTATGGGGTGATTTACTTTTATAAAAAGTATGGAAACAATCACCTCATGTTCTTATGTAACTTCTCAATTGCAATTTCTACTTAAATTTATGGAACTAGAGAATTCCAATGTAAAGTTTTTGTACGCCTCTTTTTCTCGTGATCCGTGGATTCCCAAGTTTTCCAAAGGCAAGGGTCAGTAGCAAAGGTTTCACAAATGATACAAACCAAGTACACAATAACTACTAAAATGAATAACAATGAAACGTAATCAATAAAATGTACAAGCAAGGGAAAGGAAAACAAATAAATGCAAACCCCACGATGCTTGAAGCTTCTATTGTTTATTTCTACTCCTTCCGAAATGCTATTATTGATGCTCAGTATTGGCGGGGCAGCGTCTATGACTTGAGAAATGTCGAGAAGTTGCTAATTGAAACGGGTGTGTGATCGCAAAATGACTTGAATGCTAGAACCAAACTGATGGAGTAATGGCGCACGAGAGCTTGAAATCCTGGATCCTTCAAATGGTTATGAAGGGTTTATTATATAGGATTTGGTGATGATATGAACGGTTGAGATCAATCCCAGAGATAGGAGATGAATGGTTGAGATTAAAAGGAACTGGAGAAGCCATTAGTAAACTCCACCTCTTTATTTGGTAAAGAGGAGATAGAGTTTGGTTGATTGAAGAGCTAATTATGAGTTACCTTTTTGAACTGAAGAGATGGGTGAAGTTACCCATGTGGACTGGAGAGATGGGTGGAGTAACCCATGTGATTTGATTGGAGTGATCTCTTTGAAGATAAATGAATATTTAATTCATTTATATAATTATTGTTTTCAACATGTGAGATAATTGAATTCTTTTTGATTAAGAATTGCTTTATTTGATGAAATTAAATTAATTTAATTGGAAGAATTTAATTAGTAAGTTTAAATATTTAAATTTAAACTATAGGAAATTGAGTTTAATTAATTAATGGTAATTAATCAATTAAAGCTAATTAATTAAATAAAATTGATTATTTAATTAATTTTGGGAATTTGATTAGATGATTTGGGGAATGAATTTAGAGGAAAATAGATGATTAATTAATGATTAAAAAAACTTTAATTAATAGATAAAAATTAGTGTTTTTAATTTAAAGTCGCAAGCCTGTCCATTTTAGGGTGTCTACATTTGCCCCTCTTTGATGCGATGTGACTTGTCGTAGTGTGTCAGAGATTCTTTGATTTTGCCCCAGTTTGCCCTGGCAGTAGTAGGTGTATTTATGCTCCCTCAACAAATTTGAGCGAAAAGTCGCGAGACGAGCATTGATTTGTTGAAACTATAATTTCTAGAACTGGGTAGCTGACGGATTTGAAAAATACTTTAATATGCCCCTGTAATTGACCGTCAAAGTTTTCGGGGACCGGGAAGAATTTTTAGAGCTCCTAGTGAAACTAGGGTTTTCCAAAACCCCTATAAGTAGCGAAGAGAGCCATTCATTTGTCACATTGCGACCTTGGAGCTTTGATATCTTGGTGAGTTTGCTTTCTGATTTCTTCCTTCTTTTCTCCTATTTTAGAGCGATGGCTGGCCTTCCTGGCGTCATTCACATCTCTGACCGAGTCCAGACCTACCAGAGACTAGCTAGCTCTGGACGTCTGGTGAGTTTTCTCACTTTACGTGTCATTAATGCTTTCATTTTTTGCTTTTAAAAATCATACTTTTTTGGAAAAATGCCATGTGTGCTGCAATCGGGTGCGGTTTTGCCGCAATTGCGGTTTAAATGCCACAATTGCCGGTTAAATACCACAATTGATAAGTGTGCCGCACTTGTGTGTGTAAAATGCCACAATTGAATTTTGTATGCCGCACTTGCTGTTTACGTTTCACAATCACTTAAAAGTACCGCATTTGCACTACTTTATTACCGCAATTGGTTTTTTAGCACTGTTTGCCTGATGTCTTTGTTTGTTATCTACTTTTTCTTTCTTCTGTTACTTTTCTCAATGACTGAAACTGATAATTTTTTGTTTTTATTCTATGTATAGTTCACTGGACAGATCTTGCGCTATCGAGAGTCCAGGCCAGCGGGACTCGTGTATAGATTTCAGCTGACCGAGGATGAGAGGTCAGTTCTTCGTGATCTTGGTTTGTACTGGATATGTTATATGCCCGAGATCACGACCAATAGGGGTCTGATCTCCGCTCTTATAGAGCGATGGCATTCAGAGACATGCACTTTCTGGCTACCCACCGGGGAGTGTACTGTTACTTTGGAGGATGTGTATTGCATCCTCCAACTCCCTATCCAGGGCGAGCTTGTGGAGTATTCCACTTGCATTGGTGTTGTTGCATCGACTGAGCTTTCTGGATTGCCTCAGGATCAGCTCGGTCTTGCTAGTGACTATGATATTCCTTGGTCTAGATTCAGGTTAGGCCTTGATAGACTGTTCACTTTGCTGGGTAGTTTGATATGTGGGATTCTCTACCCCCATCGCCGACAGCGTGGCTTTTCTGTCGGCTTTGGTACTGTATTGCAGAGTATGGTCTGTGACCATACCATCTTTGCTTGGGGTCCATGCATGTTGGCCCACATGCATTTTCACATGTTGTATGCGGCTTACCTTAATGGTAAGTCGCTTGGCTATGGTGCTACCCTCTTACAGATCTAGGCATGGGAGCATATTGCCGTATGTCATCCTGTTGGTGCCCGTGCTCTTCCAGCAGATAGGCCGTATGTCTTTATGTATGATGGAGCCATTGTACAGACACATATGGGTCACTTGTCTTATTGGTGGCAGCAGTTAGATATGATCCCTTATTTCATATGGAGGCCGTATAGAGATTGTCCCGTCTAGGATGGAGAGGACATTCATCTACCATTCTGTCGTCAGCGGAGATACTTGATTGGTCGGGTGACCGATCATGTTCATATGATAGATTTTCACAACACCGACAGGTTGTTGTGCCAGTTTGGGGAGCAACAGGATGTACCTAATTCATATGCATACTTTGCTTGGAGGTCGAGGGATGCTGCTATTTGGGGTGCTGTAGTATCACTTGATGATGCTCGCACTGAGTTTTTAGGTTTACTTCCTGTGGCATGGACCTGGCACTCTGCCACTGTAGACCCAGGTTTGTCATGTTTTTGATTGCTTATGTACTTCCTTTCTTCTCTTGATTCTTTCTCATATCCCATTTTGATACTTATGATTTTATTTGATCTGGTACTGATAGTTGAATTTGTCTTTTGCAGGCACTACACCACAGTATGATGCCCATTGGTTGCAGCATCGGTCAGTTGCACTGACAGATGTCTCACATCCTATTCCCAGGACTGTTATGAGGAGGGCCCGATGGGTATGACATGGTAGGGGAGGCCGTGATGGGGGAGAGATGGTGGTAGGGGTGGGAGAGATGGTGGGAGAGACAGAGGACAGGGTAGGGGTGATGATGGAGGTGACGATCTTGGTCCCAGGGGTGCTGGTGGTGGGGTTGGGACTAGAGGTGGTCAGAGTGGGGGTCAACCTAGTGCTCCTAGAGTTGGGTTGGGTGCTATTCTGGAGGATGAGGAGGCCATAGAGGAGGAGGCACCTTAGTTGGTTTGGAGAGTATATAGGTGGACAACTGCTGGTTTGGCTCCTAGACAAGAGGATAGAGTTATTATTGAGGATGTTGATGTGGAGATTGCTGATATAGACATGGAGGCTCTAGATGAGCAGAGTGTGGAGACAGGTTCTTCTGGGGATAGTGGCAGCACTGGTAGTAGCATAGGGGAGAGTTCAGAGAGTGCTGATGATTATTTGGTTCTCAGGTGGAGAGGAGATGAGGGATTGAGAGATAGGGCAGAGGAGGGGGACATTGATGTGGCTATGGGTGGCATGGATGATGATCCCTCAGAGGTGTAGCACCTTTCCCAGTAGGTTTCGGACCTTCAGGCCTGACTTGCCTTATCTGATGCATGTGCTACTACCTTAGAGGCTCGGGTTACAGCAGCTGAGTCCTGAGAGCGACAGGCTCGAGCTAGGGTTTGCTCATTCATAGATAGTGTATAGGATGTCTCACATTGTGAGGTGTTAGATAGGTATTACAGATCTGGGTGAGATGCTCAGAGAGAGATTGATTATTGGAGACCCCATTATGAAGGCATCATTCCTGCAGCTCAGAGGGTGCCTAGCTACACAGCTTTGTAGAGATCCAACAGGCCCCAACGTTCTTAGAATAGTGGTGTTAGAGCTCCTGGCTCCTCTCATAAGACAGATTCTGACATGCCACCATCTCGTTCACCTCCTGGCAAGGGTGGGGTAGCTCCTATTGACATATGTATCATGTACCATTTTTGTAGTGATTCTATTGTATTCTCTAAGTAGTACCATTTTTGTATCCCGACACACTGATATTTATTGATATAGATATTGATTACCTTCTTTGATCAGACTTGCAACCCTTCATTGTACTCAGATATTTTGATTTATATGAGATGCAGCTAGTGTTTTTGATATGATGTGCAATGGTTTACTTGCTATATGTATGATTCTACATGATTTGGTGGTTTATATGATGAGATTATATGCAATATGATTCTATTATGCAGACTCGTATATGGATGATTTTCTTTTCCTATGTTACTGACATGTCATGTAGGATGGTAGATATGAAATGTATGTTTATATGAGATGCTTAGATGCATGTGTTTTTATGATTTATCATGTATGCAACTACCATGTTTTTTTCTTTTCTGTAGTACTTTAAATGGCATGAATGCAATCTATTATGCGCAAAATATTTGAGTAATGCATGTGTTAGTTAGACAGTAGTTAGTTTGGATAGATGTTCTCTGAGATTGATCTAATAGAAAAGATGTTCTTTTTGCATATTTTTGGATAGATATGATTTGGTAGAAAGGATGAATGTCCCAAGTCACTGCCCTTGTTTCCAATATTTGTCATCATTGCATCTTTTTTTGTATTTTTTGATATTTCAAAATAGAGTTGAATAATCTAGATCACATACCACCTAGATACTGCCATGACCTCTTGATAGCGGAAGGAGTAGAGAGATTGAATAGAAACAGACCCATAGTGCACCCAAATATTGACCATTTGGGTTTAACTATGTTTCCTGTTTGAAAAGAAAGAGAGCCAAAAGCACCCAGATATTGACCATCTGGATACTGCTTGTCTTTTGAATTAATCTAAAACAAAGAAAACAAGATAGAACTCCTATGCACCCAGAGTCCATTTGGATAACACTGTGAGCTTTTGATTTTCGAAAGGGAAAGCCAAGAAAACAAGATAGAACTCCTACGCCCCTAGAGTCCATCTAGATAGCATTGTGAGCTCTCATTTGCAACATAAAGGGAAAGACCATAGAAACCAAGATAGAACTCCAAAGCAACTTAGAGTCCATCTGCATAGTGCTGCGAGCTCTTGATTCTATAAACCAAACAAGCAAAAATAAAAGAGAAGAAATTTCCAATTCTTTCCCAGGGTTAAGCTCAGATCGTAGAACTACGCGGATGCCAGATAAGTGATAGCGCCTACCGCATTTATCCTAAATCATCATGGCCCTGGAATCAAAGTGAACATTCAACAAATAGCAATCAAAGAAAATAAGTCATGATCTATCATAGCTACTCTCCTCACATGGTGGATCCTGGAGTAGCGTAAGAATATAACCACGAAATATAGACTGACATCTGACCGACTTGACTGACCTAGTCAACATTTTTGTATGGTTCCTCGATGCAGTTGGATTCTCTTGATTGGCTCAAACTCTTTGGGTAGGCTTGATCGGCTTGATTGCTTTGATCGTGTTTGCAGCTGATCAAGCTGTGTCAGATGTGCCCAATACTTGTTCGCAAAGCTCATGATTGTGACAGTATGGAGTGATTTGATGGCTCTGATAATGTTGGTAGTTGATCAAGCTGTGTCAGATGTGCCCAATGCTTGTTTGCAAAGCTCATGATTATGACAATTGATAGTTTGGCTTGGTCACCTGTTGCTTGCTGATGAATTGATAGATTGATAAAGCTGTGTCAGATGAGCCCAATGCTGATTTGCAAAGCTCATGATTGTGACATTTGATTGACTGGGCGTGCTTTCCTCTTTCTCTCTTGATAACCGAGTTGGTTTTATTGATTTGGGATTTTCGCAATTTTTGAATGTTTTTGATGAAGATTGATTTTCTCTTGATTTTTTGATCTTTTTAGGATTTTTGATGAGTTTTCTGATTTTTAAGATTTTCCAGGACATTTTGAATCGCCCCCTAGTCTGGTGGACCAGTATTAACCATGGGTAAGTGCTTGGTGCTCATAGGGGATTTGTGCTTCTGGATATAGCTTGGGATAGTCAGTCTTGCATTTTGAAGTGTGCTCAAGCTTTTGGAGTTCATTGATGGTGAAGCTGGATTTGAAGACTTGGCGCTTGTTTGCCAGGTTTTCACCAAGGTACCTACTCAATAGCGCCTGATTTCTAGGTTCTCACTAAGAGAGTAATTTTGTTTTCTCTTTATTGTTTTTGCTTTTTTTGATTGTCACCAAGGCGCTTGATTGCCAGGTTTTTCACCAAGGTAACTTTTGTATTTTTTTGATTTTTTTGGTATTTTCTGGATATGTAGATAAGTGCCTTAACCATAGAGACCTTTAAGGGTAGAACCTCTTCAGGTGCATTCTTTTGATGTATCTAGGGAGCTGATCTCCTTCTGGTGTTGCTAGTATGAATGCCCCACTCTGAGTAGAGTTGATAATAACAAATGGTCCTAGCCAGTTAGGCTTGAACTTTCCAGGTTTGACTCGCTCTGCTTGATTCTTTTGATTTTCCATGAGGAAAAGGTCTCATACCTCAAATTTTTGTGGCTTCACCTTCTTATGATAGTTCCTTCTAAGGCGATTCTGATAGCCTTGTAAGTGGTCGAAGACATGCTGCCTTCTTTCATCTAGTAACTGTAGTTCACTGAGCCTTGCTACTCTGTAGTCTTCATCTGAAACCAGGTTCTTCAATGATATCCTTAGGGATGGGATTTCCACTTCGAGGGATAATACCGCCTTTGATCCATAGACTAGGGAGAAAGGAGTGGATCTTGTAGGTGTTCTCACACTAGTTCTATATGCCCATAGTGCGGGACTAAGTTGTAAATGCCACTCTCAACCTGATTCATTCAATGCTTTCTTCAGGATCTTCAAGATTGTTTTATTTGTAGCTTCAGCTTGGCCATTCCCCTGAGGGTAGTAAGATGAGGAGAACCCTTGTTTGATGTGGAACTATTCACATAGGTCTTCGACATCCTTTAACTAGAAAGGTGTACCATGATCTGTCAGGATTGTTTGGGGGATTTTCTCTGGTTCCTAGACAAGTTGGGAGGTAAGACATTGTTTTGGAGATAGCTATAGACATCTTGGTACCATGGGGATTCAGGACGAACAAGGACACACACTGATTCTATGATAGATGCCTGATGTGATGGCACCAAGAGTTGCTCCACTAGAAACTAGAATTTTGTTTCGTTACCTGGCATATCAATCAGTGATGCTATGTTAGCCATTGCATATGTAGCTTAGATTTGTGCTCACGAGATGTGCTCGAAGAGAATGTAATGGAACTTGGTGCACAGTTGTTCCATCTGTGCTCTGTATGGTATGAGTTTCTCATATTTTGTCATATAATCAATGTTGACTTGACTGATGACCAACTGCGAATCGCCAAAGACTATAAGGTTCTTGATTCTCCATTGTATTGCTATCTTTAGACCGATGACCAGTGCTTCATATTCTGCTATGTTGTTGGTGCATTGGAAGTTAAGTCTGAAAGACTTTGGAATTGTATCATGATCTGGAGTGATAAGAACTATTCCTGCCCCCGCACCATGGTTCGTACATGATCCATCAAAATAAAGTTGCCATACCTCGATCGCCTGTTGTAGTGTCATGATAGATTTGTCTGGAAAGTTAGAGATAATAGGCTGGTGGTCTTGAATTGGTGCCTCTACTAGTTGATCTGTGATCACTTGTCCTTTGATGGCCTTTCTGTCTATGTACTCAATGTCTAACTCACTTAAGATCATTACCCACTTTGCCAGTCGTCCAGTGAGCACTGCTTTGCTTAGGAGGTACTTGAGAGGATCAATATGTGTGACCAATTTGGTTTTGTGACTCAACATATAGTGTCTTAGTTTCTAGGAAGCAAAAACAACTACCAAGCATGACTTCTCAATTGCCGTATAGTTTAGCTCATATCCAACCAAAGTCCTGCTTAGATAGTAGACGACCCTCTTTTTTCCTACATCATCATGTTGTGCCAAGAGTACACCTAACGCTGATTCTGTCACTGAGATATATAGAAGCAATGGTCTACCTTGTACTGGTGGTACCAATATAGGAGACTTAAGAAGGTAGTCTTTGAATATCTGAAATGCCTACTTGCATTGCCTTGTCCATATGAATTCGATGTCTTTATGCAATAGATGTTGGAATGGGTGGCACTTGTCTTCTAGTTGAGTGATGAAGCATCTAATCAATTGGAGCCTTCCTTGTAACCCTCTTAGTTGTCTCAGGTTTGATGGTGGAGGCATGTCCAATATTTCTTTGACCTTTGCTGGATCCACTTCAATTCCTCTATGTGATACTATGAACCCCAGTAATTTTCTCGCTGTGACATCGAATGCACACTTTTTTGGGTTTAGGCAGACTTTGAATTCCTGTATTTTGTCAAAGATGGGTCCTAAAACCTAAAGATGATCCTTTCGAAGTATTGATTTGGCTAGTATGTCATCCACATAGTCTTCCATTGTCTTGTGGATGAGATCATGAAATATAGTCGTCATAGCCCTTTGATATGTCACTCCGGCATTCTTTAGACAAAACAACATGACATTTCAACAATATGTTCCCCAAGGACATGTGAAATCTATTTTGTGTTGGTCCTCTGGTCTGATCCTTATTTTATTGTAACCTGAAAAGCCATCCATGAGTGATAGCATTTGATGTCTGGTAGTTAGGTCTACTATTATATCAATGTTTGGTAAAGGAAAGTCATCCTTGGGACATGCTATGTTGAGATCCCTGAAGTCTGTGCAAATTTGTATTTGACCACTGTGCTTTGTAACTAGTACCAAATTAGATATACAGTCTGCATATGGTATAGGTTTGATGAACTTAGCATCCAGGAGCTTTTTCAATTTGGCTTTGACTAGCAATGCAACGTGGGGATGCGTCTTTCTCAACTTTTTCTTGACAGGTTTGGTGTTGGGTAGCAATGGGAGATGGTGTAGTACTAGCTCTGGATCTAATCCTGGCATATCCAAGTAGGACCATGTGAAATTGATTATTCTTGCCTTGAAGAAATTGATGAACTATTCTCTCTCCTCATGGGTGAGTGATTTTGCCAAGTATATGTTCTTTGAGTTCTTGTCATCCCCCAAGTTGATTTCCTCTGTTTCTTCTGCTAATAATGCTGATTTCTCCTCTATTAAGGGGAGGAGTTATTTCTTTCCATCTTCTAGTGCCTTAGTGAGGTTTTTGCTAGAAGATACATCTTCTTTTAGCTTTTTATTCTTTTGTTCTTTTTTCTTTTGTGGACTGGAAAGAGGAGCTTCCTCCCTGAAATATGTTGCTCTGTCTAGGTTAATGGAGAAGCCTGCCTTGTGATCTCCTAATGGAATGCCTTCCCTTAGTCCCATGAAATGAGCTATTGCCTTGTCATTCTCGAAGACATCTAGATCAGGTGGTCCTTGTTGATCCCACTCTATAAGCTCAGGGTGTACAAGAAAGACACTTTCACAACAATTTGGCTCTGGTTGACTGAAAGGGACTGCTAATATGGTTCCTACAAAATTGGACTGTGATGTGGACACACCACTTGAGGTTTAATAAATGACATGTTTGTCTATGCAGGGTTGTTCGGTAATGGTCAGTTGGTCAAATAGGTCTGCTAGATTTATGATAATGTCAGCCTGAGGGGAAAAATATGGGATTGATTGTTTAGAGTCATGAAGGGATCTCCACTCATACTCATGGGAGTCAGTCTCAATAGAACATTCGTTCGATGTCTCACTTCCTTGGTTATCATCATTTTCTATGTGTAGGTTTATTTGGGATTGTGTGGTTCCCTATTCAGTGGACAACAATTGTGCTAATATGTTGCTTATTAGGACATGCTCTGTGTTGTGCCCCTGGTGCATCTCTGCTATTTTCTCTTGATTGACTTGAATGTCTTGGATCACCAGACTAGTGCTTTGTTGTCCATAGCCCAAACCTCTGGTGTTTCTCTGGGTTGGTTGGAGAGGCAATTCATATATGCCTTGTTCTCTTTCCCCCAGCCCGGTTGTACCATCATACCCAAATCATTGTATCATTGTGTAACCATTACCATAGTTTGACAAGGGTAATGGTGGTCGAATTGTCTCAGGGGAATCTTGGTATAACAAGGTACTGATGTCTTGTTCAAAAGGATTTTCTTTTTCTATGTCTCCCCATCAAACAAAGGTTGTGTGTGGACATCTAAATAGAACAGGCTGCGGAGTTTCTATTGCAATAACAGGTTGTGGCATGCCATGAGTTCTTGGGCTTTGCGGCATGTACGTGATGGTAAAATCCTCTTCATAACTATATTCACCACAGCACTTGTCCGTGATGGATATCTTTCCGACTTTCTTTGTGATATCTTTAAGATTTGAATCTGAAGAGGAGGGAATACTTGCGTCTTGTTTAATGACTATCTTTTTTGCTCCTCATGTGACATCCTTGGGATTTGAATCTGAAGAGGATGGGATGCTTGTATCTTGGTTTGATGGTACCTGGTTATCAGTGCTAATTTGGACCACATTACAATATTGGAAGGGATTGGGATCTCCCTCTATGATGATCTCTTCTCCTTGGTCTGGGAACTTGATGCATTGATGGTATGTCAAAGGTACAACTTTCATTTCATGTATCCAAGGTCTCCCTAGTAACATGTTGTGTCCCAACTCAAGGTCTAAGATTTGGAAGGGAGTGTTTTTGACCACAGGACCAATATGAATAGGTAGAATGATAATACCTTTAGAGGACCTTTCCTCTTCATCATAAGCTCTAATATTTATCCTCATTGTGACATTAATGCTTGATTCTGAATATCCCAGTTGCTTGATTAACTTTAGAGTACAGATGTTTAACCCAGCTCCACCATCAACAAGGACCCTATGGATAGCGCTTTTGTGGACCTAGACAAGTAAGTGCTGAGGATCATTATGCAGGGGTTTATGTGGCGACACATCACGGTATGTGAATGTGGCATGTTTGTTAGCTGCTATATGGTTGACCATCATTTGGAAGCTCTCAGGTGTTATGTCCCTTGGGATAGCTACATTCTGAAGTGCTTGGTCAAGTGCTAGTTTATGTTGCAGAGATATGCGCAATAGGTCAAACATGGAGATCTGGGTAGGTGTGTGCTTTAGTTGGTCCACTATGCTTGTTTGTGGATCCAAGTTTGCTATAGGATTGGCCAATGTAGTAGTTGAGGATGGCACTCCTTGCAAGACGACTCTAGCGTGACACGTTGTTACAACACAATTGTTACCTTGGTCGTTGATAGTGATTGTAGCCACATGGCTATCTGAAGGATTGAGGCAATTGATAACATTATCACTGTTGGCATATGTATAGTTAACTTGTTTTGTTTGTCCACCAGACATGAAGGCTTTTCCCTTGTTGTGATCATGAAAGGTATCATTGAATATAGTGTGATTAGTTGTGCCTTTGGTTTGAGTATTCACCACATTGATGATCCCTGTGTTAATCAGATCTTGGATAGCGTGTTTCAATTGGTAACAATGAGCTGTTTTGTGCCCTTTCACTTGATGAAACTTGCATAAATCTTTTTCATTATACCACCTCAGTTTGTTTTCATCTTGTTCAAAGTCTCTATTTCTAGGAGAGGGATAGTTTTTGATTATATCAACTTACGTAAAGTTGATTCTATCAGCTCTCCTAATGGTGTGAAATCTCATTGCTGGAATTGAAACCATGGTTTGTGTTGATTCTGTTGTTGACTGTTTGACACAGTGGCCACTTGTATAGGGGGAGGTTGGTTTTGGGTGTATGGTTGTTGAGTGGGTCCTGTGGGTTTTTGGTTTGCCACATGTGGGCCTTGCAGTAACGCCTTGGGTTGTGCTTAGTTGACGGTCTTTACATCAATGACACCATCGCTAGTGACATTTTTGTTTTTGTTCCACTACTTAGCTTTTTCCATTGCATTCTTATTCATATTTTTTTGTGTGGGATCTGCAAGGATTCCTCATTTGACTAAGTTTTGCTCACAACGAACTCCTCTTTCGATGAGTTGTGTGAAGTTCGGAGCTAACTGTAACTCTTTTGTGAATGACATGTCTGGAATTAGATTTTCAACAAACATGACTATTAAGTCTTGTTGAGGCACATCATACGTTATGCAATTTTATATATTCCTCCATCTCTATAGGAATTTCATAAAAGACTCTCCATCCTTTTGTTTAATGTTGCAAAGGTCCTTGATGCTGACCTTGCGCTCGATGTTATGATGGAAGTGAGCTATGAAATTTTCAGCCAATTCTCCCCAAGACTGAATGCCATGAGGTAGATGTGAGAACCATTCCATTGCTAGTCTAGCCAAGCTTTGTAGTAATAGTCACATTAGATATGTCTCATCATGAGCGACTTTGATGCAACTAGCAAAAATTCTTAGATATGTTCAATAGGGTTGGTACTGCCCCTATATTTGTCAAATTTTGGTACCGAGAAGTGATTTAGGAATGGAGACATGTGAAGAGAATGGTCAAAGGGGTATGGGTATAAATCCTCTACGTTATAGGATTTAGTTTGCCCCTAATTTTGCATATCCATCATTTGGGTTTGAAGGATTTGCATTTGTTGCAGTAACATGTCCATTTGATATTGAGGCTGGTGCATGTGGAAATTCCTTTGTGCTATGGTGGGTATGAGGCTGCGCCTTTGTGTCCCTTGAGTAGGAACATAGGATTTCATCCTAGGGACTTGATATTGATTCCCCACTGAGTGATTTGTAAATGGAGGGACATGAGTAGCCCATGGTGGGTTTTGATGCGTTTGCTGTTGTGATTGAAACTGGGGTTGATATTGCTGCTGCTAAGGTTGGGTTTGAAACTAGGGTTTCTATTGCTAAGGTTGGATTTGAGGCAACTAGAGATGGGGTTGCTATTGCGGGGGTTAGAAATGAGGCAATTGAAGCTGGGGTTGTTGTTGCGGGGGTTGGATTTGAGGCAACTAAAGCTGGGGTTACTATTGCAGGGGTTGGATTGGTGTCAGAATGGGCAAAGATGTAGCCTTGGGTGGGCCTTGATTGTAAGTCATTCCTGCAGAGATGGATCCCTGTGGGCATTCGGTGTTGATCCCATAGCTAGTGTGAATTGACTGTAGCAGCAGCATAGTTTCAAAATAGTTGGTGTTTGGTGGGATGGAAGGCATAGCATGAGAGCTTGATTGTCCTGGCCATGAGACCAAAGGTGGAGGCATACTAGTGACCATAGGTGCACTTAGTTGCGAGCCTGTCATGCTTGGCATAGAAGATGTGCTAGCCTGGGTTGGGTCATTGGTTTGATTAGATACAGTCTGTGTCAATGTGGGTAAAACCAATGGTGGAAATATTTGAGACACAAGAGGTAGTATGTGAGGAGTTTGAGTAGTGTTTTGACCTACGAGAGGGTTTTCGGGCCATATAGTCGATACATTGAATTCAGCGGAAAGTTTGAATCCCTTCTTTATTAGCATGGCCAAGTAACATTCAGGGTTCCTCTCTACAACAACATCAACTACTTTGGTGGAGTAAGCATCTTGCTTCACATCTTCAAGTTCTTATTCTGTGATATCTTGGAAAAAGGCTGCCCCACAGGGCTGTTCAATGAATAGAGCAAAACTGGTGTTCATGAAGGGATCATTCTCTTGCTCTATTTCCCAAGTAGGGAAACGATTGATATATGACTCATCAGGTTGAGTTCTAGCCTTAGACCTTGTGTAAGGTCCTCCATGAGGTGTTTAAGACACAGTGAGGTCCAGGTTTTGTAACTAAAACAAGTGATCTAAAGCAAACAAGGAAGAAGATCCTTTCTAAGGAAGTCTGAGTTATATTTTGGACAAAGGTAATTCTAAGGATAGATTTTGATATAACTTGATCTCAAAGTGGTGATAAAAAAGATAAGATTTGCCGACCTTTTTTTTGGACAAAGTCACTTTGATAAAGATGATGATGTTTGATATGATGAGATCAAGGTATTTTGACTCTGAATTTTTGAACTAACAATGCTTTTAACAATAATCGTGCTTTACAGAGAAAGGGTAATCTTTAATGTTTAGAAATTCACACAATGTTCTTCGCATTTTCCTGGGATAGACACTAGTTTTGGACACCAAATGAAAAATTCTTTCAAGGTTTTAGGTCAAAATAGGAATATAGTATATCTGGTCAATTGTAGTACAATTTCACCGATTGTGGTAAAATAATTGGTCTATTGTAGTAGTTTATCACCGATTGCGGTAATAAACACGATGATTGTGGCAATAAAGAAGTTAATTGCGGCAAACTTCCTTCAATTGCGACACAATGTGGGCAATTGCGGTAAATGAGGAACAGTCTAAAAAAGACTAGAGGATAAGTATCACTGCTTGATAATTTTGAATTTTTTTGGAACAATGCTTTTGATTTGCAAGATAGTTGACGTTGACAACCCTAGAATTTAACACGTTTGAATCATTTTGACAGTTTGGATATTTTGTTTTGCATTTTCAGGAACTGATCAAAGGAACAAGCACAATAGACACTGTGTTTTAAAAAATGAAGACTGGAATTGTGTATGTTCAACTTTTTCAAGTTGCAAGGTTATCACAAGGTCTTAACAATGAACTGTCAGATTAATCTAGGCCAATGGCTTCAGAATATAATGTTATAGGCCCAATTCTTGAATGTCCGTTAGCTCACACATCAATTGTCACACTACTAGGACATGAAGGTCCACGACGTAGGTGCCCGTGTTTTTTCCATTTCAAGGTATTGTTGCCGTGGAGTGAAGATCTCTTTCACTACACAAATACCATGGGACACATATGTTGGGAATCTTGGGGGGAAATTGTGCAACCCCTTGCACTATAATAAGGTATCTATTTGGAGGTAAAATGGGTGGGCCTCTAATTAATCAAGGTTGTAGTAAGGGTCTGTGGCATCTCTCCAATCAGTTTGTATGTGCGTGACTCACTTAAGAGCCTAGTTGACCACGCTGGCTCCCTAGGGATATTCGCCCAATCCAGACTATTATTAACATGCCTCACCTGAGCTTGGCTAGATAAGACAAAACTTTGGTTCACGCCTTGTTTATATACCGATTAGAAGGATTACCGGTTTAAGGTCTTCCTTT
>MU226950.1:456807-484644 GCA_018584345.1 Thuja plicata
AGGAGTTAGGAGATTGTCTAAGTTCTGCCAGTGAGAGGCAAGGAATTTTGTATCTCTTAATTTGCTGAAGATTAATATATATTTCTCATATGCAGTACTGGTTTTCCCTACGGGGTTTTTCCAGGGATGATTTGTCCAAAAATATTGTGTTCTTTGTGTTGCATATTTATTTCCATATTTTTATTGGTGAAGTTGCAGTTCTGTTATTTTTTGATATTCAACTATAAATTTATTTTCAACAGTGAAATAATCTTTATGAGATAGGAGATTAATAATCAGTGACTGCAATAGGAAATTTCATAGTAGGCTTAGACAACACTGCAATTTCTAGTGTAGTGAAGTTTTGTTTAATAAAGCAGGCCCAAGCACATTGAAATAAGGTGAGCCATTGTCTTCTTAATGTCAATCACTGAAAAATATCTCAAAATGAAAATTCATATGTTCAAAGTGAAATAGATAACATTTTTGGTAATCTATTGTGTTTTGGTTATATTTATAAAATTTAAAGTTTTTAGTTATCATTCAAATATTAAAGAATTATCTCGATAATATAGATGTATATTGTAGTAGCAAGTTGTAATTTACATATTTATGATATTTCTTTTTGAAAAAAGGTGGCAAAGCTACTTAATATATAATATTATAAAATTATTACACTGGTTCAAAAAGGCCTCTCAGAGACAAGAATCAGGAAGAAAAACTTAGATCATAGCCCATAAATAATGCATATGTTCGTGATAAAGAGATCCGAGCACAAAATAGAAAAGACCCCCCCTCTAGCTGTAGCTAGTTATAATCAAAATTTTCCCACAATTTTGGTCCATATGACTCATATTCGCAAAAGGGAACAAATACAAAATACACTTTCTGAAAGACAAAACATTTATAATTCGAAGGAGAAAATAATGGACCCACGAATGAGCTTCATAACCTGAAAATGATGATGAAAAAGACTGAATTGAAGAACTGGCGGCAGTAGATACAACCAAATTTGCAAAACAAAAACTTCCTGCAACCAAAAATTATTAAGCTACCAAGAGAAAAATTAATCCTCCACAATAGTTGTAGATGTTTCACCTAAACCCAATTGAAGATTAAGATCAAGGATAATGCAAGGAGATGATGAAAAAGCCAGTGAAGGTGCTGAAATGGGATTAGTCTCAACAGTGGAAGATGCTGCAATTGAATCTTGCTCTAAAAGATCCAACAAAGTATAAACAATCAGATGGACACCATTTATATTTTCCTTATTAAAAAAACTACCAAATTGATGCAAAGCATCCTTGACCAGTCTAAAAGATTGACATTCAATAGCCTTTTTATTACTTTCATAAACCATATAATCCACATGATTATTCAACATAGCATGGTGATGAAAAAACCCTCCAATGAGAGAAACGCCTCCCCATAAATCATATTTATAAATGACTCTTGTTAGTTTATTATCTCAGACAAAATCTGGCTTTACATATCTACTAATTATCAAATCCAAGAGGAATGGAGACTGAAGAAGGTCAAGAGCATTAGATAGAAAAATTGATAGAATTTGAGATGGTAAAATGATATGCTTGCTCGAAGGAAAAAGAACATCAAAATCAATAATCCTTTTAATACCTCTGCGAATGTGGGGACGCTCACAAATGAAGGTCGAAGGAAGCATATTATAATTAATAAAACTCAGAAATGGATTTTCCTAGTTTTCAACTTCAAGAAGAATTCTATAATTATGAGGGTAATAGTCCATGTGCAAAAAATTACATGAAGAACATACCACCACTTTAGTGCTAACACCGACTAATGTATTCGGTCACGCAGACATTTTAGGCAGAAAGGATGAAGAAAAAGATATAAAACAAGCTTCCACAAGTTTATAGAGAATAAACCCAACTTTCCAAGCTTATGGACATGCCAATACTGGCTGGGGATTATGAATGAAATTAGAGTTCACAAATCCATATGATAATTTGCAACAATGAGTGATTTCTTCCCACAAAAGACAGTATCCAAGAAAAAAATGATCGCAACACAACCAGATCACTAAAAAGCATAGGCGACACACTCCACATTAAATAAGTGTACCAAAAGGTTATGAAGGACATATGTGGAGAATGAATAAAAGGTATGCAGAATTCTTTTGGGATTTAAACACTTTATAAAATCATGATTTCACAGGAAGGAACTCAAGCATATCAACCCAAATGCCTGAAGAGAAAAGATAGCAGTCACATCTACCATAATTGGAAATAAAAAATGAAGAGATGGAGGCAATGAAATATCTCGCACGAGAACCAAATAAAGGACTGACATAAATGAGCGACCAAGGAGGACCTTTTATAATTAAGTACATTCCATAATTAAATCATAACAATAATATAACATAAATGAAATCAACACAAGGAGACATAATGGGAGGATCATTAGAGAATGCCACCGAATTCTAATATAATTAACTATAAACATTAAACCCACACACACACACACACACACACACACACACACACACACACACACACATTTGAAAATATATAACGAATTAAAATCCCAAAAATAAATACATACATATATCAATGCCCATCTGAAGTAAAACCCATAAATATATGTAATTATATTTGAAGAAAGAAAAATAGAGCATATGTTTCAAATATATGTACATACATATTTCAGCATACACATATATGCATAATTATAATAGAACAAAAACAAATTAGATAGATTCCTCTTGTATAATTGTAATAAGTTCTGGGAAGTTTGTCAAGGGAACATCTAGAGACAATTGTGTCAAGATCTATATTATCACATTCCGAATTAGCTAAATAATCAGCAAGAGCATTACCTTCACTATAAACATGTGAGATAGTGAAATTATGAAATAAATAGAGATAGTTCCATACCCATTAAAGAATGTAATTCAAATTCCAATCATAAATCTTCCTTTAACAGAGGCATTAATAATAATAGCAAAATCTCCCTCAATGTGAAGACAATGAATCAATAGTTTTTTTGTGAGAAAAAGACCTTCTAGAAGGGTAAGAGATTCTACAATGTTTTTAGTTCCTAGAGGAATAGGAGTAACTTTAATGGCTAAGACTAAGCCCTGATGGTTTCACAAGCAGATCCCCAAACCTGAATCACCTAGATTACCCCTTAAAGAACCATCCAAGTTCAATTTAATGAAGGAATAGTCAGGGGTTGCCACCTAATAAACGATCTATCAATAGGAGTTTTCATAATTACAGGGAAAACAGGAGAAGAAAGAATAAATATGAGCTTCCATTTTGAAGTCACATGACTATCCCAAGAACAAAAAATAACATTTGGATTAGAGTGAGACAACACACAATAATTGAATTGCTCAGAAATATGCTTCTCAATAGCATTGAGGACTGAAGACAAATTAGGAGTTTTCCTAAAAATATGTTTATTTCGCTCCCACCAAATTGAACAAGTAATAGTAGAAGGAATGACTATCCATAAGAAACAAAATAGTGAATTAGGAAACAATGTAGGCCAAGATCGAAAGAGATCCCATAGTGAGAAAGGTAGAGGAAAATAAATAGAGAGCTTATTCATGACAAAAGACCAACACTGAGATGCAAAAATACATTGTACAAAAATATGGTCCACCGATTATGCTAAATCACCACAAAGAACATAGTTAAAAGGCAGGTCTATTTGCAGTCTTACCAATCTATCACTAGTAAGGAGTCTATTTTGAAGAGCAAGCCAGGAAAAAAACACCTGCTTTGGGAAGTACTGAATTGTTCCAGCAAAATAAAAAGACCCGATGTGTTATGATGTGATTCTCTATGTGATGAATAGCCTTATAAACTTCTTTAATAGATTACTTCCCATTTTTAGGACACCATATTAGAGTATCACTATTTTTTCTTAAGTAGACCAATCTAATCGAAAGGATGGAATTAAAATCTCGAGCTTGCAGTGATGATATGGGGAGAGAGGATGGGTCTTTCCAACTCACTTTATGAGAAAAAATGTCAAAATGATCAATATAATCTACCAAATTGTCCCCCTAGTGATGAAAAAAAAAATCAATTACTCTTATCAACAAAGCCAAAGAATTTAAGGGAGGGAAACTGTTCCAAGAATCATTCCAGAATAGCACATTTTCACCACAATGAACTTTCCTAGACAGAAAATGTGAAACCAATTCCCTAGAAGAAATCATGAAATTCCATGTTGGGAATCCAAAAAGGGGATTAGAGATTAAAAATATTCTATTTGGATTGGAGGAGTCTAAGTATTTAGCTTGCGTGATCTGACCCTAGAGAGCATCGAGTTTGGAATATATATTCCAAACAAGTTTACCTCCAAACTCTTTATTCCTTTTGTGTTTCTGTATTTTTATATTATTTTTAAGTTTTTGTGTTGGGTTGAAGTCTTATAACTATAATTTCCCCACTCAACAACTTTGGTCAATAATTTAGAAATAGCTAGTTATCCTACTTTTGTAAAATATTTAGCATAATCATATGAAAATAAAGATTTATAAAGTATAAAAATAATTAGGTTAATTTTGTGTATTGATATTTCTCATAATACATATTTATTAATGTAAAAAAAATATTCATGTCAAGGATGAAAACATTTTTTTATTTTATTAGATTCAATATATATTATTTTTATTTGTAAATATAATGAATTTCGCTTATGGGAAGATTTATATTATTGGTTTGAGAAAATGATGGTACTAAGAGAGTGATAATTATTCATAGAAATTTTAAAACTGGTAGGAATGGAAAATGTTTCTCCACTTGAGTGTAATTCAGCAATTTTTTTATTTAATAAAATTCAAGGACTTTGTAAAAGAATAAAACTATCACTTGAACTCAACGTTATAAGAATTTGGATACTTGAAAGTACAAAAAATTAAAATGATTTATACAATTATTAGTAGGAAATTTGATAAGATTACATTAATTATTTTAATAAAAAAATACGCTTCTTGATTATGAAAGGTGTTTTAGTCATATCATTGGAAAACATAGTTCTAATGTAAGGTTCAAATATCTTAAAGTGACATTTCAGCACTAATGATCATGCTAAAGTAGTATCTCTAAATAATCACTAAGTATCTCTAAAATCATTAAAATAAAATTTTAATTGAAATATAAATTATAATTGGAATATTTATTAATAAGAGGATTTCTATTAGAGTTAACACATCAAGGGTTTTCCTAGGGTTGAGGTATATAAGTGATTTTAAATCATTTTTTTTTATAGAATGACATATTTTTCATAGCTCATCTAGGTTTTATATGTTGAAGATTTAATGTATGTGATGCCAATAAAAAATAGTCTTGAGTCAAATGTAGGTATGTCTAGTGTCCTTGGATGATACGATATAGATAAAAAATGCATATAAAAATTTAACAAAAAGTAGGTATATTGGATACTTGCTAAAAATAGAAGGATATCCTAATTACATTAGTGCATGTATAGGGGTATTAGAATCATAATCTAGGAGGTTAAAAATACAATTATGGGGTTTTTATTAGTATCATATGAATACATGTGTTATCTTATTAGTATATTAGGTGAATTGCTAGGCATGGTACGGTCTTATTTCAGTCCTATTGATTGACTATATTTAATCTAGACTACTAGTGATTGCAACTATTTATTCCAATATTATTATAATAATAATAAATAGCATAGGTCTCATTAGGGTAATATAAAATAAGTTCTCTTTGGGAAAACCCCCTTTTACATTGGACAAACAACAATGCATGATATTAAATACAACACATCTCTAGATGACCTATACAACGATGATGTGAATCTAATTCTTTCTTGTATGTTATTTTTTCCGTATGAATCAATTACACAATAAATTTATTTAAATATCGTGTTTCAAGTTCATCCTTCTATGGATGGTTTCCCTAATTGGTAATTTTCTACTCTTGTTCTAACCTAGCTTCTTGAGGGCATTGACAAATTGCCTAATCTGACCTGCATTCTAGTTTGTTTTTTCCAGTTAATTTATATAGTTAGAAAATATTCTCCTCATGTATTTCCCTTGGATGGGGTCTTAGAGTGGACTTCCCCTCCTCTTCTCTATTTTTAGTGAATATGGACAATGATATTTTATGGACCATGGTCCAAAGAAGGAAATAAATATCTTTTAAAGAAGGTTTCTTAGTAACACAGTTGAGTCAAGGGTGAGATAATTAATATCTTTGTTTATGGAACTATTTAGTGTTTTATGGCTTTGTCTATTCCTAGTACAATTGTTGCAGTTATGTTGTAAAATTCAATGGTTTATTACCAACTATCTAATTTTGTTCTTAGAACCTATTGCTACTTTTGTGTTTTTGTAAAAATGGCCCTTCAAAAACCTCCTCTACCTTAACAAAAAATAATGTTGCACATGTGTGCCAAGCCAACTAAAAATGACTAGTAGAAGTGGATGAGAAACTTACAAAAAAAATTAAAACTTGAATATCAAGTTCATTCCCATGCACCTTAGGATCGTGATAATTTAATCCCATGCCACACAAATATAAAAATCAAGGATAAAATGATAATTTGAAGGCAAGGAACAAATGTATGGAAGCACATGTAAGTGAGTATAATAATCATGAACATGTTGGAAATATGAATAATGATGCTATTGATGTCAAACTTTGTTGGATATGTAGTCATTGAATGATTGAGTTCTATTCCCAAATGTTGATGTGATGTCCAAGTACTTCTATGATATATTGGATAAAGCATTGCTAAGAGACTCATGGAGTGACTATATTTTAGTATATAATGCTCTACATAAAAATATTTTGACTTTCAACTTTCTATTATATGTATTTTATATCTACAAGAAAGATACATTCAAAGTTTCAAGTTCTCATTCCTTCGAAAAATGAAATGGTGAATGAGGGTGATCCCACAATAGTGGGTTACACTTTTTTGGAGGAAGAAATTCCTCATGAATCCGCGAGGTGGGAGGATTTAGTTGGGTACTTTCGATAGAAAGTACCTGATTGTTTCGATCAAAACATTAATAGTTTCGATCGAAACTACCTTTTTTGCTTAGTTTATATCGAAACTAAGTTAGTTTTGATCGAAACTAACTTAGTTTCGATCGAAACTCAGCTAGTAAATATTTTAGTGGGATTTTGACCCATAAGCATGTTAAAATAAGAAATTACTTTCGATAGAAAGTACTTTCGATCAAAACTAATTAGTTTCGATCGAAAGTACTTTCTATCGAAACCCCCAAAATTGAGGCTATCTGCAAAGGCTAACATAAATCTATAGTTTTCATGGCTTCGGGGCTCAAGCACAGGGCTCAAATGGAAGAATAGGGACACCTCCTTTTGCATCGCACAAGTAATCTGAACAAGCTTTCTAACAAATATAGATTTGACAAATTTTGAATTAATTAGGTCTATGTATTTTGACGTGCATTGGATGTAGGTTTTTTATCCAATATAAACTTCTATGTTTGACTTTCAATGAAAAATAGTAGAAAAGAGAAATATTTTTTTGAAAAATAACAGTGCCCTCCAGCTTTGAGTCTTCTTTCTATCAAAAAAATAATAATTGAATTTTGATAAATACACGACAAGTTATCAGCTACGCAGTCAACATATGTCACAATTATGGTTTACTCTACTTCAAACATTCATAAAATATGCAATAATCATGATAATGTCATCAAAGAAATTGCATTCCCTCCGTATGGATGTTACAAAACCCAATTTGAAAGAAGCGCATTGATATCTATTTTAGAAAAAAAGTTATGTTGTACGAAGTCATTGTACCTTTTTGAAAATGACGTTTTCAGCAACATAGCAGTTTTAGTGGGAGAAAAAAAAACCCATTAAAATCAATTAAAAAAAAAAATTTAGAATCTAGACAGAAAATCCTAAAAGACTCTAGTTTACTTCATCTTTTGATTTCAAACAGTTTAACGACAATATGCATCCGAATGTGAACATTTTTCTCAAAATGTAGACTTCAATGTCCGTTTAGGCAAAAAAGTGTAACCCACTATTGTGGTATCACCCATGACTGAGTGTTGATTTCTATAGAGAAAAATTATCTATTGTTGAAGTGCTTAGCATTCCTCCGCTAATGATGTTTCTATGTTGCAGATTTCAGATATGATTTGTTGATGTCAAGTGATGATATGTTGTGCATTGCAAGTGTTTTTGGTGTATTACATGCCAAATTGAGAATGAAGGGTTGGATTGCTTCACCTATTCTATATTTGGGTGTTGACCTAAGTGATTTGAGACAATGTGGTAGAATAGAATGATTAATACAAAGTTTTGGTAGTTCTTGGAGGCCATACCAAAATGGTTTGATGGTGTGTACACTTTGATTTCCTTTTGGAAGGCATTGGAGATAAAATTTATATGGTTGTATGTTATGGAGGATATATCTATGTTCAACTTGTTTTTGGAATGTACATATGTGTTTGAAATTTGTATTGAATAAGTGTGAAGGTGTGCAAGTGCAAATATAGAGCAAATGGTTAGTGAATGTTGTGAAAGATAATATTGAAGCAAAATTTTTTATGCATGGAATAGAGAATTGTGTTAAAATTTTTGTGAGTGCCTTTTCTACCAATGTTCACTAATTATATTGATTGTAATGATATGATATTGTATCTTCTTTGAAGAAGTGATTTTTTGTCTACAAATCTTTTGTATCTTTCCCTAAGGAAATGCACCTTAACTTGCACTTTAGGGAGTAGTGAGCTTCCTTGGTAGTGAGCCTAAAAAAATCATTGTAAAACTATTTTTCATAGTGTTATTTGGATCTCATCATGATTATCCTCCTTTGGTTTTTCATATACAAAATCTTGGTGTTCTTGTGTGTTACATATTTTTCTCATGTTGTTGAATTATGCATATATGATGAATTGATTTAATGGGTAAAAATTAATTATGCTTTTGTTGGAAATTTGAATTTTCCTGAGCCTCTAGCGTGCCCATACCTATTATGAGATCTTAGCCATAAATGCAGCCTAGATTTTGGAGAATGAAATCTCCAGTTGGCTCCTGACATTGTAGAATAAATATATGGCAGAAAAGTAAATGCTGGTAGGTGAGTTTGAATTTGAAGTTTTGTGTGGAAATTTTTTTGGGTAGCACAAGACAAAAGGAAATAATGTTTCCAAATTTTATTCAGTTTGTGCCAGTGAATGTTTTGTATATGCAATAGAAGAAAGAGTTTTTTGTGCTCTGTGTGATTTAGACAATATTGCAGCAATAGTCATGTGTTTTATTGGTTGAGCAGTGATTGCTCCAGATCCTAGTGAGCATTTAGTAAGAGCTTTGAGAATCTCAAGATTGTGTTTGGGTGCAGCTTATGATCGCTATAAAGTAGACTATAGTTTGTGGTTTGTATTTTCTAAGTTTGTAGTTTTAAATTTGTAAATGTTTTTTTCAGCTTTGAAATATAAAGCAAGAAATAAATCTTGCATATCTCTTGCTCTGTGTATTGTCTTCATTTTTTTTTGGTATTCCGTTGTGCATTCCTAGTGATTGGGAAATCAGAGTTTACAAGCTCTATGCTTTGTCCTGTTCTCAGGATTTTAGTTTGTTTCATGGTATCAAAGCTCCTTTGTGGGCAAATTTTATATTTTCAATTTTTAATATATATTTTTCTGAGTTTATTGTTAGTATCTTATTACATATATCAATTCAATTAAAGAGGTTATGTAAATGTATTATATATATACTAGTTTCAACTTCTAATTGTATAGTTGAATAATACCTCTTTATAAAACATTTTAGACCAAAAAAAAATTAGAATATTAAGTACTTTAGTTATAAATAAATAAAACTAAGAAAAAACTAAATCACAATTTAATTAAAAACAATTTATCTTATGTTTGATTTTCTTTAAAGGAAGAACCATTCTATCAAAATTATCTTCTAAATCAAAGGTGACCTTTGCTAAATTCACGATGAAATGATACTATTTTACATCTTATTACTTTCGACAAAATTAAACAACCTAAATGTTGATCAAGTAAAATGTTAAAATGGTAAAAAGGATAACTATTGAGCACATATTAAACAATAGTTGCATGTAGCAGGAGTCCCACCATCTCCCAAAAAATGGAAAATTGGCTTCTATGATAGGAGGGAGGTGTGCTCCATAGAACTATAGTATTAGCATTGGTGGATTTTCAGGCTCCCCAACTAGCACTGCTAACTCAATTTGGAATTTAATTACAATCTCACCAACTAAATGAATATTCTCAATAAATGCTCAAAATGATTTATTAAAGAGAAAAAATATTTATTATTAAAGAATATATTTTCCATGATAATTATATATGTTCATGTATTGATTGCTATTCAAAAAGTTGGTAATTTTTGTTAGGATAGGTTATCCTATTCCTAGGAGCTAGTCTAAAGACATCCTCTAGAACAGAGAGATAATCAACACAAGAAATATATTGAATTGAGGTGAATACAAAGGTACAAAGGCTCTGCTTAAATAGGCACGATTTGTTAGGAAGAATGGACAAGGTTGAGACAAGTATCTCAACCTAAAGGAAGTAGAGTTCAAGTATGACTCAACAATATCCATCTACCTCATAAATGTGTTGACCTAAGTAAACTTAATTAATGAGTAAACTGGTAACACATCATTACTCCAACACCCCTCCTTAAGTGTACCTTAAGGAGTACAAAAATTTAGTAGAAAAACTTTAGGGGTCCTGACAATAATGCCATTCTAGGTACCCATGTAAAACTACAATACAATCTCTCGTAAGATGAGAAAAGAAAAAAACCTAGTGGGAGAAATATCCTCTCCAAAAGAGAGAACATGAAGGTTTGAGAAGTCTTCAAAAAGATGTCATGAAATCATAATCATGAACATCACTAAAGCACGAAGAATCTGTAGACTACCATCGATGACTGATATGGTGCTAAATCTTATGATCCTCCTCTAAAAGGATCACGATTAGAAAGACAACAATCTATATGAGTGCTCCAAATGGCACTTCTTGAACATTGATCAGATGACAAAAATGGAAATAACATATGTTGATTAAAGATACAGACGACACATGAATTTGCATCAGTGACCTTCACTACATAACCAATGATGTTGTTTGAGTGATACCATTATCACTTCTCAATAAGCTTGAAAATGTAGGTACAATAGTCTAAAAGGAATGCAAGGGTGTTGCAACACACTTCAAGTGAAACCAAAGAGCCTCCACAAAATGGAATGCAAGAGTGTTTCAATGTACTTCAAGAGAAACCAAGGAAGCGTTAGCACGAATAGTATGATATCCTCCATGATGTTGATTTGGGTGAGGCTTGACAGATCCAATAAAATTATATGTCACCATGTTATGCATAATGTACCAAAAGTGTATTTGTAATTGAGAAAAGGGCGTGTGTGGTCAAACTACACACTTGCATGAGGCAAGAATATCAACAATTTTTTCTGTTGTCGTGGAGGAACTCACTTTGATAAAGGAACTCACTTTGATAAATCTATGATTGGAAAACAAAGGCTCTACACAACCCCCATGGAAATTTATAATTCAGTGTGAGTACAATAATTTAATGGCTTATCATGTGTGCAAAATCCCAAAAGACATGGATGGACACTGGATCTTATATGTGTACAAAAAATTTTCTTATAAAGGATGATCAACTTATTTAAAGGACAACAACTCAAGAAAAAATATTTAAAATAATTGCACCAACGAATAGTGCATGAAATCACCTTTGTGATGATGCTTCATTTTCCAAAACCAAACTCTAGATGTCCAAGTTATGGTCATTTGAAAAAATCACCTATTAGGGCCGAAAGGTGAAAAATAACCAACCCCTCTTGTGTACCTAGGAGAAAGGGTTTGGTCCTCCATGGGACCATCAACTCAGTGTGTCAGAAAAGATTTCTCATTCCAATGATAGAAAGGTACCAAGAAGAACTGAGTAGGTGGCTATGTTTTATGGTAACTTTGCATGCCATTCACCACTGACCGGGGTGTTGAATAGACCATAAAAATATGTTTTGCACTTTGAACATGGGATAAAGGCCCACTCAAACTGCCAACCACCATTATTGCAAACCTTCCACAACCCACAAATCACGTGGCCACCAAATAAAGGTTTCAATAAATGGTTGCATCGAGAAACCACGAAAATAAATTTACATTCTATAAAACCAACAACTTTTTTGGACCCAAATTAAGTCTGAAAGCTCATAGTATTAATAGTGAGGAACCCATAAATCTATCAATAAAGCTGTAAATGAATTATTGCAGATCAACATAGTCAAGAACAATAAAAAATATTAGTAGACTAGGCTCATACTCAATGAGAAAACATCAAAATAAAATAAATTTGATAACTAAATTCATGCTTACGAGAATTATTGGACCCTATACAACAACCACTACCCCTATATTATTCTTTGCTGCTAGATAATGAAGATATTAGAGAGTGGTCTCACAATCATAATTGACTTCTTAGACATTATATAGTCTTTCCTTATGGGAACAATTCATGCCATTGGTAACTGCTAAGGCTCATTTTTGGGATCACCCTCGTAGGATTAACTAATGGTTTTATCTGAAAAACACACATTATGAATTGGAACCACTATAGTCAAACAACTTAGCTCCTACTCAATATCCAAAGGTAAAAAGGATACAAATGGAACAATGTTTTGAGCTCTATTTTCAATCATTTATGATGATGATATTACATATATTCACTAATACATTTGTACATTCTAGATGTTTTTCTAAGTAATTCTTGGTGTATTACATTAGAATACATTTTTTCTGAAAAACAAAATCCCCAGATTAGACGTGAGATTATTACCTCAATATAGTAGTTAAAATCCATCTTGCTTATGAGTAAAAGGATCCAAAACAACGTATATCTAAGAATTTTCCAAATAATAAATTTGAAATATGAAAATATTAAATATAAAGATAATAAAATTACTAAAATCTAAATTCATCCATTACAATGCTCAAATTCAAATTTGTAAATGTCAGGTGACTAAATTAGTAAATTACTGGAAAAGGCAGGAGAATCTCTCATCCATTCCTTTTCCAACATATAGCCCTGGCTGCAAATGGCCAGAAGTAGATTGATGTTAATGTTACTGAAGGCGGCTGAATCAATGATCTGCTGATCATAAAACAAAGAAATATGCAAAAGCCCAAATTGCCTTACAGAAATAAGAGCAAGGGCATCCATTATATAGAAAAATAAAAGAGAGGATACATTATGGTGTTCAACCATATTCACCAATATTACAACCATACTATTAAAGATCTACAACAATCAACTACAAGCATAAATATACACAACCATATATTTAATACAGAACTGCACAGTCAAGAAAGACTGCAAGTATTCTAGAAAGGAGTTTGCCCCAAAGTCAAGAAAGGCTACCAATGAGAATTATTGCTGTCATTCTCCCCTATAATGACCATTGGGAAGAACATGAAGTAAATCTCTGAGCTTCTGGAACCTTTCACGGGCTAGAGCCTTTGTGAAGATATCTGCAATATGATCTTTTGTACTATAGCACACAATCTCAATCAAGCCCTATTGAACCAATTCCTTGATATAGTGATGTTGTATCTCAATATGTTTGGTTCTACTATGAAATACTAAATTCATTATCATTTGAATAGAACTATTGTTGTCATAGTACAATAAGGTAGGTTCATTATGAATTTGGTGTAAGTCTTCTAGTAGTTTTCTCAACCATACAGTTTGACAAGCTGTTGATGTTGCAGCTTTATAATCTGCCTCTACTGTAGAAAGTGATACCATTGGTTGTTTCTTGGACTTCCAAGAGAATACTGTAGAACCAAGGATAAAAGTGTAGCCAGAAGTAGACTTTCTTTCATCTGCAAAACCTCACCAATCTGAATCTGTAGAGCCAACCAATCTACTATCCCCTGAATGTTGAAATTTAAGACCATAACTCAATGTCCCTCTAACATATCTAAGAATCCTCTTAACTGCAGTCCAATGTGTTTCCTTAGGTTCTAACATGTACCTTGAGACCAAACTCACTACAAATGTGATATATGGATGAGTAGTAGTTAAGTAGATCAAGCTTCCAATCAGATATCCATATAGAGTGGGGTTCACTAGATCTGACACATCTAAAGTAGACAATTTAAGTCCAACTTCAATAGGTGTTGCAACTTGTTTGCAACTTTGCATCTGAAATTTTTGTAGGATATCTGAGGCATACTTTTTTTGAGACAAAAATATTTCATCTTTATTGTCATACTTCTATACCAAGAAAGTAGTGCATTTGTCCCAAATCTATCATTTCAAACTCAGTAATCATGGCTATTCTAAACTTTGCAAATAAACCTAGTTTATTCCATGTGTAGATTAGATCATAAGCATAGAGAACTGAGATAAAAATATACTTAGATAAGCTTCTAATATAGAGATTTGGATATGATTGACTTCTTAACAAACCTTTTTTTTATAGGTAGGAGTCTATCCTTGAATACCATGCTCTTGGTGCTTGTTTGAGAATATACAAGGCCTTCTTTAATTTGCAAACATAATGTTCTTTAGAAGGTATTTATAAACCTTTAGGCTATGAAAAATACACTTCCTCATCAATATATCCATTCAAGAAAGCACTCTTCACATCCATTTGATAAACTGTCCAACTCTGTTAAGCTGCCAATGCCAAAACCAATTTGATAGTATCCATTCATGCTACAGGTGCAAATATCTTAGTATAATCAATACCTTCTTGTTGAGTGTACCCTTTGGCTACCAATATAGCCTTATGCTTATCAATGCTTCCATCAGATTTATACTTTGTTTTGTACACCCATCTTGTACCAATAATTTCCTTACCAGGAGGTAATTCAACCAAATCCCATGTATCATTCCTATCAATTATTTCTATTTCACCGTTCATTGCTTCAACCCACTCTTCTTTTTCTTGAGCTTGTTCAAATGTTTGTGGCTCATTATTTTCCATGATTTGAGACATTAGTGCAAAATTCACTTTTGGTTGCGACCTTGTTGTCATTTTTTCAAAATTTGAATCCAACATAAGATTTGATGGATGATTTTTTTTTGTTCTTCTTTGATATTTTATTGCTCCTGCACTAGATGATTCAGGCTCATCTTCTTCTTCCTCCTCTTCAATCTCATCAATTACTATCTCTTTTCCTTTTATTTCATTTTCTTTGGTATATTCTACTAGCTCATTGAATACAACATCTCTTCTTATCACAAGATTTTTTGGAATTGGATCATACAATCTATATGCTTTATTTGCAGTTCCATAACCAATAAAAATGCATTTAAGGCCTTTATCATCTAACATAGACATTTTTTTTTGATATGTGTGCATAAGTAACATATCCAAATACTTTTAAGTCATCAACACTTGCCTTTACCCCAGACCATGCTTTCTTAGGATTCATTCCCTTAACCACTTTTGTAGGACTTCTGTTTGGAAGATACACTATTGTGCATACTGCTTCTCCCCAAAATATTTTATCCAAATTTTTCTCTTTCAACATACTTCTTTCCATTTCAACAATTGTCCTATTTTTCCTTTCAGAAACTCCATTTTGTTGTGGAGTGTAGGAAGTAGTGAATTCTCTTGATTCCATGTTTTTTGCAAAAATAAATAAACTGATTTGACTTGTACTCACCTCCATTGTCCGACCTTATCACTTTGATATACTTACCACTTTGTTTTTCAACCAAATTCTTGAACTCTACAAATTTTCCAAATATTTTTGATTTTGAAACCATACAATACACCCAATTTTTTCTTGAGTAATCATCAATGAAAGTTAGACAATATTTAAATTTGTTCAAAGAAGGTATTTCCATAGGACCACACAAATCTGTATGCATTATCTCAAGATGTTGTTTAGCTCTACTAGATTTTGTTGTTTCCTATGTTGTTTGCCAACAATAAATTTTTCACATACCTCTTTTTTGCTCTTGCAATAACTACATTCTTGTTTGATTTATCTCTTATTATGCACTTATTTTTATCAAAAGTCACTTGATAATTTTTTTCTAACATTTGACCAACAAACAACAAATTCTTTTTGAGTCCTAGAATTAATAGTGTTTCATTGATATGCTTCACTTTACCATGTTTAGTTGTAACTGCAATGGTACCCTTATCTTTGCTTCCATGAGAATTATTATCTCCTAGTACTACTGTACTTTGATGCTTTTGAGCCAAGTCAAAAAATAGATTCTCATTAGATGTCATATGTGAAGAACATCCATAGTCTATATATCACACATTATTTTCACTTGCACTTGTATTGAAGCAAGAAATAAACAAATTTTGTTTATCTTCAACAGTGATATGAACACTTCTCTTTTCTGTTTCACCTTGTTAACTCCAGAATTCTTAAGCATAATGTCCAAAATTATTGCAATGAAAGCATTGGACATTTCTTTTACTATTGTCTCCCCCATTACTTCTACCTCTTCCTCTTCTAGCTCCTCTGAAGTTGCTATTTCTTGTGCTGGAATAATTTTCTCTTCCTCTAGAATTGCTAGATTCACCTTGGTATTCATTCTTATTGCTATCATCATATTTACTATAAATCTTGAAGAATGTGTTTCTTTTTCCTCTTATATTTTCTTTAGAGGAAAATGCTTGCTCTAAGCTTTCTTCATTACTTTGCATTCTTTCTTCAGCAGTTAACAAAATTCCACTTAATTCATCTATTTTCATGCTTGAGAGATCCTTAGATATCTCAATCGTAGAAACCATACCTTCAAATTTTGGAATCAAGCTTCTCAAAATATTTTCAATGACATGCTTGTCATCTATATCTTCCCATAGTACTTTCATCTGACTCACTAGACCTTCTACCTTTGTTAGAAATTCATTGACAAATTCACTAGTAGTCATTTTTACATTTCAAAATTTTTTCCTCATTGTTTACAATTTAGCAGTTTGTGCACCTTGATATGTATTTTACTATTTTCCATGCTTGCTTGGAATGAATAACAGCACTTATCCTAGGAAAGATAGCTTGAGTGATTGCACGCTGCATCAAGAATAAAGATTCATTATCTTTCTTTATATTTTCTTTGTATTCCTTTTTTGTTGATCATTTAATGCATTTACATCTACTATCTCAACGTATCCATTTTGAAAAAAGTTCCACAAATCCTTATATTTGCGTAGAGTTTGCATTCTAGTATACCAATATGTAAAATTGTCTCCATATTTGTCATAAAAAAATGCACAATGACCCAAGTGCTCAACACAAAATTCAGAAGAGATCTCTGCAAATGAATACTCTCCTTGTCCCTTTACATGGGACCCACATACAAAAAATCTCTCTTTTTCTTATTATTTTATTTGAGAAATAAGTGACGATTACCACCGATAATGCACTTAATTACAAAAATATTATTTTCCAAATTACAAAGAAAAAATTTATAACTCACAAAAAAGTCCAATATATCATTTCCTTCTTAATTAAAACTCAAGTTTCCACAAAAGAGTTTTAAAGATTTTTGAAAGAATAACCTATAACTGAAGCTTTAATAAAAGCTTAAAATTTTTTTATCATTTTAAAAAGGCAATTTTTCTTGAAAAAACTTTCAATAATCTTCTCTAACTTCTCGCTTGAAAGAAAGGGAAAAAATTGCAATTGATGTGAGACTGGAGTCTCGTTGCTACTACAGAGTCAGCTTGGCTCTGCTCTGAGATCATTCTCCTAGATCTCTTAGGGTATTCACAACCCTAAACTAAGGTAAGTCACTATCATCTTTACCTCCCCTTCAAGACTCAGTCCCCATTGACATGTTATTCATATTCCTCACTGAACCTACACAAATAGATTCATTCTACTCACTCAATCAATGTTTTCAGAATATTGCTTTCAGTCTTTTCCCTAGCTGGACTATTATCGAGCTCACCCAGGGTAAGATATCTAGACTCATAACCATTGCTTCTCCTACCAAAAACAAATAGGAAACTATGAACAAGGGCACCTCTTGAGTTCCATCCCCACACACAATTTTCACCATGGACTCAGGAATCTCGAGGGGCCATTATTTTTTACAACCCAGAACAGGTGAAGAACTAACAACTTGCAAAATAGAAATAAAGTAAGCTAATATACAAGTATGAAAAAGGAAAAAAAATCTTGATATTCACTAAACACACAGTCCGCAACTTCTCATTTCTGGAAACAAAATCAAAACACTACAATAATCTACAACTTTGTAACTTTCTATAAGCTCCTCCTTTAAATGAAGGCTTGGGATGTCATTATTAACTATCCTTTCATTGGAACAACCGTAACTACCCACTCATTTGTAAGCATCTCTTCAGGAACCATTACAACTACCCATACTGTCCATTAAAGGCAAGATCTACTTTTCACGAGCCGTTACGACTGAATTTACTGAGCAACAGTATTGCAAAACCGAGCACCAATCTTAATCGGGTGTGAGTGTTAACCGAGATCTAGTGTTAACTGAGCTCCAGTGTTAACCGAGTGCTAGTTAAATTTGAAATGTTAATGTCACCACCATGGTGGAACTCTCCTAAGTGTTTCTCAAATCCCACGATGCAGCCAAGGTGGCTACGGAGTTAAAAGGTGGCTACGGAGTTAAAAGGTGTCTAGGGATCTGTGGATCGTTGGGATTGTTTGAAGGATATAGAGGAAGATAGAATCCTCGAGATTCTGGAGGCATGCAAAAAATTCAAAAGCTACTAAGATATCCCAGTCTCTGGGGATCCTTCAATAGAAGTTGCCTACCATTTCATTCTTTATTCTTTGAGCATAAGATCCTAGACCTCGGATCTCGGGTTCCCAATTTTGTATTCTTTATAGTGATGAGTGTTGACATCTCCCTCAAGTTGACCAATCACTATCTACAACATGTTTCCAGGTTTTTGGTTGTCCCTCTTGGTGTGACCAGTCACTGTTAGTCCATTGGTTCACTGCAGACACCTCCCAGACCCCAAGGTGCCATTCTAGCATTTACTCTCTAGTGTACCTCTACTCGCCCAAGTCACTGAAGTACAAAAGAATATTAAAGAGGGTGTATGGACCAGGTCACTTAAGGAAGATCCATCATGTCTACAAGTACAAGGACACTCTTTCCAATGACAGTTTTCTTGGGGCTCTTTCCTTTCTTTCTTCTCTTCTCTTCTCAAATGATTATATTATATTAGGAAATTCTGACAGCGCAGGTAGTACCAGCTATAAATAATGTAATATAATGTAAATAGATAGCATAGGGTTAGTCCCTTAGGTACTTAGAGCTTTCTATAAATACAATATTTGACACCATTTGAAGGGTTGGCAAATTGATGATTTAGCTATCCACTAGTAATACAAGCTTTCAGTCTATTAGCAATCTTGTTTTCTCAAAAGTTCACAGTAGATTAATGCTCCTTTGGAGCCTTTAGTGTAACTACTAGTGAAGCTAGATTTGAATTTAATGAAAGAATGAGGAGCACCATTCATCTCTAAGCTCTGTGTTTTTTCTAATCCTAGAGTTATTGAAACACTTCTCATGTTGTATGCTTTCTTATGTCCTTTGTTCCAGTTGTGTAGTGATTCAATGAAATACTTTTCTTTGCTACTGATATATGTCTGATTGAAGGTTGCATGTATATCTAGTATCCATTGTTTATTGTATTTGGAACTTGGTTGATATTAAGAGAATACATGTTATGGATATAGTTAGAGATCTACACTAACCCTGTCCTATATTTTGCTATTTCTTTTTTGGATGTAGATTATGCTTGTAGGAAACCCATTATCACCAAAGTTTGAGAGGTTTACGAGTAAAAAATAGCTATCCCCTAAAAAAAATAGTCACTTGTGCAACTAAGCTAAGCCCGTACTGCCGTGACCCGATAACCAGGTGCTTGGAGGCCAGGAGAGCTAGCTCTCCTGCATGCATCTTTAGGCGATGTTGGCTGATACTCTGATATTCTGTGATAACTCATCTACTGTTGGCGAGGCCATCACAAAGTCCCATCAACACAACCTATAGTCTATTTTTCTAATGACACTCCTTGTTGTATTGCATTTAAAAATAAAGATGTTTAATTATTATATCATGGTTAATTTGTATATGCACAATTTGGATTATAAGAGTATGGACATGAAGAGTGAGCAGGATATGGGCAGCTTGCTTGCCAAATGCGTGGCAGAATTTTGAGTTTTCCCTTGTGCTACAGTGTGTTTTCACACCACCATTCAGTTTTAGGATTTTGTTCTTCCCCATCTACAAGGTCTTGGTATAGATGGTACATTGGATTATAGTAGGAATTTTACTTATGTTCAAATGATGATGATCAATTATACAGTTGTAATGCTCATATTAAATGTTATACATTAAATTTTGCACCCTATTCAAGCTCTCATAGTCTTGATAATCTAGTATAACATGGGAATCATTTCCAGGTTGTGGGACCTTTGCTAACTAAAATGAGACCTCCAGGTTCTAGGCTGGTTCCTCTTGGATTATCACCTTAATTTTCTCTTTATGCATGAAAGTAAACTGGACAGGAAAAAGGGATAGAAGGAATGCTGAAAGGGAAATGAATATCAAGCAAACTGGCCTACTAGGTGATACACCAAAGGAAATTTTCTGAATTAAAACACAACAATGAATCTTAGAAAAAGGACTTGAATCTAATAGAACACAACTTTCTAGATAGGCTTGCATAAGTATTTCATAGAGAGGTCTAAGATAAACATAGGCTATTTAGGGAAAGAGATGATTTCATAAACAATAGCATATTCACTATAAATAGACACGGACTATGACCTGCAAACAAATATGCATTTTTGCAATCAGGCATAGGAATGAGACAAAATGACAAGGGACTGAAGAATATCCACAAACTCATCTAAATCATATCATCCATAGTAGTACACAATATTGCAGAAAGAAAGAGGGATCAGGAACTCCAAGTTCATTCCAATACCAATCTCTATGTTATATTCCAATAAGAGAAGTACAAACAAGAAGACCAAGGGACAGAAAGAATGTCACAAAAAGCCTTTGAAATATTTGCAATTCAATGAGATAACTAACACATGAAAACTTAGGGGTAGAGAAAATGCCACAAAAATCTTACACTAGCTGGGAAAATCTAAGCTAAAAAGCTTTTAAAACTAACTTATATACATGTTCCTCCTAGCACGCAGGCTCAAGGAAACAATCTGATTCTTAAAATTGGGGTTTCAATAGATCTTGTATAAAAAATTCAAACCCTAATACTATCAATTCTACTCATCAATGCCACAAAAAATATCCTGTTTGATATGATATAGCTTTGAATATCTTTCCCATCATCATTAATGCGGCCTGAGAAGTCCGCTTGACCCATCCCTCTGTCTGTAACTTAAAATGTTGCGCCACTACCATGAAAGTCTTTGAATATGATCTTTTTAAATATTTGAATTTAAATAATAATGGTCACAGTTGGCACGGGCTTTGCATCAATGGATCACATTTGAACCTATATCTCCTTTAAACCAATACCGTTGATCTTATCCTTCTCATTACCATCTTCATCCTTTAACCCACATCAGACTAACCCCTTAACCTTGAGTCACCGAATCCTTTATGTCTCCAAGTCGCGAGAACCTTTCTTTAACCTTGATTTTGTTACAAGACTCAGCGACCAACATAAGATCAGATGCAGATCAGACGATCAGAGCTAATTCTCCAGAGCATAAGAGAATATTCTATTCCTTCACAAGACTTAGTGACTACTGTGAGATTAAAAATAGATCAACGGTGTTGATTAGGACATCCACAAACTATGACACTAACTTTGCAATCTTCCTTTACCTTGGGTCTATTTGGAGACTTGGCATCATGAGCAGTCTCGTGATCTCTTCTCATTTCACTTAACCTTGGTTACATCACAAGACTCAGCAGCAACCGAGAGATCAAAAATAGATCAACGGCTGGCGTGAAGTCGGGAGAAATTTTTTTCAGACCCCACCACCTTACGAAGATTAAGAGACTAAAGAAAATAGAACAGTAGTCTCCAAGTCTCGTAATTTTTGCTGATGTCATGACGTTCTCAGGAGACTTAGCAAAAAATATAATATGGGAAATATAAGTGATCATGATGGATGGTGTGCGGGAAGTCTCATGAGCATTGAAGAATATTTTTTTCTTTTCACGACAAGGAGACTAGAGGTAATCTCGGGGTCGTCGGATGATATGGAGTATGCCAATTTTATCATGTGACTTAGAGACAAAGGGCTGGGAAAAGAATACATGAAAAAAGGAAACTTAAGTCATTGGAAAAGGTAACGACAAGTTAGAACAAGCTTGGGATAGCTAGGGTTTTTATCAAATCTGCATAGGGTTTTTCATATTTAGGCTCTTTTCCATGAACAAGGATAAACTGAAGGCCTAGAGATATTTGTAGAGCTAAGGAAAACATGGCAAGAAACCATACACGCTGGGATCTACCCTTGTGGGAGCCTCATTTACTCCACCTGTAGCCAAAATTTGCATGATGGGGAAATTTTGGATAACACTTAAATCATGTGTTGTATTGGTAAAGTTTCAGAATTGTCCATTTTTATTTCTTATAAAGTGTTTTCATTATTTATACATGTTGATATTATATGCTTATAGTAGGAATTGCACTTATGTTCAAATGATGAAGATCAATTACACATGATCAATTACACTTGATCAATTATACATCTGTAATGCTCATACTCAAATCATGTGTTGTAATGGTAAAGTTTCAGAATTGTCCATTTTTAGGTCTTATAAATTGTTATCATTGTTTACATATGCTAATATTACATTGGCTTATAGTAGGAATTGCACTTATTTTCAAATTATGAAGATCAATTACACATGATCAATTATACTGTTGTCATGCTCTTATTCAAATCATGTGTTGTAATGGAAAAGTTTCAGAATTGTCTATTTTTAGTTCTTATAAATTGTTTTCATAGTTTATATGTGTTGATATTATTGTGTACTAGATGATGAGTGTATATTGTTCATGATTGACATGATTTGTTCCATGTTATATGTCTATACATCTTTAAATTATTAGCCATGTTGTGATTAAATGAGATACACCAAGGAGTACCAAGTGATGAAGATTAGTTACACATGATCAATTACACTTGATCATAATATTTTTGTTGTGGGGGTCGAGCGATTGTGGATCGAAAACCACTATCCTTCTTGGCCTGAAAAGGGTATAGAAGAGTAAACTCCTCTTTCTTGGACACTCCCAATTTTTTAAAGCGGAGAAGAAGTAATGAGAGGAATTGTAAGGACGATGGAGAAAAGTAATGCTTGCTCCACCCCCACAACAAAACATTAAATAATAAATTATACACTGATAATAAAAATGAAAATAAAAGTAGCAGGCTTGTTGAACCTTGTCGCAGCCACATTCTTGCAAGTAACAACAGCTACATTCTTTCAAGTAACAAATTCCAAGTCATTTTTGACACAGATCAATGATTTTCGTGACATTAGTTTGTTAAGTGCAATTGCCAAGAGGCAATTTGTGCATGTCAAACTCATGGATGGAATAGTACTAATGAAACATGGGTCAATGAGTTTGTCTCAAAAAACTATACACTTGAATCCTGATAGCAATATCACAATTTGACATGTCCCTAACTATAGATGCCTTTACATGCATTTCAATGTGTGGTTAGGACTAAAAGTCCCAATCAAAACTATACATATGGTTTCCATAATGTGTAGTTAGGACTTTGCATTTGCATTATGTTCAGATTTATTATATCCTCAAATATGAAGCATTTTCATTTTGTACTGTGATTGAAAAGTCATATTGCAATCTGATTTGATATGCTGTCTACATTAGTATGTTTCTTTTTATTGCAATTATAATTAGTATGAATAAAAACAAAAACCAACTAAACAAAATGATATGTTGGAATGATAGTGAAATATTTGTTGATATAGAACCAATGACTTTGATCAATGTGCCTATGTGGTAATGTGGTGTTGGCTCCTGCGTGTTGAAGACCTCACGCACAACAAGTAATCTTGGGAATCAATTTTGCTATTGTCCAAATAGGAAAAAGGTTGTTAATGGAAATATATTTTATATTTAAAAATAATGTAACAACTAATCATTTTAGGAATAACTAATGTAGATTTAGTTTTGCAGGGAAATGGTGGATGTCAATACTTTCGGTGGGTTGATGAAACCACATATACATCTACCCCATTTACATCTATACCTGATGTAGGAAATCAGTGCAACTTGTTCAAGGCTCGAGAGGCAGCTAGTGCTATCGAGATTGCTTCAATGGAAAAAGCAGAAATCATATTTCTGTGATGCCTTCTTTCATTTGTAATCACACTACTTTGTTGGGACCATATACGTAAATGTGGTTAACAGAGGGCTATTCTGGATACTGAAATTTTTTTAGAATTTCATGTAGATATGTTGGACATATTTTGGTAAAATGATGATTTTTTTATTGTTTATGACTTGGTTATGATTTTCTATATAAAATCAAACAAAATTAAAAATTAACCTTATTTAAAATAAAAATTAAAAAATTAAAAAAAATCAATACATTTTAAAAAATAAAGTTGTTTATGATTTTCTATATATAATTTAATAAAATAAAAAATGAATAAATGAATAAATAAATTAATAAAAATGAATTATTAAAGTCAAAAATATTAAAATAATTAAAAAAATCATAATCAAATGCCAATTCCAGTTCTAAAATGTGGAACCAAACGGAGGAAATGTTTCTTCTTGCTCATATTCCAGGTCAACCAAATGGTCCAAACTATATTCTAAAAATGAAAAATCAGAATATCAAATCCATGATTTGACCATTTCCAGTATTTGATCAAATTTGACATTTCCTAATTCCTGCAACCAAACGAGGCCTTAATTCATCCTAGGAATCCTAGGATACATTAATGTATGGTAAGGGGTCCCAAGCATTAGTAAGGGGTCTTAATGGGTCCTATGATATATTTATGTATCCTACAACCCCTTAAGACTTCTTATGACCCCTTAACATACATTAATGTAGCCTTGGACTCTTATGATACATTAATGTATTCTGAGGGGTCATAAGGGGTCATAAGTTATCTTAAGGGGTTCTAGCATACATTAATTTATCCTAGGATGAGGAGGGACATAATGAAGGAAACCAAGAGGAAGAAGGGTGGAATGATAAATAATACTTGATAAAAGAAGCTTGTTTGAAAATGAATTGTAGTAGCCTAAAATTGAGCATAAAAGTTAAAGGACATAATAACAAAGGGTCCCAAAAAGATATTCTCATTGTCTTTAAGAAAGAGGGAAAGAACAAAAACCCAAAAATAGAAAAATGTCCTCCAACTTGATTAAACATATTTAGAAAGGGAAAGTCAGTTTAAGGTGAGAACAAACCCTAGGAGAGAATTTAGAGAAGGACATATAGGGGAAGATTCATGAAAAATTCAAAAGAAATCGAATACTGATCATGATCTAGATGTAGAGGAAGATCCTTTCATGGCTACTACATAGGCCAAAAGCATACTAGGCAAATATGCAATTTCACACATATGATCTGTTAATGAATATGGAAAAGATCCTATACCTAATTTTATACCTAATTTTTTGGGGATTCTTGTAACTCATCTTCTTCATTATCCTCTATCAAAATGAAATTAGGTACAAGCTCTTTTCCATAAGGTACATGAAGGATTCCATGGAAACTGAAGTTACATGGGTGCCATTGAGATTCCATCCCACACTTCTCCTACATCCAGTAATACATTGGATCAGGATAAGGCTAGTGGATATTTGCAAAGAAAGGGTAAATTGGGAGGAAACCATAGGGTAGATGGGATTCTACATCACATAGGGGATATACGTCATTGAATCCATATATTATATATTTGACATGCTATATTTTAATTCTAGGCCTTGGCTACTTGAGGAAGAGAAAACATATAAGTTGGGGGGTGCAATGAGTTTTGAAAATGGTGTCTTTTTAGTTGCTTTAACTTAAATTCTAATAGACTTTATGTGCTTACAACAATACCTTGGACATATTATTACCTTACATATGATATATGATAAATATATGTTATGTGGTGTTTATGGTTATTTGTAATGGGATAATGTTATGAATAAGACTAATGTGTATGAACATCTACTTGATGAAAGTAACCTGCAACCTCAAGAAGAACAAATTATATGTAATCAAGCCAGGAGATTTATTTGTTGTAGTTAGATGGAAAATGTCAAAGGTACTAGTTGACATGCTCACTAATAGCTATAATGGATTTTTCTTGAATATCCTAATGCACAGGCGAACTTAAGAACTTGTGGATCTACCCGTATGGTATGTTAATATATTTATTAGTCATTACCTAGTCTCACATTGTTGCATGATCATAGTTCAAATTTCAGTAAGAATCAAATTCTATTGTTCGTTAGAAGCTTGCCAGTTCCTAGATTAGTAAAAGAATAAGTCACCCTCGGGTTAGGAGGTGTAATATTTTTTTACTTGCAGAAATAAAATGTAACTATGACAATTCTCTTGGACTACCTATAAAGTCTAGTTTTGTCAAAGAGACAAGGTTGACCATATGCTTATGATAGATTTTTCTTAGATCGTGCAGAGTAGTTCGAAGTATTTTTTGTTGTCAATGAATAAAGGTGAATGATTGGATGATGAGTTGAATCACTATTTTTAAAAGGTCATGGCCCCTCAAGAATGGGCCACTTGAGGTGAATTAATTTTCTATGTAATTGGAATAGTTTCATTTATTAGAGTAACAACTAAATTTTAAATTCAAATAATAGTTAATTTGTTGAATAGTTTAAGTATATATGTTATGATTCTAATGTTAAATTATGTTCTTAAGATACATAAGTGACTTATATGGAGTAAGGTTCCATTATTATAATCAGATAATCAAGTCTGTCAGCAATCATTGCTAGACTAATATGCTAATTAATCGTATCCATTACTGTGTAGACAAGATCCTTGTTCTAACATTCTATCTATTTTAATCAATTGTTAATATAAGATTTGATTTCATGCATAAACTAATTGGTGACTTTGGAACTCATTTTTTGCATATATAGTACCAACATCATCCAAGTATACACATCCCTAGTCAATAATTACATGACCCTTCCTAGAAAAAAAAGGTTGCCTAATTAGATATATTAGCTACCTTATTAGGGGTGTGCATTGAGATATCTACACCAACTAATTATCTATAATGAAGATTAATAAAAAAAATTTAGATAATTTTGAAAAAGGGACATGTGACAAGTATGATCTAGACAACACCATCATATTCAACATTCTCGCTTCCATATTCAACATTCAACTAATCTCTCTTGCCCACACTCGAGGGAAATGAACCACCTACTCTCACTAGGTTTTTCCCTTTCATCCTCTTCTCATTCATCTACATCACTTGAACATAATTGTCAAGAAATTTTTAATGAGAGCTACATAAGAGATGATAATAAAGACATAATATATAAAATACCCAAACATCAAGCATGTGAAAAATCTTTAGAAACATGACTAGAACAAATTATGACCCATCAAGCATATGGAAATTCCTTAGAAACATGACTTGAACAAATTGTGCTTGATGATCTATTATGCATTGAGGAACCATAAGATCATGTAAAGAGGTGGATAATAAATCAAAATAACTACGTAATAAGCTTACTATAGTCAAGAAAGAAGATAATCTATGGAAGCTCATATTTAAATGTTTAGAAGAAATGGTGAAATATAATGTTGAAACACTAGCATTTGAAAATTTTATGGTAAACTGAAATATTATAGAGAAA
>MU226950.1:525738-546542 GCA_018584345.1 Thuja plicata
ACTCTAGTCCTACTTGTTCCCAAACTCTATACAATTGGATACACAATCCAATTCTGAAAAGCACAGTAGTCACACTCCCTAGAAGTGTAATTCCAAACCCTCACCCAAAATTGGATAGGATTTGGTGCTGACTGGTAGAATCTCTGGGGAGTTAGATTATTAACGTCTTTTCTGGGTTGCAATGAAACCCTCATGCATTTTATCAATTATGTGCTATATATAATCATAACTAGTGCTTGAATGCACCTCTTGTAAGTCTAGCACCATCATCAGGATGCCAACATTGATTTTCTCTGCATCTCCATCTTTCCCTAGCACTCAACACAGAGCATAAGAGATATAATTAATGTAGAAGTGTAGATCCTTATAATAATATGGATTTGGCTCAGCCATAGGATCTAAGTACTTTTTCACTTCTTTCAACATGTGTTTCTGCAATAAGCCTTTAGCAATACCAGGCTTCGAACTATACCTCTTCTCCTGCCTCGTCATGTCAATTTTAGTAGACATGGTGCTAAATAAGCCAAAGGCTTGCATGACTGAATTCCTATTTAAAATTAAAAGGGAAGTGCCATCATCCTTTTGATGGTCTTTATCAAAACATCATAGTGATTGGCTAGGTCTAAGAATAGGTCTATATCTAGGAAGACATCAGGAACAAGTAACCTAGCTAAACCACAAGTCCAAGGGTTTGATACTGGGATGGGCTTATCAGAATTCTTACAAAAATAATTGAAAAGGGAGAAACCTGTTATCCCTAGAGTCATAGCATCTCAAATGTCCTTGTACTCATTAAGGAAAACATTAGCATTAGCCTTCTTATTCTGTGTTGAACCAAGCAGGAGACGAAGGAATTCATCAGAAAAACTCGCATTTCCTTTCTGTTCCTCTTCACTTCCTCCACTTGTCAAAGAAACACTCATAGCCCTACTCATACTTGCAGCACCTTGAATCTCTTACTCCTTACTGATATTGAAACAAATCTATCTCAGAGATCAGCTGACCGTCCTGTGCATAATTTCCTAAAATTTAGAACTCTTTGATCAACTTTGGAAACACTGCAAACTGAGAAAAATATCTCTTTTCTAAAAACTTAACAACTTGGGCTCTGAAAACTGAAAGCATGATGAATGAAAATGAATGCACCATCAACTCCTTATAGCCATCATTTAGATTATGTAGCTCATAATTTGGAAACATCAGTTCTGTCATTAATTCGACATACTGTGAACTTGAATGAAAACCTAGCCGTAGTTCCATGAGGTTGACAGGAAATCAAATTTTTAAAAATAAATCCTCAGAACAATCATACAACATTTAAAAGAGCTGACATGTCACACTATGATTCGTTAACTGTCTTACATCTCAGCTACTCATTTTGCACAGTAATCAAAATATAGGCCTGTGATTGGTTACCGAGCGATTCATACTGTCATATCAAAAAAAATGCCGCCATTTTTTAGATTTTGGGATTAGGCGACTGCGCGACTGCATAAAGTCTCTTTGTCACGGGCCTCTGTCACTAACCCATGGTTTATCTCGAGACATAGCGACAATGCATTTTCTTACTTTTGGCTGACCCAAGTCATCATCTGGTGATCACGCGACCTTATAGAAATTATAGTCATGCATAGTTAAGACTAACTCATTATCCTTTCTGAGACCTTGTGACTAACCGTTGCCCTTAACTTCTTACAGTTATCTCCTTGTTGCTGAGTGTTTCTATTTCATGGCAAGACTATGTGACCACACCTAGTCGCCCGATCGCGGAATATAAGTCCTGAGTGTTTAATTTTACCATAACAGGTTATATGCACCCTTTTTCCACTTCTGACGACTAGGTGACATACCTTAATCACCAAGTCAGGAGGACTTTTCCCTTTGGGCACTTTTCTTCTCAGACTTTGCGACCACCGTTAGATCCTCTGATCTCTTTATCTTACGGTCGTCTCTTAATCGCCAAATGTTCATGCATACCCTTAAATCTTTCTCAGACATCATGACTGAAAGGAAAGTACTTAGTCTCATTGTCGCTGAGTCCATTTTCTATTTCTGGTGATCATGCGATAATCCTTTAACGTCCACCTGCCTTAAGACACATGTCACACAATCATTGGTTCACTTACTGCATAATGGAGAACTGAGTCATCAACTTGTTCTGGCAACAACCCGACTATGCCTTATACTAAACCTCAAATGGTCAGTCGCAAAGTCTCAGTCAAAATCTCTTAACCACTGTTCCATCTCGATACCTCGCAACTAAAGGCCTTGCTTAACTTTTTAACTTTGGATTCATTTGGCGATAAAGCGACATGAAGTAATCGCGAAGTCTGAAGACATTTTGATAACTGTTGAGAATTTCCTACGATTACCCAACTAAGTAGTGGGTCCCTTCTGCATAAATCTTTATAACATAGTTATCCTGCGACTACCCGACATGAAGAAATCACTGAGTCTCGTAATGCCAAAGGAATATGCTGAATTTGAACGAGACCATGCGACAAAAGGAAAATGTGAAGTCGGGAAGACTTATGGAATATTCGTTTGGAATAATGCGATAGGGTGATTTAATTAAAACACATGCCTTAAGTGGATAGAAAAAGTAACATCAAAACAGAACGACATGACCTAGGGTTTATTTTTTAATGTTTAACATTGGAAGACTTAGGGTTTTCAGGGTTTTGCAAATTGAGTTAGGTTTAGACTTGAAAACCTGAAAACTTGACACAGGTAAGGCCAAAATGAACGAGAGATAGTTGACTAAAAACACCAGGATACAGAGAAAAGGACAGGGAACCAAGAAAACTGTCAAAACAAGAAATACAACGAACACATATATCAATGCCCATCTGAAGTAACACCCATAAATATATATAATTATATTTGAAGAAATAAAAATAGAGCATATGTTTCAAATATATGTACATACATATTTCAACATATGCATATATGCATAATTATAATAGAACACAAACAAATTAGATAGATTACTCTTGTATAATTGTAAGAAGTTCTAGGAATTTTGTCAAGGAACATCCAGAGAGAGTTGTGTCAAGATCTATATTACCACTTCCCAAATTAGCTAAACAACCAGCAAGAACATTACCTTGACTATAAACATGTGAGATAGTGAAATTCGGAAATGAATCGAGAAAGTTCTAGACCTGTTGAAGAATGTACTTCAAATGCCAATCATCAATCTTCCTTTAACACATACATTATTAATAATAGCAGAATCTCCCTCAATGTGAAGACAAGGAATCAATAGTTTTTTTGCGAGAAAAATAACTTTGAGAAGGGCAAGAGCTTCTACAATGTTGTTAGTTCCTAGAGGAATAGGATAAGCTTTAATTGCTAAGAACAAGCCCATATGGTTTCACAAGCAGATCCCCAAACCTGAATCACCTGGATTACCCCTTGAAGAACCATCAAAGTTTAATTTAATAAAGGAATAGTCAGGGGGTTTCCACTTAATGGATGATCTATTAGTAGGAGTTTTCCTAATTTGAGGGAAAATAGGAGAAGAAAGAATGAATATAAGCTTCCATTTTGTAAGTCACTTGACGATCCCAAGAAGAAAAAATAACATTTGGTTAGAGTGAGACAACACACAAGAATTGACTTGCTCAAAAATATGCTTCTCAATAGTATTGAGGACCAAAGATAGATCAGAAGGATTTTTCCTAAAAATACATTTATTTCTCTCCCACTAAATTGACCAAATAAGAGTAGAAGGAATGACTATCCATAAGCAAGAAAACAGTGAATTAGGAAACAACGTAGGCCAAGATTGAAAGAGACCCCATAATGAGAAAGGTAGAGGAAAAAAAAAGAGAGCTTATTCATGACAAAAGACCAACATTGAGATGCAAAAACACATTGTACAAAAATATGGTCCACCAATTCTGCTAAATCACAACAAAGAACACAATTAAAAGGTAGGTCTATTTGTAGTCTTACCAATCTATCAGTAGTAAGGATTCTATTCTGAAGAGAAAGCCAAGAAAAAACACCTGCTTTGGGAAGGACTGGATTGTTCTAGAAAAATAAAAAGACTCGATGTGTTATGATGTGATTCTCTATGTGCTAAATAGCCTTATAAACTTCTTTAATAGTGTACTTCCCATTTTTAGGACACCATATAAAAATATCACTATTTTTTCTCAAGTAGACCGATCTAATCAAAAGGATGGAATTAAACTCCCCAGCTTGCACTAATGATATGGGGAGAGAGGAAGGGTCTTTCCAAATGACTTTATGAGAAAAAAATGTCAACATGATCAATGTAATCTACCGAATTGTCCCCCAGTGATGAACAAAAATATCAATTACTCTTATCAACAAAGCCAAAGAATTTAAGGGAGGGAAACTGTTCTGAGAATCATTCCAGAAGAGCACATTTTCACCACAACGAACTTGCCTAGCTAGAAAATTTGAAACCACTTCCTGAGAAGAAATCATGAAATTCCATGTTAGGGATCCAACAGGGTGATCGAAGATTGAAAAAAATCTATTTGGATTGGAGGAGTCTAGGTATTTAGCTTGCATGATCTAACACCAGAGAGTATCAGGTTTGGAATACATATTCCAAACAAGTTTACCTCCAAACGCTTTACTCCTTTTATGTTTATGTATTTTTATATTATTTTTGAGTTTTTGTGTTGGGTTGAAGTCTTATAACTATAATGTCACCACTCAACAACTTTGATCAATAATTTAGAAAGAGGTTGTTATCCTACTTTTGTAAAATATTCAGCATAATCATATGAAAATAAAGATTTATAAATTATAAAAATAATTAGGTTAATTTTGTGTATGGATATTTCTCATAATATATATTTATTTATGTAAAAAAATATACTCATGTCAAGGATGAAAACATTTTTTTATTTTATTAGAATCAATATATATTATTTTTATTTGTAAATATAATGAATTTCACGTATGGGAAGAATTATATGATTGGTTTGAGAAAATTGATGGTACTAAGAGAGTGATAATTATTCATAGAAATTATAAAACTGGTACGAATGGAAATTTTTTCTCCACTTGAGTGTAATTCAGCAACTGTCTTATTTAATAAAATTCAAGGACTTTGTAAAAGAATAAAACTATCACTTGAACTCAAGGCTATAAGAATTTGGATACTTGAAAGTACAAAAAATTAAAATAATTTATACAATTATTAGTAGGAAATTTGATAAGATTACATTAAGTATTTTAATCAAAAAATACGCTTCTTGATTAGGAAAGGTGTTTTAGTCATATTATTGGACCACATAGTTCTAATGTAAGATTCAAATATCTTAAATAGACATTTCAACACTAACAATCATGCTAAAGTAGTATCTCTAAATAATCACTAAGTATCTCTAAAATCATTCAATTGAAATTTTAATTGAAATATAAATTATAATTGTAATATTTATTAATAAGAGGATTTCTATTAGAGTTAACGCATCAAGGGTTTTCCTAGGGTTGAGGTATATAAGTGATTTTAAGTCATTTTTTTATAGAATGACATATTTTTCATAGCTCATCTAGGTTTTATATGTTGAATATTTAATGTATGTGATGCCAATAAAAAATAGTCTTGAGTCAAATGTAGGTATGTCTAGTGTCCTTGGATGATAGAATATAGATAAAAAAATGCATATACAAATTTAACTAAAATTAGGTATATTGGATACTTGCTAAAAATAGAAGGATATCCTGATTAGATTAGTGCATGTATAGGGGTATTAGAATCATAAACTAGGAGGTTAAAAATACAATTATGGGTTTTTTATTAGTATCATATGAATACATGTGTTATGTCATCAGTATATTAAGTGAATTGCTAGGCATGCTATAGTCTTATTTTAGTCCTATTGATTGACTATATTTAATCTAGACTACTAGTGATTGCAACTATTGTGCTAAAGCAACTTAATGACACCTATATTGTGCTGGTCCCCAAGTGTGCAGAGCCCATGTCTATGGAGGACTTTTGGCTAATAAGCCTATACAATTCCTATATTTAATCTTATTTGATTCCTAAAGAAACTTAATGATACCTATATTGTGTTGGTACCCAAGTGTGCAGAGCCCATGGCTATTGAGGACTTCCGGCCAATAAGCCTTTGCAATACTCTTTATAAAGTCTTCTCAAAATTCATGGTCAATCATATCAAACCGCTGCTTGACAAATTAATCAGCCCTAACTAGAAGGATTTTGTGCCTGGTAGGCAAATCATGGATGCGTCCATAAGCACCCATGAAATTATGTACTCTATTGATCACAATAAAGATGCTAGGATGACACTCAAACTGGATGTTTCAAAAGCCTATGAAAAATTCAATTGAACCTTTCTCTGCAAGGTTCTCACTTCTTTTGGTTTCTCTGAAGAGTTCATTGTGATTATGAAGTCTTGCTTGGAAGCGATGACATTTTAGGTGTTGTTCAATGGAAAACCAGGTGCTAAATTTACTCTAGATAGGGGACTCCATCAAGGGGACCCCCTCTCTCCCTACCTCTTTTATACTTCTTGCGGAGGTGCTAGGACGTAACATGATGTAGATGGCTCATACTAGAGAAATTGAGGGGATGAAGCCGGCTATGACCCTTCTGCCAGTGGTCCTGCAACAGTTTGTGGATGATATATTTTTCTTTGGTGTCTCTACAGTTAGAGAAGCCCGTATGTGTAAGCGGCTGCTGGACAATTATGCTGCTGCTTCCTACCAACACATCAACTATCATAAAAGAGGAATGCTTTTCTTTAACACTGATAATGTTGTTGAGGATAAAATTTTGAGGATTTTTGGATGCAAGGCTGATACGCTTCCTGCCACCTATCTCGGCCTCTCATTGACTGTCAAGGATGTGAAGAATGATTTCTGGAACACCATTCTTGAGCGGACACAAAGAAAGTTAGTGGGATGGAAAGGTAAGCTCCTCATCAGTGCTGGTAAGCTCCAACTTATTTTTTCCTCCCTTCAAGGTATACCTATGTATTTCCTTTCTATTTTTAAAATCTCAGGTTTCATGGGCGAGAAGCTGGAAAAAATCCAATGTACCTTCCTCTGGTCTGGGTTGGAGGATAAGGAGTGCATTTACCTTTTTAACCGGGATAAGGTTTATCTTCCCAAACCCCTTGGTGGCTTGGGTCTCAGAAAAATTATCAACCTCAACATGACCCTGCTTTCCAAGGTTGTCTGGACTATGATTATTGGATTTTCTGATTGGTGCAAAATTATTGAGGCAAAGTATTTGGATGGGGGTCATTTTTTCAAACTCTACATGGTTCAAGGCCACCCCGGGGGATCCAAAATTTGGAATAACATTCTCAAATGTAGAGGTATTATGGAAAAGGGGGCCACATGGATGTTGGGAAATGACAGGGAGATCTATTTTTGGGATGACCATTCATTTCTTGACATATCCCTTGGAAGCTCCATATTTTCTCAATTAAGAAACATCCTGACTCTTGGAGTTGGTTCCATGGTCTCCAACTACATTATCAATGGCAATTGGATTGATCTCCTCCCACACCTGCAGGACAAAACTAACCTCACCAATCTGAAAACAAAGCTTAGTGAATTATTGCTCACTGTGCACATTCCCCTTATGGATCGACATGATATGATACTATGGAGACACACCCGACATGGGGGTTTTTCTGTTAAGTCGGCTTATGGGTTGTTGGTTAATGAAAGTGCTGATACTTCGTGTTGGAAGAAAGTTTGGAAACCTCAATTAATACCTAAGGTTAACTTATTCTGGTTGATAGTTCTACATGGTAAAATCCTCATCCTTGATAATGTGTTAAAATGGGGATATAGTCTTGCTAGCATATGTTTCCTTTGTAAGAAGGAGGAGGGAATTTTAAACCACCTCTTGCTGCACTGTGATTTTTCCACTAAAATTTGGTAGGAGATTCTCTCTTAGTTCAACATCCTCTAGGTTCCCAATAGGAATATCGTGGATAGGGTACATGACTGGCACTCCCCCTCTCAACACCCTTTGATAAAATTTTTGTGGAACTAAATCCCTCCAATCTTTTGCTGGATCATTTGGAAGGAGTGCAACAACAAGATATTCAGGGATACCAAACTCTCAAAAACTGTGGTCTTCCATCAGGGACTAAAAATGGTTCAAGAGAATGTGATGTTTCCCACTAAAAGAGCCGAGGTCTTCCTCCTTTGATTTTGATTGGAAAACTACTTAGGATTTGGGAATTGACAAGGGTTTTGATAGACATGACAATACCAAACTAGCAGCTAGATTGGTGACTATTTGGTCCCCACTTCAGCCCTCATGGCACAAACTTAACTTTGACGGGTCTATTTGGGGAGTGTAGCAGGTGGGTGGTGGTATCATTCATGACCATTAGGGGTAACTAGTGGCTTCTTATGATGTGTCCCTACACAATCAGACTGTTAACCAAGCTGAGGGTATGGCTCTCTTTTGGAGCCTAAAAATTGCTATTAGCCTGGGATGTTACAACATTGAAATTGAGGGAGATTCCAAAATTATTATCGAGGCTATTCATGGAAATTCCCTAGCTCGCTGGAAGGTTAACTCCAACCTGTTGGACATAAAAGGGTTGATGGGAAGATTTCATTAGACCAACATCAGGCACACCTATAGGGAAGGTAAATCGGGTGCAGACTCTATGGCAGATGTTGGTTTGTAGTTGGACGAGCTACAACGCTGGAGGGATGCCAATATGATTTGTAAGGACACTTAGAACCTTCTTAGGTGAGAAATGAGAGATATTAACATCAATATCCATGATGTTTAAAAATCATTTTTTGGTGTGGGTGCCAAAGGGTGGGCCCAGTGGCTCATTTTTTCTCCCCACTTGTGCTAGTTTCCACCTATATTTTCACGAGGACTTCACTGGTGGGCTTATCTCTTCCAACCTGAGGTTGATGTGGTTGGGATGCATCATGGTACCTTTTAAGTGTCATCAGTATATTAAATGGATTTTTAGGCAAGTGTGAAGTATGAAGGATTACAAAATATTTTGGGCGAATGTGATTGATGATGTTTACATTTTAAAATGCCATTCCCATGTGTTAATCTCGGTGGCGTTGCTGGAGGGGATTTATAAGGAAAAAGGAAATTATTTCCATAATTATGCCTCTCAAATTAATAAGATTTATTGTCTAAGTGGAGATTCTCATTCTGCCATTTCACGCAACAACTCTAGTTTTATTCAATGCTCTAGTTTTTGGGCGGTTGTGGGTGATTGCAGCAGCTGGACTAAGAACAACTCTAGCTCAACAAATTTTTAAGTGTGGGTTGTTTTTCTGATTTCTGCTAAAATGGGTGGGGAACAACATAGGATTGAACCAGACAAGATTGAGGAGGAATTTTCCTTAGACCCTATGGTTATGTACTTCTATAAAGAGGGAGGGATTCTTCCCTTCATGAAGAATCTGACAGGTCATGATGAGATGATCTCCATATAGTTTCTGAAGACCTAGAAAGAAAGAAAAGTTACCATTAATGGGATAACATTTGAAATTAATTAAGAAGTAATAGGAAAAACTACGGGGATGCCTACCACAAGCTGCAAATGGTAGAAACCCACAAAAAAGAAATCTAAAACTGAATTCCTTCATTTTTTTGCTAATGAAGATAATTCCTTGTCCAAAAATGGTGGATATAGCACTACAGACCTGACCGAGCTTTGGCCTAAAATGTGCAAGCTAGTAATTAAGTACTTCACTCTGGAGGGTCATTTCAGTATGTTTTATAACTACCACCTTCCATTCTTAAACCACCTAAGGCATAAGAATTTGATTTCTTTACCATTTTACTTGTTACATGCTTTAGAGTCTAATGTTGATGATGTGAATAAGTCCATTTCTCTGGGAAAATAACCTGTTTATCTCCACCAGGGGCTATTTTTTGCATTTATAACTTTCATCATGCCATATGCTCTCCCCTATTGTTGAAATCACTCAAGCTATCTAGCAGTCTCTATCACCTTCAGTCTCCCTCAACCAGGGTTTCCCCACACCTTCGAGATCTATAAGCTAGTCAACCCTGGCTGCTAGCCACAAGTTCTCTAAAACCCACCCCACCCCTACCTCTTGGGCTAGGTCCAAACACAACTTAACTCCAGATGACACTTCTCAATGACCCTCTAAAAGATGTAAAAAGATCTTCATTAACCTGGAATTTTCTTAGGTTACCAACCTTCATCCCAGCACTATGCGCCGCTCGTCCCGCCTTTCTAAAGAAAAGGGAAAAAGAGCACTGAAAGAATTTTTTCGACCAAGAGGATGCCTCTATGGGTTCTCCTAGCAGGGAAGAAGATAAAAATCACTCTGATCAGGAAGAAGAAAAATGAAACCCACACTACTGGACTTGGAGTGGGGAAAGTGGACATTACCCCCAGTGTTGACACTAGGGATGAGGACACCAAAATTCCTTTGGGAGGCGGCTTGGTGGGAAGGATTAAGTATCATATACTAAATCAGGAGGACACGGTGACCAAGCTTAATAGGGATTTGGCTAATACAAATAGGAGACTGGCTGATGTTAGTAAATTTTCCCTCAAAGTCATGCAAGCTTCCTCTACTATGCTATGCCCGTTGAACGAAAAGGATTCTGCTGGGAAGGAGTCTGTGGAAGGTAACTGCGAGCTCTTCAAATTTATGAATGAGGAGTGGGTGGACCTATTTCTATCTAAGTGCTTATGGAATGGAAAATGATTCTGCTATTGGACCAAGGAGGTGCTGTGGACTGTGACTCTGCTAACCCTAAGCCCTATGTTTGGGATAGTTTTTTTAATTTTAGTTATAAGTTTTATACTTTTAATATGGTTAATGGCCTTGTGAGGCATGGTTTATGTTTTATGTTGCTAAAACTTAATACTATCTGTCTAAGAGGTTTTGATACTTTACATTCATACTGGTTTATTTTATCATTTTGGTTTTTGATAGAGGTAGAAGGTTATATGCTATACTGCTACTCTCTAGGCTAGATTAATATGTTGTTAATTCTATTCTAGTTAGCTTTTTCTATACCTCGGGCCAGCACCCTCTTGCTGCTTCTTAATTAAAAAACTATTTATTCCAATATTATTATAATAATAATAAATATAATAGGACTCATTAGGGTACTAGAAAATAAGTTCTCTTTGGGAAAAAAGCCTTTTTACATTGGACAAACAACATTGAATGATATTAAATAGAACACACCTCTAGATGGCCTATAGGACGATGATGTGAATCTAATTCTTTATTGTACGTTCTTTTTTCCATATGAATCAATTACAAAATAAATTTATTTAAATATTGTGTTTCAAGTTCATCCTTGTATGGATGGTTTCCCTAATTGGGAATTTTCTACTCTTGTTCTAACCTAGCTTCTTGAGGGCATTGACAAATGGTCTAATCTGACTTGCATTCTAGTTTCCTTTTGTCAGTTAATTTATATAGTTAGAAAATCTTATCCTCATGTATTTCCCTTAGATGGGGTCTTAGAATGGAATTCCTCTCCTCTTCTATATTTTTAGTGAATATGGACAATGTTATTCTATGGACCATGGTCCAAAGAAGGAAATAAATATCTTAAAAGAAGGTTTCTTAGTAACACAGTTGAGTCAAGGGTGAGATAATTACTATGTTTGTTTATGGCACTATTTAGTGTTTTATGTCTTTGTCTATTCCTAGTACCATTGTTGAAATTATGTTGTGAATTCAATAGTTGATTACCAATTGTCTAATTTTGTTCTTAGAAACTATTGCTACTTTTGTGTTTTTGTAAAAATGGCCCTTCAAAAACCTCCTCTACCTTAACAAAAAATATTTTTTCACATGTGTGCCAAGCCAGCTCAAAATGACTAGTAGAATTGGATGAGAAACTTAAAAAAAAATTAAAACTTGAATATCAAGTTCATTCCCATGCACCTTAGGATCGTGATAATTTAATCCCATGCCACACAAATATAAAACTCAAGGATAAAATTATAATTTGAAGGCAACAAGAAAATGTATGGAAGTACATGTAAATGAGTATAATAATCATGAACATGTTGGAAATATGAATAATGATGTTATTGATATCAAACTTTGTTGGATATGTAGTCACTGAATGATTGAGGTCTATTCCCAAATGTTGATGTGATGTCCAAGTGCTTGTATGATATATTGGATAACATTGCTAAGAGACTCATGGAGTGACTATATTTCAGTATATAATGCAATAAATAATGATATTTTGGCTTGCCAATTTTTATTATATGTATTTTATATCTACAAGAAAGATACATTCAAAGTTTCAAGTGCTCAATCCTTCGAAAAATGAAATGGTGAATGACTGAGTGTTTATTTGTATAGCTCGACAAAGTATCTATTATTGAAGTGCTTAGCATTCCTCCACTAATGATGTTTTTGTGTTGCAGATTTTAGATATGATTTGTTTATGTCAAGTGTTGATATGTTGTGCGTTGCAAGTGTTTTTGGTGTATCACATGTCAAATTGAGAAGGAAGGGTTGGATTGCTTCACCTATTATATATTTGGGTGTTGACCTAAGTGATTTGAGACCATGTGGTAGAGTAGAGTGATTAATACAAAGTTTTGGTAGTTCTTGGAGGCCATACCAAATTGGTTTGATGGTATGCACACTTTAATTTCCTTTTGGAAGGCATTGGAGATAGGTTTAATATGGTTGTATGTTATGGAGGATATATATGTTAAATTTGTTTGTGGAATGTACAAATGTGTGTGAAATTTGTATTGAATAAGTGTGAAGGTGTGAAAGTGCAAATATAGAGAAAATGGTGAGTGAATATTGTGAAAGATAATAATAAAGCAAAAAATATTTATGCATGGAATAGAGAATTGCATTAACATTTTTGTGAGTGCCTTTTCTACCACTATTCACTAATTATATTCATTGTAATGATATGATATTGTATCTGCTTTAAAGAAGTGATTTTTTGTCTACAAATCTTTTGTATCTTTCCCTAAGGCAATGCACCTTAACTTGCACTCCAGGGAGCAGTGAGATTCCTTGGTAGTGAGCCTAAAACAATCATTGTAAAGCTATTATTCATAGTGTTAGTTGGATCTCATCATGATTACCCTCCTTGGGTTTTTCATATACAAAATATTGGTGTTCTTGTGTGTTAGATATTTTGCTCATGTTATTGACTTATGCATATGTGATGAATTGATTTAATGGGTCAAAATTGGTTATGATTTTGTTGGAAATTTGAATTTTCCCGAGCCTCTAATGTGCCCATGTACCTATTATGAGATCTTAGACATGAGTAAATGCAACCCATATTTTGGAGAATGAAATCTCCAGTTGGCTCCTGACATTGTAGAATAAATATATGGCAGAAAATTAAATGCTGGTAGGTGAGTTTGAATTTGAAATTTTGTGTAGGAATTTTTTTGGGTAGCACAAGAAAAAAGGAAATAATGTTTCAAAATTTTATTTAGTCTGTGCAAGTGAATGTTTTGTATATGCAATAGAAGAAATAAGTTTTTCCGCTCTGTGTGATTTAGAAAATATTGCAGCAATAATTGTTTTTTTTATTGGTTGAGCAGTGATTCCTCCAGCTCCTAGTGAGCATTTAGTAAGAGCTTTGAGAATCTCAAGATTGTGTTTAGGTGCAGCTTCTGACCGCTGTAAAGTAGACTATAGTTTGTGGTTTGTATTTTCTAAGTTTGTAGTTTTAAATTTGTAAATTTTTTTTTCAGCTTTGAAATATAAAGCAAGAAATAAATCTTGCATATCTCTTGCTCTGTGTATTGTCTCCTTCTTTTTTTGGTATTCCATTGTGCATTCCTAGTGATTGGGAAATCAGAGTTTACAAGCTCTATGATTTGTCCTATTTTGGGGATTTTAGGTTGTTTCATGATATCAAAGCTCCTTTGTGGGCAAATTTTATATTTTCAATTTTTAATATATGTTTTTCTTAGTTTATTGTTAGTATGTTATTACATTAAGCAATTCAATTAAAGAGGTTATGTAAATGTATTACATATATACTAGTTTCAACTTCTAATTGTATAGTTGAATAATACCTCTTTTTAAGACATTTTAGACCAAAATAAAATTAAAAGATTAAGTACTTTAGTTATAAATAAATAAAACTAAGAAAAAAATAAATCACAATTTAATTAAAAATAATTTAACTTATATATGATTTTATTTAAAGGAAGAACCATAGCATCAAATTATCTTAGAAATCAAAGGTGACCTTTGCTAAATTCACGATGAAATGATACTATTTTACATCTTATTTCTTTCAAAGAAATTAGGCAACCTAAATGTTGATCAAGTAAAATGTTTTACATGGTAAAAAGGATAACTATTGAGCACATATTAAACAATAATTCCATGCAACAGGAGTCCTGCCATCTCCCAAAAAAAGGAAAATTGGCTTCTATGATAGGAGGGAGGTGTAATCTATAAAACTATAGTATTAGCGTTGGTAGATGTTTAGGCTCCCCAACCAGCACTCCTAACTCAATTTGGAATTTAATTACAATCTCACCAACTAAATGAATATTCTCAATAAATTCTCAAACTAATTTATGAAAGAGAAAACAATATTTATTATGAATGAAGATCTTTTCCATGATAATTAAATCTTTTCATGTATTGATTTATATTCAAACAGTTGGTAATTTTTGTTAGGATAGGTTATCCTATTCCTAGGAGCCAGTATACAGACATCCTTTAGAAAATAGAGACAATAAACACAAGAAATATATTGAATTGAGGTGAATACAAAGGTACAATCGCTCTGCTTAAATAGGAAAGAGCTGTTAGGAAGAATGGACAAGGTTGAGATAGGTATCTTAACCTCGAGGAAGTAGAATTCAAGTATGACTTGACAATATCCATCTACCTCATAAATGTGTTGACCTAAGTAAACTTAATTAATGAGTAAACTAGTAACACATCATTTACTCCAACACTGCTCCTTATGTGTATCTTAAGGAGTACAACAATGTAGTAGAAAGAATTTAGGGGTCCCAACAATAATACCATTCTAGGCAACCATGTACAACTACAATATAGTCTCTCATAACAAGAGAAAAGGAGAAAATCTAGTGGTAGAAAAATACTCTCCAAAAGAGATAACATGAAGGTTTGAGAAGCCTTTAAAAAGATGTCATGAAATCATGATCATTTACATCACTAAAGCATGAAGAATCTGTAGACTACCATCGATGACTGATATGGTGTTAAATCTTATGATCCTCCTCTAAAAGGATCACGATTAGAAAGAAAACAATCTGTATGAGTGCTCCAAATGACACTTCTTAAACATTGATCAGATGACAAAAATGGAAATAACATATGTTGATCGAAGATACAGATGATACATGAATTTGCATCAGTGACCTTTACTACATAACCAATGATGTTGTTTGAGTGATACCATTATCACTTCTCAATAAAGTTGAAAATGCAAGTGTAATAGTCTAAAAGGAATGCAAGTGTAATAGTCTAAAACGAATGCAAGGGTATTGCAACACACTTCAAGTGAAACCAAAGAGCCTCCACAAAAAGGAATGCAAGAGTGTCTCAATGCGCTTCAAGCGAAACCAAGGAAGCATTAACAAAAATAGTATGATACCCCCCATAATGTCAATTTGGGTGAGGCTTGACAGATCCAATAAAATTATGTGTCACCATGCTATGCATAAGGGACCAAAAGTGTATTTGTAACTGAGAAAATGGCTTGTGTGGTCAAACTACACACTTTCATGAGGCAAGAATATCAATGATTTTTCTGTTGTCGTGGAGGAACTCACTTTTAGAAAGCTATGATTGGAAAACCAAGGCTCTACACAACCCCCATGGAAATTTATAATTCAGTGTGAGTACAATAATTTAATGAATTATCATGTGTGCAAAATCCCAAAAGACATGGGTGGACATTGGATCTTATATGTCTACAAAAAATTTGGTTATAAAGGATGATCAACTTATTTAAAGTACAACAACTCAAGAAAAAACCTTGAAAATAATTGCACCAAGCAATAGTGCATGAAATCACCTCTATGATGATGCTTCATTTTCCAAAACCAAACTCTAGATGTCCAAGTTATGGTCATTTGAAAAAATTAACTATGAGGGCTGAAAGGTGAAAAATAACCTACCCCTCTTGTGTACCTAGGGGCAAAGGTTTGGTCCTCCTTGGGACCATCAACTCAGCATGTTAGAAAAGAGTGCCCCTTCCAATGATAGAAAAGGCCCAAGAAGAGCTGAGTTGGTGGCTAGGTTTTATGGTAACTCTGCATGCCATTCACCATTGAATGAGGTGTTGAATAGACCATAAAAATATGCTTTACACTTTGAACATGGATAAAGGCCCACTCAAACTGCCAACCACCATTATTGCAAACCTTCCACAACCCACAAATCATGTGGCCACCAAATAAAGGTTTCAATAAATGGTTGGATCGAGAAACCATGAAAATAAATATACATTCTACAAAACCACCAGCTGTTTGGGTCCCAAATTAAGTCTGAAAGCTCATAGAATTAATAATGAAGAACCCATACATATAACAAAGAGTAGAAGAAATACATTGGTGGGATGTGGGACTAAAGTCCAAGAGTACTCACTATCCAACCATTTTGCATGGGCCCATGAACATTATGTAGCCAACTAATGCACCATTAAATTAGAGAAATGATGACAAGTAGTCGCCAAGGGCTTTTTAGAGAAATCCATGCAGGTAAATGAACTCACTAAGTGAAAAATAGAGGGCCAAAATACTGATCTCACCAACAAAAATCATATATGATTGTAGTGCTTCACAGAGAGGAAACCACCAGTCAATAAGGAATGCAACTCAAAATAGCTAATCCAAGTGTGGAGAGCATAAACCATGTTCACTGACCAAATGGAAAGCTTGATATGAAATATAAAGTGCATGCTAATCCAATAATGGATGTTGATATGATAGAATTTTTTGATGATGTGAGTGTTGAGGATAAGGGAAAGGTGGAGGTAGATCCACCAAGGACAGGTGCAGGTTCCTTCAAATATTCATATGTGATGCAAATTGAAGGCTAGCATGATAATACGCCTCCCAAATAAATGCAATATGCTTTCAAATAAACCGGTCAAAGAAAGACATTGTCCATACCTCCAATAATCAACACCTCCTACAAACTGAGAAAAACCACATTATCTACCAGCCCAAGAAAACAATGAGCATAATCACTTATTTATGCATAGTGATGAGGACAAGCTTGCAAACCTGATATACTTGTCAGCAAAGAAAGATTATCAATGAAGATTTCTACCATGTGATTGAATCCATGGGTTTCATTGTATTAGCACTTGCAATGAAAGGGAATGCTGGTAAAAAAAGTGAATTCACTTGTGATCTTCTAATGCTGCTCAAGAAACCATGAACTAGGAAAGAACTTGAGAATGCTAACAAAGAACCGTGACTAAGGCAATTAATACTGTTAAACGTGTGGTTGTCATTGAATCAAAAAATTGAACTATCAATATCCAATACAACCACTAGACTTATAGGATCCACTAGAGGTAGTTATTCCCTTGTCATGAATCTCGAGGGGAGCACTAAAGATTATCCAAGGGGATTCAAACCTGTGACCAAGATCTGATGCCACTTGTTACAAGTGTTGTTTCTATTGCACCAAAAGATTGAATTGTCAATTCCCAATACAATCACTAGACTTATAGAATCTACAGAAAGTGGTTAGTCCCTTGTCATAGATCCCAAGGGAAGTGCTGATCATTTTTCCAATAGATAGACTATGTGCAATGGATTTCCAATCACGTGTAGGCCAAATTTTTTGCTAGCTCCATGGAAATAGGTGGTCGTTAATTTCTGGTTAACTACATGTTGCTCTAGCTGATAATGGTAAACTAAAAGTCACCCCTGTCAAAGCAATTACAATTAAAATTGAAAAACTTTGCAGAAAATATGTGGTTCATCCCTAATCTAAAACAAAAACAAAGATGCTAGTTGTCAAGGAGCTTAATCTGCATAGATGTTAACAATCCAAAGAAGGGAACTGGAAGTGTTGGCTAAAAAGAAGGTGCCAGGAAAGGACAGAGTGCACACAAAAAAACAAAAAAAGAAAAGCCATGCCAAAAATCTACGTGGGCCCTACCAATAATGAGTTTTTGTATAGTAAAGCCTCAGTGTAGAAAAAAGGTACTCTTGTCAACTCTAACAATAATCATTTGATCTGCCAATAATCAATAAAGTTGTAAATGAATTATTGTAGATCAACATATTCAAGAACAATACAAAATATTAGCAGACTGGGCTCATACTCAATGAGAACAACATCAAAATAAAATAAATTTGATAACTAAATTCATGCTTATAGGAATTATTAGACCCTATACAACAACCACTACCCCTATATTCTTCTTTGCTGCTAGAGAATGAAGATATTAGAGAGTGGCCTCACTATCATAACTGACTTCTTAGGAATTATATAGTCTTTCCTTATGGGAACAACTCATGCTATTGGTAACTGCTAAGGCTCACTTTCAAGATCAACTTTGTGGGCTTAACCAGTGGTTTTATTTGAAAAACACACATCATGAATTGTAACAACCATAGTCAAACAACTTAGCTCATGCTCAATATGCAAATTTAAAAAGGATACGAATGGAACAATGTTTTAAGCTCTATTTTCAATTATTTATGAGGATGATATTACATATATTCACTAATACATTTGTACATTCTAGATGTTTTGCTAAGTACTTCTTGGTGTATTACATTAGAATACATTTTTTCTGAAAAACAAAATACTCAGATCAGAGGTGAAATTTTTACCTCAATATAGTAGCTAAAATCCATTTTTCTTATGAGTAAAATGATCTAAAACAACATATTGTAGACCTTATGGAAAGACATATTTTCAATTAGTGTCAAAACACTTAGTCAACTAGTGTCGACCGAGCCATCAAACATTATGCAAAGTCTCGAGTGATCAACATTGCTCGAGTGACCAGTATTGCCCGAGTGATCAATATGACCTGAGTGATAGTTTATCACCCAAGTAGACTTCTGGACTTGAGTGACAGTTTGAATCTGACCTTGCATATATTTTTATATATCGTTTTGTTTATTGCAAGCTGATTTACAGAGTTATTTTTTTGGATAAAGATATATATGTAAGATAGTTTGTTCTATCCAAGCAGTAGAATGTATGGTGCATATGTATAAAATGTATGCATAAGTGTAAAGACATGTGAATGTCAGTTTGATTAAGAACATAAGTGTTCATGACAATTGAGTCTCATCTATCACATTCAGGAGATCAGATATATTCAGAAGGGTCTTATTCAACAATCATAGTTGCACAGAGTAGATCATCAACTGGTTCATTGTCATAGGTGGATCAACAAAATCCTTTAACAAGGTGGACCTAACAGTCCTTTCTCTAAATCTCTTAATAGAGTTGCATTACTCATTGTATTGTATAAAATCCTTTGAAAGGGGGAATTAATAGTCCTTTCTATGCTCCTAACAGGGAAGACGATCAAAAGTGGTCATTGTAAGATCTAACAAGATAAATTTATACTGTAGTACTAAATCTGGTGGGTATCATCCCCACCCTAGTTTTACTTTCTTTTGGAAGGTTTCTAGAAGGGTAACCAAATATTGTGTTATGTGTTGTGTATGATTCTTTACTTTCAATTTCTATCCATGCAAATAAATAAGTTAATCTAATTGTGGGTTAAAAGGATTAAGTATTATTGGTTCTTATTCACCCCCCTCTCAGTCACTGGGCACATCATATATTTCCAATGATTAGTATCAGATAAATGGTTCTCTTATCAGAAGTTTAATAGCTTGAGAAAAGATCAGATGCTATGGAAACATATAGACTAGAGAAAGCCATCGAGAATGAAAAGATAGATCTTAAAGTGGCCATGGATCAGATCATGAAACTTAAGGAGCAGCTCTCTCTTTCCCTGAAAAGAAGAAAAGAATTAGCAGTACAGATGAATGACAAGAACTATATAGAAGAAAGAATTGAAGACTTTTGGAAGTACAAAAGTTCTAAAGAAGCTGATGCATCCATTGAAGACTTACTTACAAAGAATCTCGCTTTACATGAAGAAGTTAGAAAGTTGAAAAGAGAACATGAAACCCACTCAATCAGAATATGTGAAGTCATGGAACTAAAGAACAAAGTAGAAGATGACAGAAATATAGCACAAGAAGATAAAAGACTGCTGAGTATAAGATTAGAAGAAAAAGAAAATGAAATCCAACACTTGTCACTTCAACAAACTGATTTGGTAATTCAACTCAACAATGTAACATAGGAGGGTATGTGCAAGATCATGGGGGGCCAAACTATGCCCTTAAGTGGCAATGAAAAATCAGCAAAATCAGGGTTAGTCAACTTGACGTGAAAATTTGAACTAGCTATCAACTTAATATCAAAAATTTGTAAGAATAAAATCCCTAGGAAATTGATTTTAGTTTCTAAACTACTAGGTCTTTTCTGAAAAAAAGTTAATATGATTGGTGAAAAGTATAGATTTCAATGCAATAGTACAAAAATTTTAGGAAAAAAATAAGAAGTAGGTGTATGTCTGACCACCTTAATCATAATCAAATGATAATATTTTTTTATAAGATTTTATATAAAAGTAGTAGACTCCTTTCCAGATGTGACGCATATTTTTGTATAATTTTATGCTAAAAAAATAATTAATTATGAATTATCTGCTACAACATTTTCAGAATTAAAAAACTCCCGTGTCTGACCACCTTAACTCATTGAAAACTTTACCAAATTCAAAAAAATAAAAAAAT
>MU226950.1:575160-637226 GCA_018584345.1 Thuja plicata
ACAAACCTTATATGGTTTTTGGGGTTTTTGGGCCTTCTGGACACAATGGTGGTGTCCGTTTGAGCCCAAAGTGCCTCCAAAAATAGAGACCCCCCAGAACCACGAAAAGAAGCCAAAAAAGCTTCTGCAACCCTCTGAGCTTCAGTAAAATAGGAGCAGCGAACAGCAGATCAGCTCTGATACCATGTTGAGATTGATGAATATCAATCTACCCAAGAACCCTGCATGCAAAACTGCTATGAGAATGAAGACAGAAGGTAGAAGAAACAGAAGCTATGGCGGCCGATAGGCCAGAGATTGAAAAAACATGTTGCAAGAAATGATATTCTATTAACAACAATAATGAAATTACAATCTCGGTAAGAATTACAAAGCGGACAATCCTTATAAAGGATGCCGAAACCCTAAAAAGGGAAACTAACAGAAATAGAAACTACCTAAGGTTAGCTTAAGCAAACTAGAGTGAATAGGGAAGTTACTAATTAGATCATAATGATTTAAATTAGTAACCCCGATAGACTATTACTCTAACAAAGATTGATGATTGAACCCAAAAGTGAAATAGCCTTCAAAGCCTCAGTTCATGGTAAGAAACCTTTGCACATCTCTAGCAATAATGAGAAAGAAGAAGTTGATGAAGAACTAGAAGAAATCATTGCCATGATTGCTAAAAGAGAAAAGAAAGGCAAAGGAAAGTATGAAGGATAGTTTCCATTCAAATGTTTTTCATGCAAAAAGATTGGCCACTTTGCATCCAAGTGTCCTACAAGAGTAAAGAAATTCAGATCTGACTATAAGCCAAAATATAGAAAGGAATGCTATCATGGTGAAGAAGGTGTAACTGATGAAGATTCAGGAGAAGATGAAATTGGATTCATTTCCCTTAAAGACATGGAAAAATTTCTTGAGGAAATGGACATTGAAGATGAAAAGGAAGCACAAGAGTTAGCCCTAATTTCCAAAGCAGACATCAGAACTGATTGATCATTGACAGTGGATGCTCTCACCACATGACAGGTGATAAAGACAAATTTGTTCATCTAGACAAGTACAAAGGTGGTATGGTTAGATTTGGTGATAACACTCCCAAACCTATCATAGGAAGAGGATCTATCACCCTGGATGGAAAGAATAAGACAAATGATGTTATGTATGTTGATGGATTGCATTACAATTTACTAAGTGTTGGACAGCTACTCGACAAAGGTTATCATTTGGAATTCAGAGACAACAAATGCATCATTAGAAACAAATATGGAGACATGATTGCATCAGGCTAAAAAACAAAAGGTAATGTTTCTTAGCTCAATTCAGATGTAAGTTATTTTGTTGCAAAATTGGATGACAGTTGGTTATGGCACAAGAGACTCTATCATATCAATTTTGATAATATAGTAAAGATAAGAAATGACAAGGCAGTTAGAGACCTTCCAAATATTGCAAGACTAGTTGACACAATGTGCAGGGAATGTATTATGGGAAAGCATGTAAGGATCTCTTTCATAAGCAAGCAGAACTCAGCTGAAAATAAGTTAGACCTAGTGCATACAGATTTATGTGGTCCTACTCAAACAAGATCATACTACGAAGAAAGGTATTTCATTTTGTTTGTTGATGATTTCTCAGGGATGATGTGGGTTGCGTTCTTAAAGGAGAAGTCTGAAGCCTTTGAGAAGTTCAAAATATTCAAAGCTAAACTTGAGAATGAATCTGGATTAAAACTAAAATGTCCAAGATCAGATAGAGGAGGATAATTTACCTCTGACCAGTTTTATGAAAACTGTGAAGAAAATGGAATCAAAAGAAAATTGAGTGCACCTAGAACCCCTCAGCAGAATGGGATAGCAGAAAGAAGGAACAAGATCATACTTGATACTTCGTGCACTATGATGAATGAAGGAAATGTTGCACACCTATTGGAGAGATGCAGTCAATACAACAGTCTATACTATCAATAGAACACAACTAAGACCAGGCGCATATAAGAATCCTTATGAACTTTGGTTTGGTAATGTACCTACAATAAAATACTTTCGAATCTTTGGTAGCAAGTGCTACATCAAGAGAGATGATGGTATTGGTAAGTTTGATTCTAGAAGCGATGAAGGTATTTTTCTTGGTTATTCTACTAAAAGCAAAGCATACAAATGTTTCAATTTAAGATTAAAGAGGATAATTGAAAGTACTCATGTAAATATTGATGAGAACTTCATGTTTAAAGAGAGGTACTATGAATATGCACCTATGATTGAGGATGAACCCAGGCCTAACAATAAAGACACTGTTATTGAAGAAATGTTTGATTGCATTGATGTATCATGTAATGAACCCGAATCAAGAAAAGAAGTATCATAGATTAAAAATGAGTATGTCACACCAAAAGTTTCAAAATTCACATCTAGGTATCATTCAAAAGATGATATCATTGGAGATCAGAGCAGCAGTGTTTTGACTAGATCTAAAGCAAAAAGTTTAACAGTGGATGAAGAGGTATGTTTACTTTCACAGATTGAACCTTTAAATGTTGAAGATGCTTGCAAGGATTGTGATTAGAAGAAATCAATGGAAGAAGAATTAGATCAAATAATAAAAAATGATACATGGGAATTGGTTCCTAGACCCAGTGACAAAAATGTGATTGGAATAAAGTGGGTATTCAGGAACAAGATGAATGAAGATGGTACAGTGGTCAGAAACAAAGCAAGACTAGTGTGTAAAGGATATCCACAGAGGGAAGGGATAGATTACACTGACACATTTGCCCCAGTGAGCAGACTAGAAGCCATTAAGTTATTCTTGGCCTATGAAACATTCAAAGACTTTGAAGTATATCAAATGGATGTCAAATCAGCCTTTCTAAATGGTGACTTGAAGGAAGAAGTCTACATAGAATAGCCTGAAGGATTTAATCTATCAGATAAACTAGACATGGTATGTAGATTGAAGAAAGCACTCTATGGACTTGAACAGACCCCAAGAGCTTGGTATGAGAGATTAGATGGTTATCTTACCAAGATTGGATTTAAGAAAGGAGCAACAGACTGTAACCTATTCATAAGAGAGACACCTAATGGATTATTACTTGTTGGCATATTTGTTGATGACATTATCTTTGGAGGTAATGACAAGCTTAGTGCAAAATTTGCAAAAGAAAAGGAGAATGAATTTGAAATGAGCATGATTGGTCCTATAAAATATTTTTTGAGATTAAATGTAAAGCAGACAGATAAAGGAATATTTATAAATCAGTCCAACTATGTGAAGGAAATATTGAAGACTTTCAAGATGGAAGACTGTAAGCCAGTATGCACTCCTATGATAACAGGAAGAAATCTTTCTAAAGAAGATGATTCCGCAGCAGTTGACAAGACATTGTATAAGTCTATGATTGGAAAACTCATATATCTTACTCAATCTAGACCAGGCATATCTAATGCAGTTGGCATTGTTGGTAGATTTGTAGCTGCACCAAAACAGAATCACCTAATGGGAATAGAGATAATATTCATATATCTAAAGGGAACTATAGACTATGGTTTATGGTATCATAATTCAAAGAATGTACAACTTCATGTGTATACAGATGCAGATTGGGCAGGTTGTATTGATGACAGGAAGAGTACTTCTAGAGGAGCAGTATTTCTTGGAGATAGGTTGGTTTCTTGGGTAAGAAAGAAGCATAATTGTATCTCTCAGTTAACAACAGAAGATGAATATGTTGCAGTAGCATTAAATTGTTCAAAAATGGTTTGGATCAAGAAAATGGTTAAAGATTTGTGTATTCAAGTTGATTATCCTATTGTTATTCACTATGATAACACTAGTACTATTAACATGTCCAAGAATCCTGTGATGCACACATGGACAAAACACATTGAGATCAAATACCATTTTCTTAGAGAAAAAGTTGCAGATAATGAAGTAAAACTAGACTATGTGAGCACCAAAGAACAGTTGGCAGATATTTTCACAAAGCTTTTATCAAAAGATACTTTTGAGTATCTTAGGGAGAAGCTGGGAGTAATTCCCTCTCCTGAGTCTGATTAGATAAAGCAACAAGAACATCAGTCCATAGTGACTGATGAATGGTTGACTACTCTACTTCTGGAGTAGTACCTGTGCCTAATTTTTTATGGTGCCCTTTTCCATTGATGTCAAAGGGGGAGTATATAGTAAGGGGGAGCATATACTCTAGGAGAGTATAAACATAGATAGATGAGATACAATAGTGTAGAGGAATCTTTGATGAGGATATTGAGAAGATTGTAAAAAGAAAGAAGACACCATGTGATGAAGATGTTTTTAATATCATATGTTGCCATCAATGTCAAAGGGGGAGATTGTTGGAGATTTACTTCTGCAGCTAATTGATTGTATGTTTGTCATTGATGAAAACATATAATATACAGTAGTGTTCTGTATGTACTTATCAGAATGATGCTATTAAGCCTTGTGCGGTTATATTCATGTTGTAGAAATTTTGTTTATGTTTTGTTCATACACGCAGACTTAGATATGAAGTTTTAGTTGTGTTGTGTAATTCTGTTAACGACACTTACAGTTTCTGGAGTTTGTCTGTACAGAGCCGACATATTCCATTGGTTCTTGAGTTGCACCTATCTTTGGGATATGTGTGTGTATATTCAAGTTTAGTGATGAGTTGAAGATAGTTATCTGAAGGAGCCAAGCATGTTTCAACAAGATTTCTATGTTAGAGTTAATTTGGTGAGGCCGACTTTGTGAAGCGTCGCTTCTATTCAATTTATATTGCACGGTTGTAATTATGGTTGCATGATTAGTTAAGCTGACAAAGATGTTATGAAGAGTTTCCTAACAGGTCCCATGATCTCATACCTTGAGGAAAATACTTTTAGTAGTTCATTTGTGAAATGCTAAGTGTGAATGATAAGATAAGAGACAGAAAAAGTAGAGAGCAGAATATCAGTTGTGTTTCATTCATCAAGGATCTATGTGAAGAATAAGTGGAAGATTACAATACATTGGAATGAATCAAGACAACAGTTATACTCTACAGTTCATCATCAGATATAGTGCATATCTATTCTACAGAAGGTTGTGGCCTTCGCCATTGAAGCAATGAGCTTCTGCACAGTGAGTCCTCACCCTTACCAGGGTTATTTGTCAAAGACTCCTAATAGGGTCAAACCCTTAACCAGGTCACTATACTTATTGCATTGTAAAGAACAACTCCTAAAAGGGTTGCAAAAGCTTCTAACAGGTATTATTATAAGCAAGTATAGTTCATTGTGGGTATTAATTCCCACCAAGGTTTTTACTGTTTGGTTTCCCTGTAACCAAATTGTGTTATCTGAATGTGCATTTACTTTATTGCATTCTGGAGTTAATAAAAGAAAAGAATTAAATTAGCTGATAACTGATTCACCCCCCCCCCCCCCNCTGATAACTGATTCCCCCCCCCCCCCCCCTCTCAATTATCCTTTGGGACTATTCTAACACATATATGATAGCTATGAAAGCTATCTAAAAGATTGGCATTTCAAAAAGTGCTTTTATAAAGCAAGGGAACCTAATATAAAGAATTTTAGATTTAATCTAAATGAGGAATTATGAAGAGGATCAAGCACCAGATACCGATATCAAAAAAGTATGATAACAATTACATTTGCACTCATAATAATCTCAAACACTTAAAATAACAAACTACATAAAAATATACATTAAAACAACATAATGTTTATTACTATTATAGATTGAGTGTAATCATGCCCACATTCCTATGAAATTACAACCTATTTCTTAATATGAAATTTTTTTTATATTGGATGTTTCCATTCATTCGATTTTATTGGATTAAATTAAATGATTTGGCTGAGGAACGGGTATGGAAGTTGGCTCTGAAAGTTCCATGAGAATTATACGAATATATGTTTCCATATGGGAGAACTAGCCATAAAACTCCTCAAATTGTGATTGTGTTTCAAGAAGCATCAATGTCGATAATTAAGAATCCTATGATGAATATCGTGAGAATCCTTATTTTCCTCATTAAAAGTGCTCATACCAAGCACAAGAAAATAAAAGAATTGCTTATAATTGGTGAAGAAATCAAGAGAAAAACTGGCAAAGAGCTCTACAAGCTTGATGTTGCATGGCAAGAAGCGATCCATGTGTCATTTTGGGCATCATGAATTTTCATGCAGCAACAGAACTGGGCACAATTTTTATGTAGCTCTTACACAACACCATCTTTCTTTGGCTTATGAGGTTGTATAGAAGATAAAAATTGTAACAACTTCCCTCAATTACTAATCATTTTTTTTCTATTTTCTTTTCATTCCTATATGCTTCCACTTGACAGTGTTTACTTCCATAATTATGGTCATCCCTAGACCCAAACCTAACTTTCAAGGGTTCATTCCTAATGACCGTGTCTGCATATCCTCTTGTGAAAAGTCAAAAGCTTCATAGTTTGAACAAAGATGGAGTTTATCCTCTCCTCTTGATGAGATATTTTATCTCTTTAGACCTTGACTATTAATTAAGGGAATCTTTAAAATTTACCCATTACAATAAAAGGTATGCCATCAAGTGTTGGTTTCATGTCCATTATTATCAATCAATAATTTTACCAACTTACATATATGCAGAAGGATCATATCACAAATCACATCCATAATAATGATCTTGAACATACATCACATATACAAATGACTAGCTCATACACATCACTAGTATACAAGCTAACTAGCTTTGTCATACATCACCTACATAATGAGTAGCTACAACCTATATCACAACTATAATAGTGGCCAACTCATGATTGAATCACAAAGACAATAGTTAGTGGCTCAAATAAGCATCATAAATAAAAAAATGAAAAGATCATATACAATAACTAATCATTCGCTATCCACAGTGCATCCCAAAGAGAAGGAATGTTTATGCATTGCACACTACACCATGGGTCCCATTCATTTCCCCGGTCTTTTGCACTGGTAAATACTTGGGAAGAGGATTTTTTTCACCCCATAATACACCATGATTCATCCTCAACCCAACAAAGTCAAGAATGCCATTTCCACATTCAAGCTATGCCAAAAATTATATCATAAGGTTGGTCAACTTATCACCTACCAATTATTCATTAGAAATCCTCTTCCCTTTAGTCCATTGGATAACTAAGCAATGAGAACATTGATCACCAACATTTCACTAATCTTAAGGCTAATGCTTTTGGAAAAATTCATCCTACTATCTATATAGAATGTAACTAACAGTATCATGACATCATATGCTTCTTGAGTACTGTCAATCTTGAGCATGGATAAACTTATCTCTAAATTAGTCATAGGATATCCATCGGTGATCACCTCAGATGGATAAGGGTAGCCCACATAGTGAGGTAACAAGCTCTACCTATGACCTCATAGGGCTGCTACCCATCTGTAGCCATAAACACCATCTTTTGTACCATGCTTAGCATAAATAATTGGAAGAGAGGTTCATAATTTAGAACAAGTAGATCATAATTGAATGGTCTAGGAGTACATACACAAATTATTTATAAGCCTTGGATTAAATTTCTCAAACACATAACAATTACATCAAACCAATGTATTATGATCTCTACTCAACATGTAACTTTTTAAGTAGATACCAACTATAAGGTAGTCAACCTAATTTAATTCCTTTATCATTCTATTCGAAGCACATTATGTATTATATATAACTTATTAGTTTTTCTTAACTATTTCATAACTATTTATTACCCATTTCATCCTCACCTAATTAAGCCTACTAAAGAGGAAGGTTAATCAAGTAAGGAATAATCTCAATCCCTATAGTTACCCCCCTCCGGACTTCCCCTATGAACTTGAGGTCACAAGGGTATCCTTTATCCATGCCCCACCTACATTTCTACTTCCAAAGGAGTCAAAGTTACATGTAGTTCTCCTCATAAGGCTTCTTAAAGGATGTCTACCAAAAAGTTCTCAAGGTTTTGTCATATCAACATAGGGGCTATGTTGATTGCTCAAACCAAATTTTACCTTTGTTCACAGGAATCCCATATGAAAGCTATTTTTTTAAAGTTTCATTTAATAGGTTCAAGATTGAGTTTATTCTACTCAAGGGGTCAATCAATACCTTGTGGTTGAGCAAGGAAGGTAAATAGAACATTAGAGGAACTTGATTACCTAGTGTCTATGCGATAGATTTTCCCATGTGTAGTTGATTAACACAATTATGTCTACTAATTTCCCAATTTATATGATTTTACCACCATATATTTGCCAATGTAGGAGCATACTATCATTATTCCCTACAAGGGATGATATGATACATGTATTAATGCCAAGTAACATGATAATTATTGTCTCATCTTATGTTGAGGCCAATATGGTATATGAGCACATATAAATTTAGCTTAACTTAGATTAATACCCACTTAGTATGTTTCAATTATACTAAGTATCATTATAATACATGACATCATCTTAATAAAACCATTTAAGTCCCTTTTAATCCTTCGAGACATATGTTGATATTTCAAAACTTGCAAAAGTGTGATTGATGTTTTAGCAACACTCTTGAAAATCGATAACACTAGGCTCATTGTATCTTGGTATAGGATGTACACTCCGTAGTAATAGCAATAATAATATTCTTACTATTCTAGTTTCAGTTTTTTCCTTATTTTGTAACTCCTTATTTGTAAATAGCTTGGTTTTTGGACTATACAACTTTTGCATTTGAAATTTATGACTAAATGCTTCTTGTAATGATGGATATCAACATGACAAGATACAAACCATAATATTTTCTTATATAATTATTCAATTTGAGGAAATAATGTTTAAGGATCACCCATAAATTTTATTTTTAAATATATTTATCCGATAGGCTTGAAGTGCGAGATTGCTCACGTATGGTTGATCAATAGCAATACCTGTCTCACGCAAAACCGCTAATACTCTGGTTTTTTTGGTTGCAAAAGTGGGTCTTCCAAACCACGCTCAGGGTTTGTTTCTTAATTTTTTACTCCTCCTCTGCAATCCGTAGTGAAGGGCTTGATGTTTTTATTACTCCTCCTCTACAATCCGTAGGCAAGGGCTTTAAGTTTTCATGATTGTTGTGTTTGTTCCAGGAGTTTGTAAATGTTTTCATGATTATTACATTTGTTCCCATAGTTTATAATGGTGAGAGGCTTTAATGCAGAGTGCACAAGACCCACCCAATGCTCTGCATTTTTATCATGGTTCTATGTTTCACATTGCCCAGAGAAGTTACTTCTCACCTATAGCCAAGTAATGACCACCCATATAATACGGGAACTCCATAGAAGAGAATAGCGGACACCCAAAATTTGGGGTTTTCCAGTGCTCAAGCATCTTCTCCAGCTTATTATGCATATTTTGTTTTCTGTTGTTTTGTTTTCCATTGTTTTGTTCTTGTGATCAAGAATTATAACCATAAATTTGGGGTTTCGTTTCACTGGAACAAAGAAGATAATTTTTTGTACTGCATATATATATGTTTCCATGTGATTATTGTTTTTCCTTGTTCCAACAATCATTTTCCAATTTTCGTAGAAAAGGGGATTTACAACCCACATTCTATAATGGCTTTGTGGGTGATGCCATAAACCCTATGTGCACTTCCAAACTTCTCTTTACTCTTTAAGGCTCCCTTCGCTGCGAACACATAAACTCGAGCACTTCCCACCATTGATTTTACCTTAAACTTTTCAATTCTGTGCATATCCAGCGAGATCGCGTTAAGGGATGAGATCACAGTTCACTTGAGGCATTCTAAAATCATTTGAGATTTGATGGATGTCATACCCTGTTCCATACTTCCACATTTGCAAACATTTCACTCGGTACTTGCTTTAAAGATTTTAAAGCGTTCTGTAAAATCAGTCGGTGTCTATAAAATCTTAATATTTTTGTGTGTTTTCTTTTGTTTGAACTATTTGGAATTTGTCAAACTTTTTGTTGGCTTCTCTCTGTTAGGAATGAGCATATGAGAGCAGACATTTTTTGTGCAATCTTGCAGCTGTAGCTTTCATGAGACCGTGCTTCGTACCATACAACTCACGTGCCTTGTTTGTGCCTCCTGATTTTGCAAAGGCATCTGCTATGGAAACTGTTGCAGAGGATGTCCTTACCCTGTTCTTAAACTCTTTGTTTTGGAATGGCAGGAATATACTGGAAAAGGCATGGAAATTGACTTTACATGTAGGCAGTTGTGTTTCCTTGGCCATTAATGAGTAACAAGGAGTTATCTATTTAAATAAGATTCAAACTATATTTAATAAATAGTACAATGGATATACAATGTTAATTAGCCTAAATATATTTCCCATAATTTTGTCACTTAGTTGAAATTGTCATTTGGATTGAGATGTTTGGTTGAATTGTGGAATCCCATATACATTGATAAAATATGTTGTGCCTAAAGTATCGGTTATTTTCTTTTACTGCAATAAGGGGTTTTCTATTAGAATAAGTTTTAGTTTGCAAGTATTTTTATTGTTTTTTATTATTTAATGATTGGGATCTCACTGTGATCTCAATCATAGTTTGGGATATTATATTCATAATGAGGATATTTTCTAGTTTGAGCTGATAAGGTAAGGCCTAAAGGCCAACATGACCGTGCACATTTTTTTTCTCAAGTTGAAAACTCGTGTGGAGAATCTGGATTTATGTAATGGCTGTCCTAGACTAGGAAACCTGATTATGTATAGGTTGCTATAGACTAAGAAACTTGGTTATCCATTGCAGGAAGGACTATCATACAAGAATGACAGAAAAAAATGGTAGTTTCTACGGTCTGTTAGATATTCACTAATTCGTATTGAGAGTCTGCCAACATCTTGTTTCTTTCCTATTTATTTTCATAATTTGGCATTTTGTTACGTGTGTCTCACGTCTTCTTATATATGTGGGTGTGTGTATTTTTGTTTATATGAGGATTAGTTGGTTATGGATTAAAGTTTAAAACTTCAATCTAGTTGTTCAACTGCTCAACATTACCATGGTGGTAAAGATAAAATCCTGTCAAAGGTGTTCATAGTAGCCTACAAGCAGAGTTAGTACCAAACTTGGTATGGATTTCATTGTAGAATTGCTCATGATAGGAGCCAATTTTATAGTTGTGAGCCTTGTGGTGGGCATAATTGTTTTTACACTATGATCACTAATCAGTTCTTATTTACACATGCTTAAACTCAGTTGTAAGAGACTTTATTTTCAGAGGTTGATAAGAGGATAGCTTTCAAGGGAAAAAAATATATAGGAAATTTCATGAAAATATTATATTTCTTTTTACAGGGATTTCACTTTATAAGCCACTTGTTATTAAAAATTTAAAATTAATGTAAGATTAGAAACACTCAGTCTTCCTTGGAATCACTTTTAATGTGATTTATCAAAGAAGACAGACAAGAGAAAATTCTAGGCTTCAAATAGGATTCATTTCCTTATAAATATATTGGTATACCATTCTTTATAGAGGAAAACAAAATTTATTATTGGACAACTATTTCTTCTTCAATGATAAGATCTATCTTCTTCTTTCCTATTTTCTGAAAGTTAAGTCTGTATAGGAACAATTATTGAAGTTTTACCATTCTTTTGTGATCTCACTATTTGCTGAGTTAGGCATGGTATCATGGTTTTTCTTTTGTGCGTATATGGCTGATTTTATATTTTCTATTTATAATATATATCAATTATTAACATTTTTAGCTATGAGAGCTTGATAGTTTAGACCCTATGCAAAAGTCCATTCAGTATTGCACTGAATTAATTTGTATTGTACTGCAAACTTAGAGTATATACTATATATTTTTTCTGTGACCATATGTAGGTGTTGGTATACAGTTGGATTCATTTTTTACCGTAGAAGTATGCTTCAGTGGCATAGTATGCTTATGGTATGTTGTTGTGTAGTAGTTCTTGAAATTGTTATTGGTTGTCTCCTTACACAACTAATTCATATTGTGCAGGCTATTTCTAATTCAACTTTAACACAACTAAGGAGTTCATTTCCAATTCAACTTTAACACAACTAATTTGTATTGTGCAGGCTATTTAAGTTAACCAGAAGAGAACATAGGACACGCAAAAATTGGGGCTTTGCATTGCTCGAGCTTCTTCTCTAGGTTAATATGCATATTTTCTTTTCCATTCCCCACTGCCTATGATTTGTTTTCTGCAATTGTGTTAAATTTCTCAATGCCCCTATTTCTTATTTTGGTTCATATTAGTATTACCCAAAATGTAGTAATCAGTAACAACATAGTACCCAAAAGCATTAGAAGTTGGTTTTTTGATTACTTAGAAGCATGACAATGTCGATAGTTCAAATAAATAGTTTTGGCTGGTTTTCATGGCACAGACTAACATACTCCTGAAATATTTATTAGGTGAATGGCACAGGTTCATAGTAATACTACTAAAACATTCAGAATGCCATGTAACTAGAAGGAATTTACTGTACATTCTACCTAGATAAAATATGATGTATGTACACATCCAAAGGCATTATATTTGCAATCCAAATTAAAAATTTTGGGATTAGTCTGAAAGGGATCATACATGTATTCTAAATTAAATAATCCTTTAAGATCTGGGATCAATATTGAAGGCATTATAGGTGTAAGATTTCTACCCAAGAATGCAAGTGATTGAGAGAAAGAAAAATAGAAATCAAATATGATCCAAATAAACTGTATTCAACTCAAGAGAATGCAAAGCAATACACTATCTAATGAGATAATGTATTGAGGAATTGAGGTTATTACAAAGGTACAAAGGTTTTTCTTATATAGGCAAGAGTAGATATGAAACATGGACATGGTTGAGACAAGTGTCTCAACTTAGAGGAAGGAGAGTAGATAGCAAACATGGACATGGTTTATACAAGTGTCTTTATCATTGAGTCCAAGTTGGACTCAATGATATCCATCAACCCAATTAATGAATGTACCTAAGTAAACTTAAGTAAAGAGTAAACAGTGAACTATTTACTCCAACACCCCCCTTTAAGTGCAACTTAGGAGAAAATGTAGACAAAATGCAAAGATGGGTCCTTACAACAAGGCCTGATAAGGTACCCATGTACAAAGAATCCCCTCAAATAGAAGAGAAGGAGAAAACCTAGTGGGAAAAAACTCCCTCATGAGAGGATAAAGCAACAAGGGATAATGAACCCCCCCAGAAGAGATGTCTCACACCCCCAAGAGAAATCGAAGATGAACATACTTGTTCTCAATGAAGGGTTTGGTGAAGATATCCGCAATTAGGTCTGCTGTAGGAAAAAACTACAAATCAATGACCTACGCCTGAATCAGTTCCCTTAGAAAATGCATGTGGATCTCAATGTGTTTGGTTCGTTGATGATGAACTGAGTTTTTCGAGATCTGGATGGTGCTCTGGTTGTCACAGTAAATCACTGATGGGTCCTAAAAAGTGATGCTAAGTTCAGTGGGGATATTATGAATCCAGATAGCCTCTATGGTGGCATTGAAAGCCCCCCGATACTCAGCCTCTATCGAAGAAAGAGAAATAACATGTTGCTTCTTGTTTTTCCAACAAATGGGACCAGAACCAAGGTGAAAATTGTATCCATATGTGGACTTGCAATCATCAAGATCACTAGCCCAATCAGAATCCGTATATCCAACCAAGTCTAAACTTGTTCCTACTGCATAGTGAATCCCATACCTATGAGTGCCCTGTATGTAGTGTAAGATGCATTTGGAAGCCTTCCAATGAAGCTCATGTGGCTCCATCATGAAGCATGAAACAATGCCAACTGCAAAACCCAATTCGGCCTATATATAATTTTTAAGGGTTCCGACCAAAACCATTTTGGCTGGACCTATTTTGGCCGAACCAATTTCGACCGAAACCCATCTGCCACATCGACGCCACATGGCACTGGATGTGAAAGTATGAGTTAGATAGATGAGGCTACCAACAAGCTGACAATACAAAGTAGCATCAACAAGTGGTGTGGAGCACTTTGCCTCAAGCTTGACTCCTGAGAAAAGGGGAGTTGGTGTAGGCTTACAATCAGCCATGTGAAAACGAGCCAAAATATCAAGAGAATACTTGGGTTGTGCAAGAGAGATCCCAAAAAAAGTCTAAGTAATCTCTATCCCGAGAAAATAGTGCAAGAGACCCAAGTTGGTCATGGAAAACCTATCATGTAGAGAAGTCTTAACAATTGCAATGATGGATGAAGTGCTCCCAGTGACAATCAAGTCATCAACATAGAGAGCCAAAAAGAGAAGAGAATCCTCTTGTTGCAAGATGTAGACATTTGGATCTGAGTGGCATTGAGAGAACCCAACCTAGAGAAGAAAGGCGTCCATCTTGGAATACCAAGCCTGTGGGGCTTGTTTCAGGCCATAAAGAGATTTCCTTAGTCTGCAAACTAGTGAAGAATCCTGAATGAACCCTTATGGCTGCTCCATGTAAATCTCCTCATGAAGATCCCCATGAAGAAATGTACTCTTCACATCCATCTGATGTACAACCCAACCATGAGCTAAACAAAGAGCAAGTATCAGGCGAATGGAGTTCATCTTGGCAATAGGGTCAAAGGTCTCAATATAGTCTATACCAGGAACCTGAGAGAACCCTTTAGCCACAAGTCATGCTTTGAACTTTTCAACTAATCCATCCGCTGCAAATTTGGTTCGATAGATCCACTTACACTGAACCATTTTTCTTCCCTTAGGAAGTGGAACAAGATCCCAAGTTTTTTTCTGAATCAAAGAATTGTACTCTTCCTCCATTGCTGAATCCCACTCAACAATACCTGATGCTTCATGAAAGGATTGTGGATCTGAAGATGTGGAAATATAGGAATGTGGAATGTCCTGATGTTGTGACCGAGTCCTCAGAGCATATGAAGGATCCCCAGTAAGAGTACCTATTGAATCAAGTGTCTAACGAGCCCAGTGAGGCATGTGAGGAGATGCAGTAGGAGAATCCCCATCCTCAGAATCTGAATTTGAAGAGGAGGAGGGAACTTCATGATCAACTCTGTGAGTAGAGGTAGCTGAAGGAAAATCATCCGAGTCACTAGCTAAATCTGCGATGGAGGAAGGAAGAAGAGAGGATGAGCTAGGAGAGATTTCCTCAAACTGCACACTTCGCTCAATGAAGAGCTCATGTGTCTTAGGATCCAAGAGCTGATATCCTTTGACACCATAGGGATAACCAACAAAGATACAAGGCCAAATCTGAGGTTCCAATGCTTTGTGCTTCTCCGAAGGAATGTGAGCCCATGTAGGGGAGCCAAAAACTCTGAAGTGTCATACAATAGGTTTCCTACCACACCAGGCTTCAAAAGGAGTCATTCCCTTCAATGCCTTATGTGGAACTCTATTCTTGATGTGAGAAGCACAATTGATAGCTTCTTCCCAATATTAAGGTGCAAGGGAACATGTGTGGATCATGCAACTAGCCATCTCTTTCAGGGACCTATTTTTCCTCTCGGTCACACCATTATGCTAAGGTGTGTAGGTGATAGTATGCTAAAGATCTATCCCTTCAAGAGTGCAAATTTGTTCAAAGTAGTGGTTCACATATTCTCTGCCATTGTTAGTGCAGAGAATCTTGACAACCTTTCCAGACTGTTTCTCAGTGCAAGCCTTGAACTCCGGAAATCTATCAAAGGCTTCTCCCTTTTGTTGAAGAAAGTAGACCCATGTGCATCTAGAATAGTCATCAATGAATGTGAGTAAGTAGCGAGCCTTACTAAAGGAAAAGGATTGTAATAGACCCGCCACATCACTATGAACTAGCTCAAGGAATTCTAAAGCCCTCCAAGCCTTTCCTTCATCAAACTTTTCGTCGGGATGTTTTCCTAAGGCACAACCAGAACAAACTCCATCTGAAAAACTGATCTTAGGAAGACCTGTGACCATATCCTTCTTGCTAAGCTGATGGAGATAGCAGAAGTTTAGATGGGCAAACTGCTCATGCGATAACTTTCTCACAGAATCTGAGTGAGTAAGCAAGGTAGTCAAATGTGAATCAGGTACAAAATGAGAGAAAGCATACAATCAAGACTCATGATCAGCCTTACCGACTGCAAGAAATGCATTATCTTCAAGACTCCTGATGGTGACAAAATCAGAAGCAAACTCAAATTTTCTACCATTCTTGGCAATCTGATAGACAGAGAGAAGGTTAGCTGACAAATTAGGTACACAAAGGACATCCTCAAATGTACCAATGTCAGCATCAACAAAAAATTTTCTGATGACTTCAAGAGGAGAGGCATCCCCAATGCGAATGTGGGGCACCGAACAAGGCTCCAACAAAGAAAATTGTGCTCTAATAGAACCCATGTGATGTGAGGCACCCAAGTCAAGAATCCACTTCTGAGAAGAATTTACAGTAGCAACTAGTGTAGTTTCTTTCCCTTTGCCTGATTTTGAAGGAGTAGAGGATTGTTGTGAAGAAGGAAGATTAATGTTGTTCTTTTTTAGAAGATCCTTTAGCTCATCGATCTGCTTCTTGTGACAAAAGTGTTCCTCATGACCAAATTTTTACAGTAGAAACAAGTTGGTCTTTCCTTCTTCTGATTGTTCCCCTTTGAGGAAGAGGAAGTGGAGTCTGTTATTGAGGCAGATGAAGACTATGCTTGATTTTTATGTGACTTTTTGTTGAACTTCTTTTGCTTCTTGTCAAGTTTCCCTCACTCTTTATGTTCCTTCGACTGACTAGCCAATAGGTCCTAGGACTGTGATGGCTTTAAGAGCCCCATGGAAAGAAGCTTTCTTGGTGCTTGCATTAACAATTCAAAAAATGAAGAAAAAGAAGGCATTGTATATGTAGAGCCCATAGTCAATCTATGAGTATGAAAACTTGAAACAAAAGTAGCGTATTCAGGTCCAAGTTTGTTAAGAGTACTCAAGACAAGTTGAATATCTTTTTTCTCTATGCCACATGCTTTACATTGTGCTCTCAAATCATTTACTTTTGTTACAAATTCTTGGATGTTGTCAAAAGACTTAGGATCTAGTGTCATTAGTTGATTATCAATTTGATATCCCCTAACTTCATTAGTTGTCCCATAGAGAGTTTTTAGTTTTTCCCATGCACCATGTGAATTATCTTTCCCATCAAGTTGAAACATTATATCAAGAGAAACTAAATTCCTAAGAGAACCTAGATCTTTTGTTTGTTCAAGCATCCAAAATATTTTTTCCTTAGCATCTGAGGGTTCAGTTATCTTTTCTTCAACATAGGGTGTGTACCCTTGTTGCATTAAGAAGTTCCATGCATTTTCTTTCCATGTATTGTAGTTTTATGGAGTTAGCAATGGAAACTTAACATTACCCATTGTGTAAGGAATAGAGAACTAGCAGAAGGAGATGCACAAGCACAATCACACAAAGAGACCCCCCCCTGAATTACACAATGAAGAAGCTCCCCCCAAGAAAAATGATTTGGCACTTTATAAGTAGCACGGTTACAATGTCCACTAGCAAGAGAATGCTGAGTGGACTTGACTTCAATGCTTTTACAAATCATCACAAAATGATCATATACTGAAATTATAATTTTGGTATAGACCCAAATGAAATTATTGGTACCACTGTAAAGTACATGAAAAAATATGCACTTTCAAAAAATGAATCACCTCGATCTGAGGTCGTATGCAAAATTTATGCAATTTTGAAAGTCCCAAAATGAGAACTACGTAGAGTCATGTGTGAGAATCTGAGATTTCCAGAAACTCCATACACTAAAATTAGAAACTATCCACACTAGCGTGTAGAGAATGAAAAATTAGCCAAAATCAAAAAAAGAATTTTGCAGATTGGAGACCGGGAGCCCAGTTATGGCCTTCAAAAGTCGAATTGCAATTTCCAAAATGCCAATGGAGAGGGGGTCTACTGTAGCTTTCTGATGTCATTTTTGCAAACAAATATAAGCTTTATGGAAAAACTAATAGATACCCAGATGGTATTTTGATGCGGCGAACAAAACTCGGAAGGCGTTTATTGTTTTGATCTATAGAAGATATGAGTCTGATGTAAAAAATGTCTTTTACCACCAAAACATGACCCCAACAACCAAAAAATGGCATGAAAAGTCTGAATAAGCTACCTCAGACATGAAAAAGAATGTTGCAACCCTAAAATATTGATCAAAATACATAAAATGCAAGCCGATTGTTAGATTTGAGCTTAGAGAGTCTCTAGGAAGCTCTAAAAAAAACTGCAACTGGCAAGTAAAAATATGAACCCCCCATAAACTAGATTTTTCTCCACACTTTTCTATTTCTCCATATCATCAAAAGATGCAAGAGAAGAGAATACTCATGTGCTTAAAAAAACAACTCTACACTCTCAAATTTCAAAACAATGCTAACCCACAACTCACAACTGCTCTGATACCATGTAAGATTTCTACCTGAGAATGCAAGTGATTGAGAGAAAGAAAAATAGAAATCAAATATGAGCCAAATAAACTATATTCAACTCAAGAGAATGCAAAGCAATACAATATCTAATGAGATAATGTATTGAGGAATTGAGGTTATTACAAAGGTACAAAGGCTCTGCTTATATAGGCAAGAGTAGATAGGAAATACGGGCATGGTTGAGACAAGTGTCTCAACTTAGAGGAAGGAGAGTAGATAGGAAACATGGACATGGTTGACACAAGTGTCTTTATCATTGAGTCCAAGTTGGACTCAATGATATCCATCTACCTAATTAATGAATGTACCTATGTAAACTTAAGTAAAGAGTAAACAGTGAACTATTTACTCCAACAATAGGTGCTCCAAGTTGAAATTGCAGTATTGGTTTGAAAAGCATTACAAGTGTAATATATGTTTAAAACTTTAATATCAATTACAAAAGCATCACAGGTTTAATAAAAGTTAATAAATGTAATCAGGTTAGTTCAAGTTGAAAACTATGGTATGTATGTAATCCAAGTTGAAATCTTAAAAATTGTATCATTAATCCCAAGGGCAGTCTGGGTGTCATCAAATTTTTTGACAGTGGTTTGGACTTTATATTATGGTGTTATAAACCTATGTTTACATAGAATTGTTAAGTTTCCTAATCCAAGTTGGTCTTGGAAAAATAATCCAGTTAAACTATGATTTTGAAGTCTATCTGCAGTTTTTAGTGTAGCTTAGTTGAGAAAATTCACAAGGGATAGCTTAGTGGCATGTGCAAGAGGTGTGATGATCCATCCACCGGGTCTTTTCTGGTAAAGAGGCATATTTTTCCATTGGTTTTTATTTTGTGATGTTAATTTGCAAATATCCATTAGCTATCACTTGTATGTGCAATCGGTTTAATAGTACACACCTATAGTTATATCCTTCCTTCAGATTTTTATTTTAAGTGATATTCTACATATTTAGTTTTTTAACAACTGTTTCATGAGTTTTATATTCCGGGGGAATTGATCTAAATACTTCAAGGAATTTAATGTTTTGAAGAGTCAAGATATTGAACTAATTTATAGGATCTGTTTGGCATGCTGCACTTAAAAGGTGGGTCATAGTTTAGAGTAAGGGCGATAGCATTCGCTAGAAGCCTAATGGAGAGCTCTATTGTTGACTGCAGATTTCAGCAATTTTTCAGATTTACATTTGTAAAAAAATTACAATTTCAGTCATGTTTGAAATCTTATAAAATTTCTTGTCTTTAAAAAAGATTGTTGACTATATTTTTGAACTATTCTTTCACATTTAAATTGTGTAAAAATTGTATTTGTTTCCTCTCTATTGTAGCTATATTATTGTGGAGGAAGTGTAAGTTTTGGGTAAACAATCTCTCTAGCTATTTTGTTTTGTTATCTTTTCACAACTTCTTATCTCTAGTTAAATGAGTCAAGTTGTAGGAAAAGGTGTGAATATTGAATGTTGTTAGTTTGGAGTATTAGCTAGTGTTATAAAACTGTATTTATAATAAAAATTATTATAACACCTAATATAAAAATATTGTTAGAACTATTTTCTTGTTGTTAGGCATATTATATATTCATCGTTACCTCATGTTAAATAAATAGTCATCTTCCCAATGAATACAAATTGTAACTGCTATTTTGCAAGTTTATTTCATAGATTTAACATTTATATCTCTTATTTAGGTCTTGGGAAATCCTCAACAACCAATTCATATTATTGATATTTAAAGTAGGTCCTCAGAAATCAGCATTCCACAACCATCGACTAGCTCAAATAAGTCTATCAATTGGAATGGCTTTCATGAAACAGAACTCCAGAATGTTACAAGTAGTATTTCCCTTTGTTGCCTGCATAATCTTGAATAACTAAAAGCTGCGAGTGCTCGTATTGGTGCTGTCAAATATTTTGAGATCCTTGTGGTGGAAGAAACATTGCATGAGTTGCATTCATACTACATAAAATATTTTGGCTTTTGTACTTTCCTATGAGAAATGTATTATGACGAGTATTACAGAGAAGGCAAGGCCTCTAATATTTGATGTGCATTTAAAAACTACCTAAACCTCCCGTGACACATTATATATTCAAGTTTCCCTTTGTAGTTTACCTCTGTTTGGACTTTCACTGACCCTATTACAAAAAAGGAGAAGTAAAAAATTTTTGGCCTCTTGTAATTAGCATATCTTCCACTCCTTCCTCTTACTTCCACCAACTACTACCATAAATGAAGATTATACAAATTTGATTCTACTATGAATACAAATGTTTGTTGTATGTTCCCAACACTTTTTCATTTATATTCTCAATTCACCCTTTTGTGTTGTGTATATTGAAATTAGACATTGTTTGTTTTTACAGTATGAATTGTTTAAATTTCGTGCCCAAGTTGTATTTCGTTTGATTTCAAAATCAAGTTTCTATAACACTTTGTTGTCATTTGAGAAAATCCAAGTTGTATCTTGTTCACACCTTGACATTTGATTTCTTTCTTTACTCCATTCATTCATTCATTATGTATGTACATTTTAGTTGTTAATTATTTTGGGATGGTTTATATTAGAGGTGCATTATTTATCAACCTCGCTTCAACTGTACATTTCCAAAAACTTGCCTTGCACCAAGTCTCACAATCTATACTTATAGTGTTTATACATTACTGTGATCGCGTACAATCTATCTTTCGCTCACTCTGATATTGTTTATATAGCTCCCATAATGTGGATTAAAAAAATTATGTGTACTTTTTTTTAGCTGCCACCTATTGATAATTGAATGGAAAATCGTTCGATAATGTTTTTTCTACTAATACATGGTGATGATGCCTTATACAACATCACAACCAACGTTTGTTAAATTGCGCATTTAATTGTGTTCTCTCAATATGTTTTATGTTTTTTCCCCATTTGTAGGAACACACATGTCTCAACTTAACAATATCTACAAAGAAATACTCTCTATTTGTTGGGTGGAGGTACGTATTCTTATCTTTCCATTTGTCCGTTGCAACTTACCTTTTCCCTACTCAATTTGTAATCATAAGTGCCTACACCATTTATTTTGTTCCAAATATATTTGATACATCATGTATGGGAAAAAAATTGCGTTCTATGATTACTCTTTGAAAATTGTGTTACGCATGTGTTTATATTAGTTGTGGTACTTCATTCACTTCTATCTCAATTTAGAACTGCATGTCATTTGTTTATGATCTTAATTTTCATTACCCTTTATACTTGTAAAAGTTTGTTTATACTTATATTCCACATAATGTTGAACACCAATTAAAATTTATAGGTCATTGGTCACTCCTTTGAGCCATGTCTCACTCTTTGACCAAGAATGAAATAAATCTTATCAATGATTCCAACTTAGATGTGCATCCACTTCTTCAAGTTTTTTCCATTGCAATATTTGGTCAAGGAACTGGGTCAACAATGAGATACATGTTAGAGCTATCAGATGGGATACACTTACAAAAAGCAACCTTTACAAGTAAGTTCAACGACCTCATAAGAATAGGGAAACTCCAAAAAGGGTTTATAGTCCAACTCAAAGAATTCACTATTCCTACTATTTGTAACTCCAGGCGAGGCAATAGACACTAGGTCTTTATTGCAATAAACCAGTTTCATTTTCTTGTGCAACTATAACACAATACTAATTGTACATATCTAATGAATGCATAGGTGGATTTTTGTCTCTAACTTAGAGGTTTCTTGCATGGATCATTATATAATAGGTGAGCCCACCTTCTTCTTCAAAGAAATAGAAAAACTTCTAAAACAACCTGTAGGAACTTCATCGGATACATGCATGGATGTGGTAGATCTCGTTGCATCTAAACATCCCAGTCCTACAAAATTGATGTTTGTCTTGCATGCATCTATGCGAAAGAAAATTCCCCCTACTGATATTACTCCTATCAGTAGCTTGAATCCATTTCAAACACAGTGGATGATAATGGGTCGTGTGACTATGAAGAAGGAAATCCACCACTACAACAACAAAAATGGTGATGGACACATGTTTAGTTTTGATTTGATTGATTGTGAGCAAACTGAAGTTCGTGTCACTTGCTTCAATGCAGTTGCAGGCCTCCATTTTCAAAAAGTTTAAGCTCGAAGCATATATACATTATATCATGGTACGGTCAAAACAACAAACAAGTTTTACAATAAGCTTAACAGTGATATAGAAATCACTTTAATAGATGATTCAAGCCTCAAAATTTGTGATGATGACCTCTTAATTCCAACACTTCAATTCTCATTCACACCTATTGGAGATATCCACACTCATCCTGCTAACTCTTCTATTGATCTGGTTTGAATTTTCATTTGTGTGGATCCTTCCTCTACAATAAAAAGAAAAGGTGATGCAACTAAGGTCCTTAGGAGGAGTCTAAAAATGATAGACATGTCTACCTCCACTATAAATGTTACTTTGTAGGGAAAATCAGCTCAAAAGGAAGGCACATAGCTTCAGGAGATGTACCATCTACAAAAGGTTACCGTGCTTGCAATAAAAAATGGTTGGGTTGTAGAATATAATGGTAAGGTTTTAAGTACACTACAAACTTCCCACTTGTTTATCAATCCTGCCATCGAAGAAACAACACAGCTACAATCTTGGTTTGCATAGAATGAAGCTGATCTTCTCATGCCATCCATAGATCTTATAGATGCACCTAGACTTTTAACATGAAAATCAATCTCCACTATTGCGCAGGACCCTTCAACTTTGACAAAGCCCCTACAATGCATTGTTAGATAAACCTTGGTTTTTGTCAAGACAATTTTTTTTTTATCTAGCTTGTCCCATGAAGATTGATGGAAAATGATATAAAAAAAGAGTCAAACAAAACTATGAAGGAAAATGGTTTTGTTCAAAATGTGTAGCCACTTTTCCAGATTGTGATTATAGATATGTTCTTCAAGCCAATCTTGAAGACCCCACAAGAGCTATATGGGTGACTTCTTTTGATAAAACTGCAACTAAACTCATTGGCATGCCTGCAAAAGATCTCTATATGCTACAATTTAATCAAAAAGAAGATGCAAGTTCTGAGAAGGTTACTAGCCATCTATAATACAATCGATTTCTCTTCACCCTATCAAACAATATGGAAACATATAACAATGAAAAATGACTGAAAACAACCATTGTTGAAGTTGACAGGGTTTGTTTCATAGAGGAAGTCAAATTTTTGATGTGAGAAATTCCTATGCCATGTTCCATTGGCGCATTGTAAAATAACATGAAAATCACTTATTTTTCCCAACTCATTGTAACTATTCCTACTTTTCTTCTTTGTATTGACTACTACTAGTGTAACATCTTTTTTACAGGGTTCCAAGTCCCCTTCAAAACTTGTTCCTCTTGTTGACTATATATTATGCTTATATTTATGGTTGTGTTATGGCGTCTACTATGCACACCACTTGTCCTCTACCATGTGTTCTACATAGATTTATTTTACTTTGTTTATGTTCTCTATTTCTTTGGCTTTTATTTCATCATGCATAGTTTTCTCCATAGCCCACAATTACTATATCTACTTCAGACTACAAGAATTAAAATTTAATAAACCTCTAATTGGAAATAGTTTGTAGAGATGTGTTTTCTATTACTATTTAATAATTGCTAAAAAACTACATCTAATTTTTCTTCTAGCATTATAATCGAAGGCTTGTTTAAAGTTTCTATTTAGAAATATACCAACAAGACAATTTGTCCCTTTTTTGCATGCCAACTAATGGATTCAAATGTACAAGCTTCCAAAAGACAGTTGCTCCATAGTAGGTCCATTAATCTGCAAGTGCGTAAGAGGAGTCGCCTTTACTATGCTCGTCATAGAGAATAAATAAGTGCACATCATACCATCAAGCATGCTCATAACTTGGACCATCTAGTACATGCCCCACTCCCTCCCAACTTGCAAGATCCTACAAGTTCTCAAAATTCACAACCCTATACCCCCATTGCAATACCTCTTTCGGCACATAGGCCTCACAATCCACTTCCCCGTACCTCCCTCAATACTAACATGTCCTCTAACTTTTTTGAGATAGCTATAAAATTTAGAGCTAGACTAGATTCACTTTCACAGTTGCATACATGTGCTATATGTAAGGAACGCTATCCTGGTATGCATGTCTGTTCATCACCCAGAGGCCTCACTTATAGGAGATGTGTTGCTGAGAAAGCAATACATCACTTTAGTGCAGCAAACAATATGGACCCGCTTGATCAACCAAATGTTTTGAGGGTTCTCACACAAGTAGAAGAGATGGTCATTGCATGTGTTAATCCAATTTTGCAAGTTACTGATACTTGTGGTGGACAATACAAATATAGTGGTCACACTATCAGGTTCCCACAATATATAAAAACAATTGCAAACTCATTGCCTCGTATAATCCAAGAGTTGGATGTTTTAATAATCCATAGATTTAATACACAAGGGAAGGACTATAATTTCTATGTTAGTAGAAGTCATGTTTATAATGCACTAGCGTACAAGATCAAATATGACCCGTACTACAAAGACGTTGAAATTGATGACTCTACATTAACATTTCTCCCTTCTTCCACTACCAATGTTTCTGGAATGCTTTGTACAATTCAAAGAGAAAGTGACACCCTAGAATTAGGGTAAGTTAAACTTGAAACCATAGAAGGTGAAACAAAATGTACAACATAATTTATGGAAATACTGCCAAACAACCATCAAGAGATAGAAAGTATTAAAGAATCTTTGCACCTCCCAAGTGACCCTGACACCATTATTGACTGGCCACACATTAGTTCAACCCTGATTAATGAGTACACTAATGAGGGCTTGTTTTCCATGGTATTTCCTACTCTTTTCCCAAATGGAAATGCACTACCCATGCAACCTCGAGCTAGGAACGTGCAACTCCATGAATATGTTTTCCATCTAATGTGATATCAAGATAACTGATTTGGCTAGCACCCATGCTTTAGATACTACCTTCTAAACCTTATGATGCATCATCATAGCCAATCTCTTGCTATTGTTTTCACTAAGAAAAAAGTCGATGATAATGTGCCAACCAGTATTGAAGACCTTCGTAGCCACTTAACTAGCCTACTTGACAAACAATTGGCAGAAGAACTAATGCATTTTGGCTCAACCTTACGGGGGACACACTCATATTGGAACAAGCATCGCATTGAATTGACAAATCTGATAACCCAAATAGGTTCTCCAACATTGTTATTTACATTAAGTGAAGCTGAAGCAAAGTGACCTGATCTACATTGTGTTCTTTAACCAAGTGATATACCTTCATTACTCTCCAAAAAACAAATCATAGATAATGATATTAGAAACCCACACACAACAACCCTCTAACTACATCAATGGTTCACAATCTTTCGTGGAGAAGTAATTGAGAAACTCTTGGGCGCAGTTAACTACTAGTACTGATATGAATGGCAAAGTCGAGGTTCTTCCCATATTCATGGATTTATTTGGCTAAAAAATGCACCCAACATGGATACACTAAATTGGGAAAACTATGTCGAGGTAAATAGAGCAACAACATTCTTTGACAAATTAGTCTTTTCCTAGAACCCTCGCTAAAGCTCTAAAATAGGAAACATGATACACAGAGCTCCAAAAAATGACCCATGCCTACTAAACACATATAAAATATTTGATAGGAATCCTTATGTTGATTATGAAGAGCTTGTTAATAATGTACAAAGACACACCAAGTGTACTGAGAGAACTTGCCTATGTAGAAAGGGTACGCATATGGAATGTAGATATAAAGCTCCTTGGAAAACCTGCAAAGAATCAAAATTAGTTTGCGATGAATCCGACAACAAATCCTTTGAACCGCTTAGAAATTATGATATGTTGAACATCCATAACCCACATATGCTCTCCATATGGAGAGCAAATATAGATTGCCAACATGTCACCTCACACCAACTTGTTCTCAAATACATTGCCAAGTATGCATCTAAAGTTGAAAAAAATCTGAGAGTTGCATTGATATGTTGGAAAGAATCTCTTCTGATGCAAACCTACAAGATCATGCCATCAAAGCATACCAAAAGTTCATGGACCAACTTGTTGCTGAGAGAGACATTAGTGCACAAGAAACTTGTCATATGCTAAAAAAATTGCCTCTCATTATTTGCAACCGACAATTTATATCACTGAATGTTGGTAAAAAAATTTTGCACCGCCTAAAGCACACAAGAAATGGGAATGAGATACAATCTAGTTACATAAAATCCTACTTGAAACACCCACCTAACTTAGAACTGGTTACACTAGTTGAATCAACAAGATATTACACATACGCTGCTACTCACAAAGGATGCAAATGGCGTTGTAGAAAAGACAAAGCAATAGTCCAAGTCTTTCCCAAGTTTTTCTCTATTCTAGAAGAAGACTCTGAACAATTTGAGATATTTTGTGGGAGCAAACTGCTTATGTACAAAAATTTCTAAGTGATAGACCGAGATATTGGCCTAACCAAAGAAGAAATCATTAGCAACTGGAAACACTTGAATACACAAAACTATAATTTCTGGCATGTTGATTGTTCAAATAAAATTGAAGCTGCCCTGGAAGATGAAAATGGCTCTGATGGTGAGGTGGAAAGACCCAACATTTTACCAATGAATGAGTGGGAGTTGTTGTCTCAAATGGGTCTTGCTAATAGTATCAACTTAAATGTGCTTGACATGTTGGGCAATCGTGAATTTGACAACACAAACAGATGGGAAGAACACAATAATCCTTTGTAATTGCATGAAATTGCAATTCAATTTGTACATAGAAATAGGTTGTCTCAACAACATATTCATCCCATCCCTAATCTAAACACCCTAGAATACACTCTATCACCTGAAAAACAAATATCCCTTTCCCTTATTAAGGAATACTCTATACCTAATTGTGCAACACAACCTTTGTACATGGTCATACAAGGAACACCAGGAACTGGAAAACTCATATCTAATTAGTTGCATAAGAAATTCGCTTCAAAACTGCATATCAAAAAGAGTCAACCCCCTCCTTTTTCTCGCTTCAACAAGAATGACAACATTTAATATACAAGCATCTACCATATACATGCAGCCCTAAAGATTCCAATCAAAGAAATGAAACCACTACAAGGATAGACACTGACAACATTTCAAGAGGACATGAAAACTATATGATACATTCTCATTGATGAGATGAGCTTCATTGGCCCAAAACTACTATTGAAAATTGATACCCGATTACGAGAAGCTATACCACACCAACAACACCTCCCATTTGGTGGCATTTCTATAATTATAATAGCAGACCTTGCCCAACTCCCACTTGTAATGGATAAACCTATCTATGCATCACACACACTTGCAAGAAACCTATGGCACAAATTTAATACTCTTATAGCATTGCAGACAATCTTTCGACAAGAGGGTTATGATCCAATTCAAATAAAATTTTGTCAGGCATTACAAAACAAGCGTAACACATAGCCAACAGAGCATGATTGGCAATTGTTAATGACACGCACAAACAAGGAACTAACTACAATTGAACAGGGTGTGTTTGACCAAGCAATACATTTGTTTGCTACAAATGAACTAGTGGCACTCCACAATAAGAAAAGGCTAAAACAACTACATGTACCTATTGCACTCTATGTTGCACTCAATACACAATGTCAATCCATACAAGATGATAATGATGACCAAATTTCACAAGAAGTCTTATTATGCAGATTTCAACATGCAATGCTTACCACAAATCTATGGATAGAAGCTAGCCTTGTCAATGGATCTCTTGGAGAGGTCAAAGATATTGTATATTCCTTTGTCTCTAAGCCCCCGCAATTGCCAGCTTATGTTACAGTTGAATTTGATAACTATAATGGTCCACCTTGGGATGAAGGACATCCAACCCTTGTTTCGATACAACCAATCACCCAAGGCAGGCTCACCTAGATACCACTAACCACTACATGGGCTATCACTATACACAAATCATAGGGTCTTACCCTAGATAGAGCCACAATTGATATAGGTAAAACTCAAAAACAAGGCCTCACCTTTCCAACACTCTCTAGGGTAAAATCCCTACAAGGTCTCCGCATTGAACCAACCTTCTCTTTCGATTGCTATTGCAAAATGAAAAATAATCCATACAACATTATTAGAAAGAAATAAGAAGCTCGCCTACATTTGATCTCACTTGCACCTCAGGTATTTGATGATACTTGCACACCTTATTTTATAGTTCAACCCGCATGTTTTTTCTTTCTTTAATTGTAGCCATTTTTCAATTGTTGATCACTTATAAGTCTTGTTGTTTTGTAGGTTCACCCTACGTGATGAAGAAGCATAAACAAAAAATATTTAGAAGTTATTTTAAGCAGGACCAACTAGATAGACATCCAAACCATGGTTATACTATTTAGATATGTGTTGCAAAGCAAATTCTCCTTCTAGTATCACACTTTTAATCATCTTTAAAGTAATATTTTATTGTTCAATGTTGCGTTAATTTGATATAACTATGAAAATCTTTTGTTTTGGTTTCTTCAAACCTTCAAACATATTAAAAGAATGATATATCAGTCAGACTATTAATGATTGCGTTTTCTATTGAAATGTTTGGAATTCCAACACACACACACACACACACACACACACACACACACACACATATATATAGTCAAGCAATACTGTAATTTTAATCATCCTAAGTGGATGTTACTCTCTACAATACTTCATTCTACAACATGACATCTTGCTACAATGTCACTTGAATACACTTCCTTCTATTATGCAAAAATTCAAATATGCTTTTACCTCAACTTGTAGATAAATAAATGGTGTAGTGTTGTAAATTGTATGGTTTTTTAAGACTATGAGAGGCAATTCAGTCTTGCAATGTCGAAGTACATGCTTTGTTTGTGACTATATATCCTCTCCCTCAAGTACCATGTTGCATCTATTGAGCTTGTCACTGTTTTAGTTGTAGATTGAGGTGAATCTTAAGGTTTGCCAGCTTCTTGGATCTATAGACTCACATATCTTTATGTTGTTTTATTATTCTAAAATTTTAGTCTATGCTATGTAAGGAGGAATTTATTCCCTCCTTAGCTTTACCGCATTTCATCTTTCTTGTAGCTATAATTCAACTCTGCTCTTCCTATTATCTATTGTTGGAATATGTAAAACTACAATGCATGCATGATGTAGTTATTTCAAGCCAATGACATGCAAACAACTCTGTATTCTTTGTGTAGATTTCGTATTTATTTCCATCCATTGTTGTTCACTATTTCTGTTTATACCCATTGTCCTAGTTTTATTTACAAATATATCATTTCCTAATGTATTCAAATTTATTAAAATGCTACATTTGTTTTGGGTTATACTTTCAAAAATATACAGCTTGCCTAAACTGTAACTTCAACTCATCCAAAGTGGATGTAGCTAAGTACAAAACCTCCTTCTACAATGCCACATTTTTTGGACTATTGCTTTCACCTCTATGACCTATCGACGTACACCTTGCACCTTTGCTGGTGCAAGTGCTAGTAAATGAAATTTTACAACATATACCATTATGTTTCTTAACACAATATAATTTATTCTTGAATTACACATATATTCATATAATAATTTATGAAACATAAAGATTTTATCTATTCCATAACTCATCTATATAAGGATATAAATTTTATTATTCATATATACTATAATATTATATGTTTCCGTTGTCATAAATATCATTATTTTCAGCGACCTATTCTTTAATCCTATAATCTCCTACGTTTACTCACTAACACATCTTGCATTCTCCATTTATCCTTCTGTCCAATTTACCTAATTCTAATTTGCTGGTGACAATGCAAGATAAATTAATGCATAAAATTACCACAATATTGAACCGTGCTTATTGACATGAAAATGAAAACGTACATAAGAAGAATACTTATCTCCTAGGTTGGAAGACAAGAAATATAGTAGCATAGTCCAAGCGTACCGACTATGATAAAAAATGCTCAGGAGAATGTGAATCTCTAGGGATGGTGAAGAATACAATTTTAATATTTCGATTAATACCATAGAACTGTGCTCCAAAGACCAGAAACATACAGACCATTGAACATACAAATCATTTCTTTTCCCCTCTCTTTGCTCACAATCTAAATGGTTTGTTTCTCTTGCCCCCAAAAAATTATTCTTCCGACACATCAACAAACCCTACTCTATTCCTCCTTTTGCCCTTTTCTCACATTTTCCTCCATTCTTTTTGCTTTGATGGTTGTTTATGTCTAGATCTCCCCCACCCAGTATTTTCCTCATCCTTTCCAAGAGCTCACGCAAAGCTAGCTACCATTCCATCGTAGACAAGAGTGCATTGACAATATAGCTGGCTACCATTCCATCATAGTTGGTTACCAATTATCTTTTCCTACAAGTTTCTGAAGCCTTTTCAACAAATACAAGTAAATTATGCAATTGGCAGATATAAGAGTTGTAATTCCTTTCTTCTGTCTCCTACACTATCATTTTCTTCATCACATGCATTCTATTGACCACCCTAAATTTAGTGCTAGAAAGAACAAAGGAATGGGTGTGTGAATTGATTCCAAGGCAATAATCTTACAGTATTGTGAAGACAGCAGTTATTGAAGGATGCAAATTAATTCTCCACAGTGATCCCATTGAAGACTCTTCTCTCAAAAAATATTGTCCCAGACACTGTAATGACTGCAGGAAAGACACAAAAATGGTTTTGATGGAAAAACTTCAATAGATTTCAAACAAAAGTAGTTGTAACTATATCCCTCTAACAGAAAATAAATCTTTCCTCCCTTTTCCAGCACAATAAATCTCTTTCCAATAATAGTTGTCCATCTCCCAAACTACCGTTGGTCTCCCATCCTTTTCCCATGCAGCTCTCTCTTACCAAGTATATTTGTTCAGACGACTTTCTAAAAAATTTAAGAAGAATGTACCTGGAAACAAATGTTGATGGCTGAGCTAGTGACCTAGGTGCTATTACTAACTTCCCATGCCTATATGCCAGCGATTGCACATGTGGGAGAAACAATCTGTCCCAATCCATAAATCTAAGTTCCCTTCCCGTTCCACATGACCAGTCAAAATCTCCATACCTATGCCTTAATATATTCCACAATTGTTTTTGGAGGCCCATACGTATCCATCCTCTCCTCTTTCAGATTCCCTTCACTGTAATTAAAGTTTTTAGGTCTTAGAAAACAAGAAACCAGCTCCCTCTAGGTTTGTGATGCCATGCCTTCATAATGGAAAGTCGACTTTAGTCTTTTCCTTCAGCCATTCCTATGTCCTTTCAAATTTAATGTCTTTTGAATTGCTCCATAATGTAGACCGTACCTGTCATTAATTTTATCTCCACTTTCTCATTTCTTCTTTTCCAACTCCGTAGTCCTCCCATCATGTTACATTAAATTGAAATGTCTTCTTAGTTTATTGCTCTCTTTGACCACGCGATGTCCAATAGTATACGTTGGTATGCAGGGATGTGACAAAAATAAATAGTTGTATCTCTTTTTTTCATGACTTATTTTTTTATATACAATGGGTTTGAATTCATTTATAAATAAATATATCCTTCTAAATAAATCCTTATCTTGGTCTATTTTATTCAACCCTATAGAAATACTTTATCAAGTAAATATTGACAATTTATTGTTAGTGTAATTATTTAATTTATTTATATTTAGGCTATTATTCCTAATTAGTCGTCCATATGTATGTATGCCACTTGTTCATGCAAGTTGTCATCATTTAGGAGTTATTTAGTAGATGTGTCGATTTTATTTTGACACATCACCCTAGTCTCTTGGGCGCTTTTACCACCACTCTAGTTCATCCCTCCTTTCATGGTTGGACTTGGTTAAACTTTCTGCCTATATTTACTCGACTTCTCAAATTAATCTATGGCCAACTTTGGGCTCTCACATTTTGTTATTGTGCTTTTAATTTATCTCTCAGATCTTGCTAGTTCTTTCATGGTATTACAGGGCAGGTCGTTGGTTTGAGTGCCTCAAGCCCTAGACCCTTCATCTGCGTAAGTTTGGCTTATCGACATGGTACGTAGTGGGTGTGAATCCCACATGGTACATGGTTGTATCTAGCTCTATTGTATGGGGGGTGTTGGTGTAGCGATTATATCCACGATGTGATCCCTCTCCACCACAAGTACGTACTTTTTGTGTGATGGCAAAATCTACATTTATGAATAACTAAGATAGTGACTACTATATCACTAAATTATTAAGAGAAAGGAGACATTTTAACGAATGTAATATGGGTAGGTATAAGAATTGATAAGAATATGTAGATATTTAAATAATTAATTGAATTTTAAGTCTTCTACAAATCACTTTGTACATTAAAATCAAATGAAATTTTATTTACTATATTAGTCTTGAAAAATTGGAAAGATATCTTTTTCTACACCATGTAATCTTGCATTGTATTAGAGACCCATAATCCCATAGGTTCTTACTTAATCTAAACTTTAATGCATTTAACAAAAGAATTAATGATCACACCAAGATCATATAATTTTGTACAACCAATTTATTTAAAACTAATTATTAGACATCTTTGGGTATGTTGGAACCTTACCGAAAAGAATCATTGAGTATATCTAAAACTCTTGCATTAGCATTTATATTGAAATGCACACTTAATTAACTGGGATATTTATTGATAATGAATTTTTCTATTAGCTTTAGTGTGCTAAGGGTTTGGAGTTGAGACATATAAGTGATTTTCGATTGAAATTTTTTATAGGATGACATAATTTTTATAGCTCATCGAGGTTCTATGTGTTAAGGATTTAATGTATTAGATGTCAATGATAATAGTTTTATATCAAATTTAGGTGTGGGTTGAAGGCAACTGAATAAAAAATGTTGATTTGTTGATCACAAAATAAGAAAATATTCAAAAGCCCCAAATTGCCTTAAAGAAAAGAGAGACATGGCATCCATTATATAGATAATCAAAAGGGAAGTGACATTATGAAATTTAACCATATTCACCAATATTACAACTATAAGATTAAAGATATACAACTATATCTTTAATATGGGATAGGAGAGTCAAGAATGGCTTCCCCAAAGTCAAGAAAGAATGCTCCGATGGGCATTAGTGATGTCATTATTCCCCATAATGACCATTGGGAAGAACATAAAGTATATCTATAAGATTCTATAACGTTTCACGAGCTAGAGCCTTTGTGAAAATATCTACAATTTGATCTTTTGTATTACAGTACACAATTTTGATCAAACCTTGTTGCAGAAATTCCCTGATGTAGTGATGTTGTATCTAAATATGTTTGATTCTTCTATAAAATAACAAATTCTTTGTCATTTGTATATTACGGTTTTTGTCACAATACGACAAGGTAGGTTCATTCTGAATTTGGTGTATGTCTTCTAATAGTCTTCTCAACCATACTGTTTGACAAGTTGTTGATGTTGCAGCTTTGTATTTTGGCTCTTCTATAGAAAGTGATACAATTAGTTGTTTCTTGGACTTCCAAGAGAATACTGCAGAACCAAGGCTAAAAGTGTAACTAGAATTAGACTTCTAATGAGCTATAGAACCTACCCAATATGAATCTGTATAGCCAACCAATCTGATATCCTCTGAATGCTTAAATTTGAGACCATAACTCAATGTCCCTTCAACATATCTGAGAATCCTTTTAGCTGCTTCCCAATGTATTTCCTTAGGCCCTAACATGAACCTAGAGACTAAACTCATTGCATATGTGATATCTGTATGAGTAGTAGTTAAGTTGATCAAACTTCCAATCAACTCTCTGTAGGGTGATCCCACAATACTGTGTCCCACTTTTTGGCCAACTTTAACAGTTAAATGAACATTCTAAATTTTTTATTCTTTCAGACATCTATTGCTGTAAAACCATAAAGAGTTTGAAGATGATGTAAACTAGTGAATTTTAGCATTTTATTACTAGTTTATAAATATATATTTTAAAAAATTGGAATTTATTTGTAACCATTTTTCCTTCTCCTTCAAAAAATTGGTTTGTCTGAAAAATCAACATTTTTCAGGAGTGACACTCACTTTGATCAACATAACTTTTTTTATAAAATTGATAAGAATGTAATTCTTTTTAAGTTAGGTTTGTAACACTAGTATCATGAGAATCCAATTTGGTTTCATTCAAATTGGTTGAATATTTCATATTTTATTGAGTTATGAAGTGACATTAACTATAATTTGGACATAGGTTCATTTGGATCGCTCTAACTTGACCTGTATATATATCAAAACTAATTTTTTATTTTTTTGATAGAAAGGTATCATACATACCTATTTCCTAGATATTCATCACTATTTTTTTTCCTAATTTACTATTTTTCCTTAAGCATCGAACAAAGAAGTTGCTAAATGGTCAGGCAACCTACATTTAGTAAAACTTCAAAAGAATAATAAACTAAATATATCATCCTGTCTTTGGGTTTGTCAAATAAATCTATTGATTCCCACAAAAATTTAATGTCAAAGTGATTTTTTCTCACCATTTTGATGGGTGCAAAGGAGATTCGGTTATAGATGTGAGTGACAAGTAGAGAGATTATACCAAAGATATTATGATCCAATAGGATTTTATCCAACCATTTTCAATTTACTCCTTCAAATGGGAGATCTCAAGGCTTAAAACATCATATTTTTCTTTAAAATGTGTAATTTTAGCAATAATAAGGATGTTCAAAAAAGTGGGACACACTATTGTGGGACCACCTTGTATAGTGTGGGGTTCACTGGATCTGACACATCTCAAGTAGACAATTTAAGTCTAACTCCAATGGGTGTTGCAACAGGTTTTCAACTCTGCATCTGCAATTTTTTGTACGCTATCTGAAGCATACTTTTTTTGAGACATAAATATTTCATCTTTGTTTTTGTATACTTCTATACCAAGAAAGTAGTGTATTTGTCCCAAATCTGTTATTTCAAATTTAGTAATCATGGTTGTTCTAAACTCTGTAGATAAATATGAATTATTCCTTGTGTAGATAAGATCATCAACATAGAGAACTAATATAAATATATTCTTAGTTGAGCTTCTAATATAAATATTTGGATCTGATTGGCTTCTTGAAAAACCTTTTTGTTGTAGGTACAAGTCTATCCTTGAATACCATGCTCTTGGTGCTTTCTTGAGACCATACAAGACCTTATTTAATTTGAAAAAATAATGTTTTTTAGAAGGTATTTCAAAATATTTAGGTTGTAAAAAATATACACTTCCTTATAAATATATCCATTCAAGAAAGCACTTTTTAGATCCATTTTATAAACTATCCAACTCTACTGAGCTGCTAATACCAAAACCAATTTTCCAGTATCCATTCGTGCTACAAGTGCAAATATCTTAGTATAATCAATACCTTCCTATTGAGTGTACCCTATGTATACTAATCTAGCCTTATGCTTATCAATGCTCACATCAAATTTATACTTTATTTTGTACGCCCATCTTGTATCAATGATTTCCTTACTAGGAGGTAGCTGAACCAAATCCCATGTGTCATTCCTTTCAATTGTTTCTATTTCACAATTAATTTCTTCAATCCACTCTTACTTTTCTTAATCTTTTTCAAATGTTTGTGGGTCATTATTTTCCATGACTTGAGTCATCAATGCAAAATTCACTTTTGTTTGTGACCTTGTCATTTTTTCAAAATTTGAATCCAACATAAGAGTTGATGGATGATTCTTTTATGCCCTTCTTTGATATTTTTGATATTATTTTTCTCCCACACTAGATGATCCAGGTACATGTTCTTCTTCCTCCTCTTCAATCTCATCAATTACTATATCTTTTCCTTTCCTTTCATTTTCTTTGGTATATTATGCTATTTTATTGAATACCACATCTATGTTTATCACAAGCTTTTTCCCTACTGAATCATACAACCTGTATGCTCTATTTTCATTATCATAACTAAAAAAATGCATTTTAGGCCTTTATCATCTAACTTAGACTTTTTTGTTTTGTTTTGTTTTGGTATGTGTGCATAAGCAACACATCCAAATACTCTGAAGTGATGAATACTTGGCTTTACCCAAGACCATTCTTAATCATGAGTCATTCCTTTAACAACTTTTGTAGGACTGCTATTTAGAAGATACATATTTGTGCATATTTCTTCTTCCTATAAATTTTATCCATTTTTTTTTCTCTTTCAACATACTTCTTAACATTTCAACAATTGTCCTATTGTTCCTTTCAACAACTCCATTTTCTCTCGAGTGTAGGAAGTAGTGAACTCTCTCTTGATTCCATGATTTTTTTAAAATCAATAAAGTGATTTGACTTGTACTCACCTCCATTGTCTGACCTTATCACTTTGATATACTTACCACTTTGTTTTTCAACCAAAATCTTTGAGGTCTACAACTTTTTCAAATACTTCTGATTTTGTAACCAAAACAATACACCCAATTTTTTCTTGAGTAATCATCAATGAATGTTAGAAAATACTTGGATTTGTTCAAAGATGGTATTTGTGTAGAACCACACAAATGTGTATGGATTATCTCAAGATGTTTTTTTATCTCTACTAGATTGTCTAATAGGAAATTGTATCCTATTATTCATTTAGTGAGGTATGGGGAGCTTGACTGGTTAGTATAGATCTCTACTAGATTGTCCAATAGAAAATTGTATCCTATGTTGTTTTCCAACAATACATTTTTTACACACCTCTTTTATGTCTTCAATTACTGGTATACCTTCAACCATTTTTAATCTTTTGAGTAAAAGCAACCCATTAAAATTGAGGTGACCATACCTTTTATCCAAAATTTTACTTTCACTCATATCACTAGACCTTAGTGCTTGGTTCCCATGAGTAAAATGAAGAGGAAACATCCTATCACCTGTCATTTTTTCTCTTGTAATAACTGTATTCCTATTTAATTTATCTCTTATTATGCACTCATTCTTATCAAAAGTCACTTGATAATTTTTCTCTAACATTTGTCCAATAAAAAACAATTTTTTTTGGAGTGCTGGAACAAATAATATTTCCTTGATATGCTTCACTTTACCATATTTTGTTGCAACAACAATAGTACCCTTACCTTTTCTCCCATGAGAATTATTATCTCCCAGTAATACTGTACTTTGATTATTTTGATCCAAATTGACAAATAGATGCTCATTAGATGTCATATGTGAAGAAAATCTAGAGTCTATATACCACACATTATTTTCAGTTACACTTGTATTGAAGCAAACAGAAACAAATTATGTTTATCTTCAACAGTGCTATGATTACTTCTCTTTTTTGTTTCACGTTGTGTACTTCAACATTCTAAAGCACAATATCCAAACTTATTACAGTGAAAGTATTGGACGTTCTTTTTACTATTTTCTCCACCATTACTTCTACCTCTTCCTCTTCCTGCTCCTCTGAATTTGCTACTTCTTCCTCTTTAATAATTTCCTCTTCCTACAGAATTACTAGATTCACTTTTGTATTAATTCTTATTGTTATCATCATTTTTACTATGATTCTTGAAGAATGTGTTTCTTATTCCTCTTGTATTTTCTTTAGAGGAAAATGCTTTCTCTAAGTTTTCTTCATTACTTTTCATTCTTTCTTCAATAGTTAACAAAATTCCACTTAATTCATCAATTTTCATGCTTGAGAGATCCTTAGAAATTTCAATTGTAGAGACCACACCATTAAATTTTAGAATCAAGCTTCTTAAAATATTTTCAATGACATGCTTGTCATCTACATCTTCCCCTTGTACTTTCATCTGACTCACTAGACCTTCTACCTTTGTCAAAAAATTATTGCCAGATTCACTGGTTGTCATTTTTACATTTTCAAAGTTTTTCTCATTGTTTACAATTTAGTAGTTTTTGCACCGTGATATGCATTACTTAATATTTGTCATGCTTACTTGGAATAAACAACACCACTTACCCATGGAAAAATAGTTTGACTGATTGCACACTCAATCAAGAATACAACTTCATTATCTTTCTTTATATTTCCTTTGTATTCCTCTTTTGTTGTTGGCTAGTTAATGTATTTACATCTGCTATCTCATCATAGCCGTGTTGAACAATATCACACAAATGCTTAGATTTAAGTAGGGTTTGAATTCTAGTACACCAATTTGTAAAATTGTCTCCTTCAAAGACGAGAGGCAACACATTAGACATTACATTGCCTACCATATTTACCATAAAAATATGCACAACGACCGAAAAGCTCAATACAAAATTCAAGAGAGATCTTTGCAAATGAATACTCTACTTGTCCCTTCAATTGAGACCCACACAAAATTTCTTTTTTACTATTTTTTTTGAGAAATAAGTCTCAGTTTCAACCAATAATGCACTTAGATACAAAAGATCTATTTCTCACTTTACCAAAAATAAAACACTTTATAACTCCTCTAATAGAAATTCCAATATCTCATTTCCTTGTTTTTTTTATCAAATTTGTAAATCCTTAAATAATTACCTCCTTAAGATAAAACTCATATTCAACCAAGAGAGTTTTAAAGCTTTTAAAAAAACATATAAACAAAACTTTAATAAAGTCTTAAAACCATTAGCTTTTACTCCACGTAAACGTAAAAGTCAGATTTAAAATAAAATAAAATAAAATAAAATAAAATTGTACACTGCCTTCACTTATTTCACGCTGCCTCCACACCAGACCTCTTTTCAACTACGAACACCACAAATTGCATACATAAATTAAAAAACGTACAACAACAAAAAGGATGGTTGTCTCGAATCTGTGCCTTGACTGGGCAAGTTTGCTAAATGTTTCTTTCTCTGATTTCTTCTCTTCTAAATTTAAATCTTTAGCTTCCTCTCTGATTTCTTCTAGATCTTCAATGACTAGCAATTTAATAAAAAAAACTAGCTCTGATAACAGATGAAGATACTTAATAAAAAATGGTGATTTTCTAATCACAAAACAAACAAATATTCAAAAGCCCCAAATTGCCTTAAAGAAAAGAGAGGCGGGACATTCATTATATAGAAAATCAAAAGAAAGGTGACATTATAGAGTTCAACCATGTTTATCAATATTACAACTACAGTATTAAAGACATATAACCATATATTTAATAGTGCATACCAGAGTCAATAAAGGCTGACCTAAAGTCAAGAAAGATTGCTCCAATGGGCATTAGTCCTGTCATCGGTAGTGCTATAAATTGATAGGGTATAAATAATAAAGGAATAAAAACATTAGTAAGAATAGGTATTAGGATATTAGGTGAAAATAAGGAAGCATTTTAATTAACTAGACTATGCAAAGGGGGTTTTATATAGATAGATACCAAAAAATCAGAATTCGCATGATTCAAATAGGTGTGTGTCAAAATTGCGTATCTTTTGAACTTCCCTTTTCTTTGATGATCTTAGAAGCATTTGATGCATTTATTTTAATGGAGGAGTCTTCTTCTTTACTTCAGTCCATTCTGTCTCATACCTATGTTTCGAATTTTCAAGACTTTCTTCCTTAATAAAATATAAAAATTATATTAATCTGTCATTCCATCCACTAGGAAAGAATACTCTTTTACAACTCATTTCTTCCAAAGAACTTAAGCACCTTGAACGTTGATCTTAATATGTTTGACATGGTAAAAAGGATAGCAATGGATAACTATAATAAATTACGTGTGGGCCAAGTCACATGGGAGGAACTGGTTTGTTTATTATTATACATTGCGCGTAATCATGCCCACTTCTCACTCCATTCCTATGAAATCACAAGCTCTATCTTTTTACAGTATGAAATTCAATGAAACAGCTGAGGAACAAGTGTGGAACTTCACTCTGAAACTTCCTTATGGCAGAGCTAACTATAAAACTCCTCGCATTGATCGGCAATTGTTTCAAGGAGTATCAATGGCGATAATTAAGAAGCGTTTGAAGAATACTGTAATAAGCATTATTTTCCTCATGAAAAGTGGTCTTATCAAACGCAAGAAAATAGAAGAATTTCATATTATTGTGAAGAAATCGGGGAAAACGCTGGCAAAGAACTTCAGAAGCTTGATGTTTCAAGGCAAGCAGCGATCCTCAACTCATTTTGGGCATTACGAATTTTCATGTAGCAGCAGAAATCGGCACAACTCTTACGAAACTCTTACACAATATCATCATTCTTTGGTTGCTGAGATTGTAGATAGTAATGATAACTTAAAAGATATGAATGATTTTATGTTTATGGAAGAAGAGAATGTTGAAGAAAACGACGTGGATAGAAAGGCAGAGAAATTCGTTGCTCGATTTCATGAACAACTTAGATTTCAACGCCAGAGATCAGTGTCGAAATACGAGGAAATGCTTGCAAGAGGTGCAGATTAACTTAGTAAGGTCTCTATTGTATTAATATAATTGGAAAATGTGTTATTATATTTTTATTTTTTGTGAAGTTCTCAATCATGTACAGTATCGATGTTGACCAAAGCCTGTATCGACTGTATAAAATAGATGAGTTGCAAAACAAGTGTATCTTGCTTATGTACAATTATTGAAAAGCTTGTGGGATGTGAGAGCCATAAAAATTATATACCAGTTTTAAAAGTTGCATAAAAGTACAACGGCTGTTCTTCGGTTGGAAATTTTTTAGTTTCAACCTGAACATTTTTATGGACTTGGTCTGAACGCACATATAAATAAACACGGCAAGAGATGGATTACAACACACCTCACTGATTAAGATTTATCAGTTGAAAATAGTAAAGTGCCATTTTTTAATAAAGCGGATCTAAGAATAGGATGTGGCTATTCTCCATGTAAAATGCACTGTTGACCAATTTTTTTAAAAAAAGAGAACACAAGGGATTTTTGTGAAATTTTCAGCATTTGTTCTTCATGATGTGCATATTTTGTGGTGGAAAACAACAAAAAAATTATTAAAAAAAACAGAGTGTTTTAACAAATCTGAGAAAAAAAAAGATTTGACTTAATAGATCAATTTGTTCTTAATATATTATGTTCTTGTTACTTTAAAGTGACAAATATAAAATTGGTTATTAATGTATTGTGCTACTGTGTTTTTTTTGGTTTATAGTTTTGATTTGAGTTTTATAGTTTTAAAGAATTGGATATATATTTATATATTCATTTGAAACAAGTCGTACTTAGATTGATACTATGCTATTCAGAAAGAGGCTAGTAGTTCGATTAGTATATCACTTAAACAATACTGAAAGGTTGTAGATTGGAGTTCTAGCGGGTCCTTATGAATTGTGGTCAATATGTTGTATCAAATCTAATCTAGGAACCTACAACGTGGTTTGAGGGTTGTTGGAGATAAGCAACGCCTAAACAAAGGGTGGGTTGACTAAAGACGGGCCAATAGCTCAATTAGTAGAATGCGCCAACAACAAATAGGTCCTAGATTTGAGTTCTTGACAATCTATATGAGTTATAATTTAATATGTGCTAATAGAACCAAGCTAGGAGCACCAAGCACCTATATTGTGGCTTGAGGGGGATGTTGGAAATAAACCACATCTAGACTAATGATCAGCTAGCCAAAAAGAGACGGATTGCACATGTGGTAAATGACTCCAATAATAGTAGAAGTGCATAGGTTTGAATCCTAGCTAGTCCATATGAGTTGTAGCTCAAAATGTGCTATCAAAGCCACACTAGGATCCCCAAACAACCATAGTGTGGCTTAATGGGGGTTGTTAGAAAATGTCCACACTTGGATTGACGATGTGTTGGTCAAAGAGAGACTTGTAGCCTAGTTGGTAGAGAACTCCAATAGATAAAAAAGGGTCCTATAGTTCACATGAGTTGTAGTCTGGAACAATATCATACTAATAAGTTTCTATAATTTTGATAGTAATGATATAGTGTTTTAAGTTTTTAGAGATGGATTTAAAGTCATATGCTTGTCATTTCACAACCCAAAATATTTGATCAACAACTTAGCAAGAGTTAGGTAACATGCTTTAATAAAATATTTCATGCAAACTTCATGTAGTTTATGAAAATAGAGATATATACCTTATAATATTTTCACCTAATTTTTTTTATAATATGCATGTATATACACAAAATAAATATATATCCATATCAAATATGAAAACCATATTCTTCTTTATTGGATTATATATTAACTTTTAGTTTGAAAAGAATACTTTTTTCTTATGGGAAGATTTGTGCGATTGGGTTGAGAAAAAAATGCGTACTACGAGGCCAGAGTATGTATTCATTGAACTTTAAGAAGAGGTTAGAATGTACATTTCTTACTTCCACTAGAAAGTGTTACTAAGCCCTCAATTTTTGTTAGTAGAATCAAGCATTTTTTCAAATACTAAAACTAACTATCACTTGAACTAAACCATCTAAAAATTTACATTCTTTGAAGCATATGCATTAAAAATAATTTGTACAATTATTACTAGGACCCTAGATAAGATTACTTTGCCTTTTAACATGAAACCATGTTTACTAATTATCAAAGAGGTTGTAGTTAAGCCATAATTGTTGGAAATATATTATAGGCAATGTGACTGAGAAGGGGGGGGGCGGGGCGGGGGGTTGAATCAGGAACCAATAAAACTTATTCTTCTTTAACCTCAATTAGATTATCTATTCTGATTGCATGCATAGAAAAGAAATAATCATTCATAACACATAACATAGTATTTGGTTACCAAGAAACCTTCCAAATAGAAAGTAAAACTGGGGTGGGGATGGTACCCACAAGATTTAGTACTACAATATAACTTTAGCCTATTAGAGAATACAATGACCACTTCTGATGGCCTACCCTGTTAGGATCAATAACGACTGTTAAGTCCACCTTGTTAAAGGATTTGATACAATACAATAAGTAATGCAACTCTGTTAAGAGATTTACAAAAGGACTATTTGGTCCACCTGGTTAGAGGATTTTGTTGATCCACCTGTTAGAATGAACTAGTAGATGATCTGCTTAGGCAACTTTGATTTTCTAAATAAGATCCTTTGATTTATAACTAATCACCTAACTGTGATGGATGATTCTCTATTGTACTTTATACTTTTGTAATCTTCTAATCATTATACCATTTCATATTCGAATATATACTTCTGCTATATTCTCTTCCATTTCTTCATTTGGATAAACAACATGTCTTTTATATATATATATATATAAAATCAAAAAACAAATAACTTCATAAGTCAGCTTCCGTTAGATATAATGATATAAAACAATATATGCAAGGTCGGCCCAATACTATCACTCGGGTCCGAAAGTCTACTTGGGTGATAAAATGATACTTAGGAAATAAGATGATCACTCAGGAGATACTTCTTACTTGGGAAATACTGATCACTCGGGCGATGTTGGTCACTCGGGTCAAACTGATCAGTCAGGCGATACTGATCACTCAGGCGATGCTGGTCACTCAGGTAACACTGATCACTCGGGCAATACTCGATGACTAAGTGTTTTGACACTAATTGATAACATGTCTTACCATAAGGACTACAATATCCCCCTTTGGCATTAGTGACAAAAACACTTATCATTGTACTCTGTATCTAATAGGTCAAAACTCCCCCTTATCATCTGCTCGGGTCCAAATGACCCTTTTTTTTCAAAATTGTTTTTGCAGTGTATCTTCTTTCTTACTCAACTGTACATGTATTTCCTCAATGTATATACAATGACCTTTCCCCCTTTTTTTTGACAAAGATGCCAAACTATATTTACAAGGTAATTCCAAAGTAGGATAGGAAATCACAATATACCTTCAAAATTTAAGACAGAGTGCTGTCCCAATTGTCCTGTAGCACCTTCAGGATGTGCAATTCTATCTATAGCTTGGCTGAAAGCTCTATCATAAGTTCTGCAACTGAGAAATTATTGTCATGGATGAGTGTCTTTACATGTGTGATACATTTTTGCATTGCATCCATGTGTGGTAGGAGTTGGATTTGGATGGTTGTAAGGGACTCTCTAGTCCTTGCTTCTTCTCTCAGTAACTCAGCCTATAGATAGGTCAGATATTTGATCTTCAAAAAGTGTGCTGGGCTTGTGCTCGGATCAAGTGCCAACTGTTTTGCACTTTCCTTCAAATCTGCACATATCTTTACTAACTTATTCTTTATCTCCATAGTAAAGTTACAAGTATCACTTAAATTTACAAATAGTGCTACTACATTGGTCACAGTGGTTTCTAGGGTGCTAATAACATTGGTTAGATGCACCTGGTCAATTGAAATCTTCTTTGCAACATTCTCTAGAACCTTGTTTTCAAACTTCCTTTCTTATTTCTCAAGTAGCTTCTCTTTACCATTTAAGTCTATATTAAACTTATGGACTAAGTCAACAAGTTGGTCCATAATGGAGTCATTCTCATTGACTTCAATCTGTACTGTTAGAAGTATATTTACAATCATTGTAAATAGTAAAGTGCCATTTTTTAAAAAAGTGGATCTAAGAACAGGACGTGGCTATTCTCCATGTAAAATGCACTGTTGACCAATTTTTTTAAAAAGGAAAACAGAAGGGATTTTTGTGAAATTTTCAGCATTTGTTCTTCATGATGTGCATATTTTGTGGTGGAAAACAACAAAAAAATTATAAAGAAAAAACATCAATACTAGCTGAATAAACATTTACTTTGTCCATTTGTAACTCGAATATGCTTGGTCCAGTAATAGGTGGAGCCTGATGTTTGGTTCCTATTAGTTTAGATTTTGATTATGTACCCTTATCCTTACTTGGAGACAATATGTTTTGGATAGGTGATTGGGGCAAGGATGCCATCACTTCAATTGAAATCTGCTTGACATTAGACTCTTCAATTGTCTATACCTTGAGTAATGCATCATCATTGATCTATTTAGGAGGATATGTGCTTGGTGTTTTTTCCTTATCATCTTCCTTGATTTCAAATATAGATTTACACATAGTTGAAGCAGACTTCACAACATCTTCTATCTTCTTGTTCAGTATTTGAAAAGTTCTAAATCTGGGAGTATGATTGTTTACATATTTGGTCATTGCCTCTTTTATTTCTTTGTTTTCATATCAGGCATGACTTCCCTTAAGGTCTATTCCCTTATGTATTTTTTAGTTTGGACTACATTGAGCCATGGAATAGATACTTCCTTGAAAAAGTCTTCTTCCATATGGCTCTTCAACTCAGAAGGGTCATATTTCCATTTTTCCATTTTATCCACAACTGCTTCCTGAATATTCTTTTGTTCCTCCTTAGTCCTTGAAGCATAATTCAATGACTTAATAGAACCCATACTACTGCCTCCTTTTAGATCTTCAATATTCTGCTCAAGTGTAGGTGGTGGTTTCTTGAGGACAACTGCATCATCATCATCATCATCATCATCATCATCATCATCATCATCATCATCATCATCTTTACCCAATATAAGTTTCCTTCTTGATCTCCTTGGTTTGCTGGTAGTGAAGATAGGTGTAGTGGCCTTAGGTGTTTTCTTGAGAGCTAGCCTCTTTTTCTTCTTAAGAGGATCTACCTCTACTTCTTCCTCTTCCTCTTCAGATATGTCATCTTCTATATTTTAATTGTATCCTTTTTACTCTCAATGATAGAAGGAGAGTCTGAAGTCTTGCCATACTTCTTACCAAACTATTCCATCCTTTTCTTTCCTCTTTTCATAATTTTAGGAATCTCTATCTCTATAGATATCCTTCTTTTTGATTCTTCATAGGTGCCAAAGTATGGAGCCTTGGGATTGACAGGCTCATTCACAAGAGCCTCAATTATGTTCTTAGTCTCATCTATATTAACCTCATATGCAAGAGGTTTCACCCATGCCACCCTAGACTTTATAGCTTGTATGTAAACCTTATCACAGTCAACTAGGATCCAAATATTATCCTTATAATCTTAAACTAGTTGCTTAGGAATCCTGTATCTTCTCTACATCTTCTGTTCAAAGTTGTCAAAATATCCGTCCATGATATTCTCAAAATTATCTCCTAGCTTAGCTATGAATTCATTTATCTGATGAATTATGGGTCTATCCTTCTTCCATATTAGTGTACCCTTGGAAGGAAAGAATTTCTGAAAATAAAAGAATATGCACACTAGAAGAGAATCAAACTTACATGGATTTGACTTTGATGCCTGGATGCTTTCCATGTTCTTTCTTAGCTGGATAAGTTGCAACTTGCCTAGGTAAAATACCAGATTGTTCTTTACCACCTTGTATGCAAAGTCCACAGCTTCACATGGTACACTATTTGGTCTGCTGGAATTGTATATCTTGTGAGCTATCACATTAATTCAAACCTTTAATTCTATGTCAGTGACTCCATTTAGTCTCATGCCTCTGTCATCCCACTCGGCAAGAGTTAACTCAGCTAGCTTATCTTTTGATAGGGTTTGGTAGCTTTAGCTTTGTTGAGCATGGGATACCCTGTTACTTGATGTATCATTATCTTTGTGATCTTTACAGGATGTTCCAACCATAGCTACATGTCATGAACGTGGCTAAGACAAAGTCTAATCCATTTAATTTGGAAATTCTTCAGCATGTGTAGGATGTCGGTTAAACCTTTAACCTCAAGATGCTTGTGCTCGAGCTTCAGATTTCCGCCTAAACACAATTTCTTTTTGTATTATCCTAAAATGGAAGCACTTCTATGATAAGAACATTTAGCCCTCCTTAGGGTTTTTTTTTACAACTATCACATTGTCCCTTCATTTCTACATCCTCTCTCACTTATGTGTCTATTTAGGACCCTGATTGGGCCTCTCTGGGCACCTTCCATCCCAACTAGCATGTTTTCCAGGGGTCCTGACTCCCTGGATCAAGGTCGACCTTGACCTTGACCTAGGTCAAGGATGACCTTGACCTTGACCTGGGTCCCCTTTCAAATATGGAAGTCAGTCGGCTGTCAGAGGTCATCATTAATTCATTTTCCCACTTTCGGGTCAGCTGTTTTGGGTTCCACAGCGATCATTCTTAAATTATATTTAATATAGGTCCTCTCCTAGGGGTATAGGCCTGATTGGAATTTAATTCTCCTATGTAGGCCTCTCTAGAAGATTGTTCCCTAGTTTCATATAAAAAGAAGCCTTCTCCTCTTATTTTCTCTAACCATCAACTAACCAAGGAAGTGTGATCAAGCGCCTCTAAAGAAGTCATCAAGAAAAAATTTCAAGAATCCATTGTTCTACATATTTTCAAGCATTCAAAGTGTTCAAGTATTCCTCTCAAGCATTCAAGTTCTCAATTTAAGATCAAGGATTCAAGCTTTCAAGCCTTTGAAGGGATTTGGTTCAAGCATTCAAGATTCATCATTCAAAACCCTAGATCTATCCATCATGGTGGTGTGATCTTCCTTTAAGATCCTTTGTGCATCCTCAAGACTCTTTCATTCTCCCTTCAAGGTGGATTCCAAGCATATAATCATGGAGGTTTATGGTTTCTAATTGAGTTCAAAATTTCATAATTGTTTACATTCGAAATACAATTACATATCTATTTTAATATCATAGCTTCATTATTAGATTTACTTCTACTAGTTGCAAGAATTATTTATTTCAATTATTAATTTCAAGGTTAATTCCTAAATCAGGGTTTGACTAAGGTAAACCCCCCCCCCCCAAAAAAAAAAAACCATTTTTCTTGCAGGTACAGGTTTGGAATAAGAGATCAAAACAAAGATTTGGATGCCCTTTTTGGCAAACTTTCGGGATCCAAAAATGGAATTTCATTGTCAGACTTTTTAGGTTGATTCTGCCCTAGGTCGGAATCAAAAATTCTGGGTCAATGGTGACATTCAATTGAGGGTACAAATTAGAACTGTGTCAGTTTGGAGAAAGATTTTAGGGTTTTGTTCGTCTCTACGTTTCTATTCCAGATCTGATCTCAGATTTTCTAGAAACTCAACACAGGCTTTAGAAAATAACATTCTTTAGATCTGCAACATTTCAAGGTTAGTAATTTTCTCATATTCATTTCAATTAAAGTTATTAAATCTATCACACACACTCTCTTCTATAAAATAGGAATTTAGGGTTTTTTCTCTTTATCCACATCCTTAATAGGTTGATTTTTTTATGCATTGATCCTTTCGTTAGGGTTAATCAATTTGGATCTTCCCTTTAAAAAATTTGGGATTAAAAAGACAATCTTACTCTCCTCACACACATATTCATTAACATCACCTATATCATTCCACAATAATTCTTAAATGTAATATTTCTTATGTTACATTTTGGTGAACCTACGATAGACAACTCTTTCTTTTTGGTGTTAGATTCTTTGCCTCTTTTTCTTAGAGACTAGATCGTGCATATTAAATTAGTTTTATTTTATGCTCTTGCATTTTAAAATACAAAAAAATCTACATAATTCTAAAAATGTAAAAAACATTTCTTGCATTTCATTCACTATGAAGATCTTTAAGATGCTTTGGGGTATGGCTATTTTTCTCATTATTCTTATTTTAGCATCTCTTTATAGTACTTATGATGTTTATGAAAGTATCATCCATTTCATTATGTTTGTTAATCTTCATGTTTCACTTTCTTATGCTATTTTGAGATTAACTAATGCTAGTATTCCTACTTCCAAAACTTTCATCAAGGATTTGTATAGTGGACTTATTGTTCTTTTAGATTTTGTGAAGAATTGGGTAGATGATACCCCATTTACTAATCTTCCAAATCCTAATCCTATCATGCCGAATCTAGCTCCTAATATTACTAATCCTAATCCTATCAATCCTAATCCAATTCAATGTATTCCTATTTCTATTTCTCCATCTTCAATCCCCTATTCTTCCCACATTTATGATGGGGCTAAAGCTAGGATTCATGATTCTGATGTTCGATAATTCTTTCATTTACCTTCCCCTCCTTATCTGATCCATGATGATATTAAAGGGAAAAACAAAGAAACCTCTTTTCAACCTATCATTCCACCATACACAACATTTTCTCATGAGCGCCATAATCAATCTCCTCCTGTAGAAGCTTTGCAAAATATGCACACTGCCAGATATACTATGGTGGATAAACAAGGCTGTAAAGGTTTAGGACTTGGTATCAATGAACAAGGCATTAAAAACCTGATTCATTCATCTCCTAAACAAGATATGCATGGTATAGCTTTCCCACCTCCTCCAATCAAGGTAGTGGATCTTAACCATTGTCCTCCTCTTCATGTTCTTCTTCCAACACCTTCTTTAAATCACCCTAATACTCCTCAAGATGTGGCTAAGAAAGTGTATGTCTAGTTAATGAATTCTAAGAAATAAATCTTTAAACCTATTCTGAAAAATCCTCTCTCTAAATATAGATGTCCTTTTCATTATAGTAATACACATTTACTTACTAATTGTGTGCATTTCAAAGTATATGTTAGAGAAAGAGCTGCTTTAGGAATTATATCTCATTCCCGTGCAGTATTACAATTTCTCCATAATTTTGGTATAGGGTATTCCCCTCGTTCCTCTATAAGTTAGATCATATTTCTCCTCTTGTCTCATAACTGGGGGGCAAGAGGTATTTTATTCCAGTATTCTAGGATCCATTTTTCTCTTAGCATGTATTTTGTTTTGAGTTTAATTGGTTATTATTTATATATGCTATCCCTATAAATTTTTATTTATTTATTATTATGATACCTACTTTCTTCACTTATAATCATTCATGATATCTTTTCTAGGAAATTTTTTTGTAAAGATATCTCTTTTCCTATAACGTCTCTTGATATAATTTGATATATCCCTTGCTTTCATCCCTAGGGGGCAAGGTATTTTTTTTATTCCTCTATCTAAGGATATACTTTCCTTAGCATAGTGGCATTTGTTTATCATATAACATTATTTCCTTATAAAGATTTATGTTTTTGGCCATGGATACCCCCTTATATGGGAGGTGATTTTCCTAGGTCATCAACTCTTCTTTATTTTGCAAACTATGCTCTTGATAAACTCTTGGCTTTTCTTTGGGTTAAAGTTTGACTTCTTCATTTCAAGATTCCTCTTCCTCGCAGGGGGCTTGATGATCGAATCTTGGGTCCCTCTTTTCTTTAGAAGATGACATTTTATCCTAAGCACTCCTCTATGGTGGGAGTCTTGAGGATAAGATCTCTTCCTCTTTGAGGATCCTTTCTCCATATGTGACATATCTATTTCATGATTATCTATGTTCTTAGAGGCAAGGGTCAATACTCTTTACTAAGGATATAGTGTATATTATTGTTAAACTGGATATCTCCTTACCTTGTGAAGTAGGTATCCTCTTTCTCTTCCTTATCCTTCCTAGTGGGTCATAATGATAAGGAGAGGGGTATATATAGGGTCTCCCTTATACTATATTTTACATTAGTTTACATTTTACAACATGCTAAATCCTCGGAAGGTAACACACATAAGTTGCTAAATCCTAAAGAGACACACATTTTTATTTATTTTTTGCTAAATCCTTGGAAGGTAACGCACATAAGTTGCTAAATCCTAAAGAGATACACATTTTCAATTTTAAAATATGCTAAATCCTTGGAAGGTAACACACATAAGTTGCTAAATCCTTAAAAGACATGCATTTTATATATTTTCATATTGATATAAGAATGTGGATCTATGGATATTTCAAAATCTATCAGAAGACGCATTACAATTACAAAGCACAGTTTATGGGTAAACCTATTGGGCTCTCCCTCCTTGGTGTTTCATAGTAAGGTGGGAATCTTACTAGGCAAGGTAATCACTATCTCTTTTCTCTCTTTTTTCTTTCATGCTAGTAGGATCAGATCATGAAGCTACGTTATCTATAGTGTTTCTCTTGTCTCACTTATGTAATCATGTATGTTTTCTATGATTAATTGCTCTTTATTTTCATATCTTTATGCATGTATGTTGAGTTAGAATCCTTGGTGTGGGGGATCCTTTCCTTGACTTAGTGATGTTCTACTTCATTGTGATCCACCAGAGTCTTTCTTCTAACTTTACTGTGAGTATGTTCGATTTCCATACTCCCGCTAAAGTGGGGGCTTAATGTATCATCTTAAAATGGAAGCACTTCCATGATAAGAAAATTTATCCCTCCTTAGGGTATTTTTTTTACCACTATCACATTTTCCCCTTATTTCTACATTCTCTCTCACTTCTATGTATGTTTAGGACCCTGATTGAGCCTCTCCGGACACCTTCCATCCCAACTGGCATGTTTTCCAAGGATCCTGACTCCCTGGGTCAAGGTCGACCTTGACCTTGATCTAGGTAAAGGTCAACCTCAACCTTGAACTAGGTCAAAGACAACCTTGACCTTGACCTGGGTCCCCCTTTTAAATCTGGAAGTCAGTCAGTTGTCACAGGTCATCAAAAATTCATTTTCCTGCTTTCGAGTCAGCTGTTTTGGGTTCCAAAGCGACGATTCATAAATTATATTTAATATAGGTCCTCTCCTAGGGGTATATGCCTAATTTGAATTTAATTATATTATTTAGGCCTCTCTAGAATATTGTTCCCTAGTTTTATATAAAAAGAAGCCTTCTCCTCTCATTTTCTCTAATCATCAACTAACCAAGGAAGTGTGATCAAGCGCCTCTAAAGAAGTCATCAAGAAAAAAGTTCAATAATCCATTGTTATACATTTTTTCAAGCTTTCAAAGTGTTCAAGTCTTCCTCTCAAGCATTCAAGCTCTCTATTGAAGATCAAGGATTCAAGATTTCAAGCCTTTAAAGGTATTTGGTTCAAGCATTCAAGATTCATCATTAAAAATCCTAGATCTATCCATCATGGTGGTGTGACCTTCCTTCAAGATCCTTTGTGCATCCTCAAGACTCTTTCATTCTCCCTTCAAGTTGGATGCCAAGCATACAATCATGGAGGTTTATGGTTTCTATTTGAGTCCAAGATTTCATAATTGTTTACATTCGAAATACAATTGCATATCTATTTGAATATCATAGCTTCATTATTAGATTTAATTCTACTACTTGCAAGCATTCTTTATTTCAATTATTGATTTCAAGGTTAATTCCTATATTAGGATTTGACTAAGGAAAACCCCTCCACCCCCAAAAAAAAAACATTTTTCTTGTAGGTACAGGTTCAGAACAGCAGATCGGGATGAAGATTCAGATACCCTTTTTAGAAAACTTCTGGGATCCAAAAATAGAATTTCACTCTAAGACTTTTTAGGTCAATTCTGCCCTAGGTCAGAATTTGAAATTTTGGGTCAATGGTGACATTGACTTGAGGGTACAAATCAGAACTATGTTAGAATGGAAAAATATTTCTAGGTTTTGTTCATCTCTGCGTTTCTATTCTAGACCTGGTCTCAGATTTTCCAGAAACTCAACTCAGGCTTTTGAAAACAACATTCTTTACATATGCAACATTTCAAGGTTAGTAATTTTCTCATATTCATTTCAATTAAAGTTATTAAATCTATCACACACACTCTCTCCTATAAAACATGAATTTAGGGTTTTTCTCTTTATCCATATCCTTAATAGGTTGATTTATTTATGCATTGATCCTTTCTTTAGGGTTAATCAATTTGGTTCTTCCCTTTAATAAATTTGGGATTGAAAGGAAAATCCTACTCTCCTAACACACATATTCATTAACATCACCTATATCATTCCACAACAATTATTAAATGTAATATTTCTTATATTACACTCATATGTTGAATTCATCTCAATTGTTCCATCCTCCTGGATGTTATAGTGATAGAAGCTTTGAATGTCGTTAACCGGTAATACCCTTGGAGGAACTAGGGAATGAGCTCCCAATGGATCTATTTCCTCTACTACTGCCGATTGAAGCTTAAACTCTGGAGGGTTACAGACAACATTTCTCACCAACATCTCAGATCCTTTCTTGACTTTGCTGCTAGATGTGGATGCCATATCGCTTGGATAATTTGACAAAACTTCACTCTCAAAGAAAAATTCACTCTGAATCACTAAGGGCTCTAAATTTCTCTTCAAACTAAAATCTTTGTAAAAAATAGCTTTTTTGATTCATCATTTATTAGAATTTTTACCGTTTAATTATTTCATTAAATGCTCTATACAAAGTAGCTGGCATAGCTCAGGTAATTCTCCCAAGCTTATTCAGATGCTCGGTGAAAACTAAATTTCCATTTCTTATAGAACCCGACTCAGCTTGGTTAAGCAAGAGTAGCTCATGTGCAACTAAGATCCTAACTCGTTTAGCACAATAATATGTCCTAATGCATCAATATGCAGATTTGGAATTGATAGCATATCTAGAACTGATGTATGATGGCTTGAATGCATAGTTCCTGTCATTTCCTTGCATCTCTATGAACTATGATGGTAGATCCACCCAACTCACTATCTTGGGTTTCATTTAATCCTTCATTTTTTTGGTTTGAACTTTCAGAGGATTTCCTTACCCATTGTTTATTTATTTGAGTTTTGATTTATGAGATCTTTGCTTTTCCTTTCTCAAAACCAGTATCAAATTTTTCTTTATTCATGCAATTCTTTCTTAGATGACCGAGTTGATTACACACATAACATCTCTTAGTAGGATTTATTCTTCGGTGGTGAGTCTTTGTACAATTTGCACCAATGTGTCCATACTCTCCATAATGACGACATTTGTACCATGTGTTACATAATTCCAACCAAAAATTTCTTTAGCTAGTTGTTCGGCAGGGTTCCATTTCTTAGTTTTGCACTCAGAGGATCTATGACCTTGTTTTTTAGATTTGAAATGTTTTCCTTCAAACTTGGGTTTCTCAGTGTAATCACTTTCTCTTTGTCCATGTTTGTTACAATTGTAGCATTTTCCATTAAACTTTGATTTTCCATTGCTCTAACATTTATTTGATGTATTGTATAACTTGCCACAATGGTTACAAGTAGGTTTCATGCTCCTTTGAGCTCCTTGCTTTGAGGATTCATCATGTTCAGTGTAACCTAGTCCAATCTGTCCATGATGTCTAAGTTCTATTGATTGATCTATACTATCTTGTGAATTCATCATACTTTCATTGGTTTGCCTTTCAGTGTTGAGATCATTCTTGAGTCTTTCATTTTCTATTCTTAGGTTGACAACTTCTTGATTTTCATTATTGAGTTGATTTGCCAAATCTACTTGCTTGAGAGACAAATGATAGATTTCATTTTATTTTTCTTCTTATCTTGTACTCAACAATCTCTTGTCATCTTGTGCCAAATTTCTATCATCATCTACTTGATTCTTTTGTTCTATCACTTCACATAATCTGATTGAATGAACATCTTGTTCTATTTTCAACTTTCTGACTTCTTCTTGTAGATTGAGATTCTTTGCAAGCAAGTCTTCAATGGCTGTATCAACTTCTTCTGAGCTTCTTTCTTTGAAAAAATATCCAATTCTTTCTTCTATGTAACTCATGTCATTCATTTGTACTGCTAAATCTTTTCTTCTTTTCAAGGAAAGAGAGGGTTTCTCTTTGAGTTTCTTGATCTGATCCATGGCCATTTGTAGATCTATCTTTTCATTCAAAATGACTTTCTCCAGTATGTATATTTTCATTTCCTCTAATCTTTTCTCAACATGTTAAACTTTTGTAGAGAGAACCTTATGCTCTGATACCAATTGTTGGAAATATATTATATGCAATGTAACTGAGAGGCTGGGGGGTGAATCAAGAACCAATAAAACTTATTCTTCTTTAACCTCAATTAGATTATCTATTCTGATTGCATGCATAGAAAAGAAATAATCATTCATAGCACATAAAACAATATTTGGTTACCCAGAAACCTTCCAAATAGAACGTAAAACTGGGGTGGGGATGGTACCAACAAGATTTAGTACTGCAGTATAAATTTAGCCTATTAGAGCTTACAATGACCACTTCTAATGGCCTACCCTATTAGGATCAATAAGGATTATTAAGTCCACCTTGTTAAAGGATTTGATACAATACAATAAGTAATGCAACTCTATTAAGAGATTTAAAAAAGGACTATTAGGTCCACTTGGTTAGAGGATTTTTCTGATCCACCTATTAGAATGAACCAGTAGATGATCTGCTTAAGAAACTATGATTTTCTAAATAAGATCCTTTGATTTATAACTAATCACCTGGCTATGTTGGATGAGTCTCTGCTGTACTTTATACTTTTGGAATCTTCTAATCAATATGCCATTTCATATTCACATATATACTTATGCTCTATACTCTTCTATTTCTTCATTCGATATAATGATATAAAACAATATATGCAAATTCAGCCCAATACTGTCACTCGGGTCCAAAAGTCTACTTGGGTGATAAAATGATACTCGGTAAATAAGCTGATCACTCGAGTGATACTGCTTACTTGGGCAATACTACTCACTCGGGGGATGCTGGTCACTCAGGTCACACTGATCACTAGGGCAATACTGGATGACTAAGTGTTTTTACACTAATTGACAACATGTCTTTCCATAATTTTCATGTTGCAGACCAAAGTTCAAATATCTCTAAGTGAAATCTAAGCACAAATGATCATTATAAGGTAGTTTTTCTATATATATGATACAAGATAAAGTATAATATATGTCTATGTGGTGTAGGTGGAGTCTAGGGACTTATAAATGATCAAATTAGTGATTTTACAATAATTTTTTAGTGAAGTGGTATTCACATAGGAGGAATGACATCAAGGAGTGCAATATATGAGGATAATATGAAGAGCATAAGAGAATATAGAGGCTATAGGATTTGTGATATCCTATAGTTGACTTAAGTGTTCGAGGATCATAGGTAAATCCATATACAATGAAGGGTAATATTTTTTCAAGTGATGTAGGAATCAAAGGAGTGTAGGAGAATTATTACTAGATTTGGAGGAGGGATGAATAGAGATATCCTCATAGGTGATAAAGGAGGTCAAGAAACATATAAGGAACTTACTAAATGACAGAATGTACAACAACACAAGTGAAAGAAATGTGATATCACCATTGGTGGAGCATTAATTCAAATAATATTCTTACACGTAAGATTGTAGAAAAATTATATCCACAAATTAATTTGTAAGAAAATGGTATCTCTTAGCTAGTAGACTAATAATGAGAAAATTATCCTCGCAAGTTAATTATAAGAGGTGAAGGACTATTTACCAAAATATCACTAAATAATCTAAAAGCTCACATGCTTCTTAGTTGGAATGTTTTAATAACCATTTGAATTTCCTCCTTAAAGGATTTCAATAGAATGCTTTTGGAGTTCTAAGCTTAATTATTAGTTGTGGGAAAAATTAATTATTTCTAGATTTATTCCTTCTACTAATCTAGGTTTAATAGAAAACCAAATGATGAATACTAATTGCATCTGAATTTAATTAGTTAAGAGTAACGAGTAGCAAAAGGTTAAGAATAACAAGTAGAAAAAGATTATGATGGGAAATTTTGTAAAATTTAAAAAACCCACAAACATCATTATTGGGAAAACTTATAATTGTATCTTTATAAGAAGAGACATAACCTTGGATTTCACAACTCTTTTCTTCTCTTCTTCTTTATTGAAGCAGATACCTCTTTCGTTTAGAGTGAATATATAGTAATTTATAAATTTAAAATTCTTCATAAAATAATTTCATCATATTTCATAAAAATATGGTAAGAAGGTAGATCCACTTGAGAAGTTATCACACATATTTAAAATATTATATTTAATTAAATAAATTAATTATATCTTACATACTTAAAATTCACTCTTGCTTTCTACCAATTTCCTTAACTGATCATATATCGCTACTAACATTGATTAATTAAATAAATTATAAAATTAATTGGATTTTATTTCTTCTACTAGCTAACTAAAAAAAATGTTAATTAATTTATTAGACCATATTAGCATTAGATAATTAAATAAATTATTTTATTAATTAAATAAACTAATGCCCATCATCTCCCTTCTTCATTGACAAAATAAATATTTTTAAATTTAAGACCCACATCAATTATTTGTATAATTTAAAATTTCTAAAAAGTTCCAAATGCTTTCAACATTTATCCTAGCTACCCATATCATCGAGTCAATAGAGGACTATCTAGCCACACTACCAACTAATTAAAGGTCAATTTTAATTCTAGTCCTCAAATCAATCAAGATAATTCTAGTCATTCATTTGGAACTAACTTATATCTAAATCTAAAAATACTTTTAATCTTAGTCCTTCATACATCAACTATTAGCTTTTAATTTGTTATTCCTTTCAATTAAATGGATATTAATAGAATAATAAGTTAGTAATAATATCACCAACTGACGGGAACACTCCACACAGCTATATCCTGATATCACAGGTGGGCTCTTACCTGTTGGGATTGGAAGGCCAACGGAAATTTGTCCTGTTGCTGCCTTTGTCTCTTCAGCTGCTTGGTTATGAGCTTACATATTTGGCTCTTCTTTTCATTGTAATCATTCAATTGAGTTAATATAATTCTTCTTCTCTCAGTGTGGACATAGCCACGATTGTGGTGAACCATGATAAACAGTGTGTTTTGTGTCTACTTTGCAATCTGCTCTTTTAATTCTTTAATTCTATTTTTCATTTCAAATTCTTCAATTCTATAATTTGTATCAAAGCTGGGTGAACAACTGATTGGAAATTTGGTGATTAAATTTCCTGAGAATGGAGGATACAAAAATAGAGAAATTTTCAGGCAAGAACTTTAGCCTATGGAAAGTGTAGATGCGTTCCTTGCTGATTAAGCAAGATTTATCAATCGCGTTGGAAGGAAAAACTAAGAAACCAGCTATGATGTCAGATGAAGATTGGAAGAAAATAGATGAAAAAGTGATGGCATCAATCTTCCTTTCGCTATTGCAAAATGTCTTGTTCAATGTCTTGAATGAGAAAATAGCAAAAGAAATTTGGGATAAACTTCAGAGCATGTACGAGACGGCATCGGCTGCAAATAAAATCTTCATTATGAAGAGATTCTACAAGTTGAAAATGAAGGAAGGGGCAGCGATGTCAAATCATATAAATGATTTAAACAATTTGTTATGTAAAGAAACCTTGATTGGTATGACACAAGATAATGATGCCAAAGCCATCATCTTGTTGTGTTCCTTACCCGACAGTTGGGATCCCGTAGTTACAGCTGTTAGCACTTCAAATTCCATAACGAAGAAGCTAGTCTACGATGAAGTGGTTGCTACTTTGCTTAGTGAAGATATGAGAAGAAGTAACAAAGAAATCTCATCCGGTGATGCTCTTAGCATGGTCAACACTGAAAATATAGGAAGAAGCCAGCATAGAGGCATAAATAATTACAATCAGTGGTCACAATCAGCAAGAAGATCGCAATCTAGAGGAAGAGAAGGCAGCTGTTGGTTTTGTGGCAAATCTGGCCATGTCAAGAAAGATTGTAGAAAATACAAGAAAGAAAAACAAAATTTTTTGGATAGTGGAGTGAACATAGCTCATGATAGGGATGATGGCATCTTAATTCTCTCCACAAGCGACACAACATCTAAATCTTGGGTCCTAGATTCTAGTGCTTCGTTTCACGCTACTTCTTGCGCAGATTTGTTTACAAACTACCAAGAAGGTGAGTTTGGAAAAGTTTATTTGGGGGACATTAATTCGTGCGGGATTATTGGAAGAGGTGATATTGTTTTGCATTTAAATGGAAGAGTTAAATGGTTGTTAAAAGATGTTAGGCATATTCCTAAATTGAAGAAAAATCTGATTTCTGTAAGTCATCTATATACACAAGGATTTCTCACCACTCTCACAGATAAATGGAAAGTCACTAGTGGTTCTATGGTTATCGCAAAAGAAGATAATTATGTTGTTGAAACTATTGGTGAGGTGGGAGCTGCTATGACTCTTGTGGGTAGCAATGCCGCACTTTGGCATCAAAGATTGGGTCACATAAGTAAGAAATGCCTTGAGTTTATACTGAACTGAGATTAATTACCCGGTCTTCAATCCACAGATTTGGAGTTATGCAAACATTGCCTTTGTGGGAAACAAAAACGGGTCAGCTTCTTGAAGAATGGCCATGACAAGAAGACCACACCTTTGGAGTTGATACACTCGGATGTCTTTAGTCCCATGGAGGTAACCTCTTATGGAGGCACACAATATTTTGTTACCTTTCTTGATGATAGCACCCGAAAGGTATGGGTTTATATGCTTTTTAGAAAATCTGAGGTATTCTCTAAATTCAAAGTTTTTAAAGCTCTTGTGGAAAATCAGAGTGGTCATAAAAATTAAGTGTTTAAAAATGGATAATGGAGGTGAATTTTATTCGTTGGAGTTTGATAACTTTTGTGTAGATCATGGTATAAGATGAATTAAGGTTGTTCCTTATTCACCTCAAGAAAATGGGGCAGTAGAACGGTTACATAGAACCATTATTGAGAAGGCAAGGTGCATGCTTTCCAATGCCGATTTGGGAAAAGAATTTTTGGTGGAAGCCTACAATAGAGTAGTCTATTTAATCAATAGGTCACCTTCATCTCATCTAGAGTTTGGTATTCTGGAAGAGGAATGGCTGGGAAAGAGGATTTCATACTCACACATCTGAGTTTTTTGGTGTGAAGCTCATGTACATGTCCCAAAAGAAAGAAGGATGAAGCTGGATTTCAAATCACAAAAGGGCATATTTATGGGATATGGAGAAGACCAATTCGGTTACGAAATTTGGGATCCAGTTGAAAAGTGAATTATTCACAGTCGTGATGTCATTTTCAATGAGAAAAAGTTTCCAGCTCTTAAAGACATTGATAAGTCTGAAGGGGAATACATCTCTTTCAAAAATCTTTCAAATGGTACTGCCTCTGCACATTAGAGAAGAAAAACTCTACAAAAAACTCCAACCTCTATTTTAATTCCTCCCTCTCAGTCCTCATCAAGTGAGGATGATCACACACATACTGATTTGTTCGATCGAGAAGAGAAAAATGTTTTTGAGTCTGATTACAGTCAACACTTGTCAGAAAATGGGGGAACATATTCAGGAGAGATCTCACTCTTCCCTTCCCCTCCCCATGACACTACCCATCCCCATAGCCGTGTGTCTCCATCTCTCACAAGAGAGATCATTAGCAGGAAGCAGGGGACAATTGGTAGTAGGCATCCACGCGGGCTTGACCCCACAGCAGATGGCGCAACAGCATACATTAGTAACTCTACTCCATATCTTCCCACGCCATGTATTCACCCTCTTGCACACAATAGTCACCACTCCCCTATGCAATTCTATGTCCACCCCTTTACACAACACCCACTTGAACAACAGAACAGTTGGCGTGAGGAGCAGCTCAGCCCGTGGGATGTAAGAAGTGGAGCATAGGATGGGACTCGCTGCTCCCCTACAACCCCACATAGGATAGAGAACAGTCCACTGGCAGCCCTGCATGGAATGGAAAGTGGGAGTCCTTTGCACCCTGTGGCTACAATAGAGTTTGCAGACCCACGTGGAGAAGAGTATGCCTCACGTGGTGAGGAAAATGGGGTGCCTTCAAAAATAGACAAAAACTCACAGTGTGATATGCAATTCATCCAAAATCCATTGCATACTATTGGTAGAAAATTGGGGGAAGCACATGAAGGTGTAAGGAATTTAATTCCTATATCACAATAGATAGATATTGAGTTGAGACAATCAACCAGGGAGCATCGTCCACCAATAAAATTTTCTGAATATCAGTTACTATTTGCTGAAGAGGTAGAGCCTGAGCTATTAATTTCTAAGCAATCTGAACTGGTAAATTATAAAGAGGCCTGTACAAGCAGCGATAAAAAAAAATGGATGGTTGCTATGACAGATGAAATGAGTTTGCTTGAAGCAAAGGACACCTAGGATTCGATCTCTCTTCCACTAAATCAAAAACCACTCAAGAACAAGTGGGTTTATAAATTGAAAGATGAAGGAGGAGGTAAAAAATGGTTCAAAGCTCGGTTGGTGGTAAAAGGATATGCTCAAAAATAGGGGATTGATTTTGCTGAGATATTCTCTCCGATTGTGAAGATGACATCCATCCGAACAGTATTGGGATTGGTTGCTATTTGGGATCTCAAATTGGAACAGCTAGATGTTAAGACAACATTTTTACATGGAGACAAATGAGGAGTTGTATATGAATTAGCCTGAAGGTTTTGTGAAAAAGGGACAGGAACACCTTTATTTTCATCTAAAGTGTAGCTTGTATGGGCTCAAGCAAGCCCCAAGGCAGTGGTATATGTTAAGTTTGATTCCTTCATGCTTGAACAAAACTTCATAAGATGTGAATCTGATCCATGCATTTATTACAAGAAACTTCCAAATGGAGAATTCGTTATTCTTCTTTTATATGTTGACGACATGTTGGTAGCCGACACAAGTTCTTGGATTGTTTGTGAGTTGAAAACAAAGTTGGCAAATAAATTTTCCATGAAGGACTTAGGGGCAGCCAAGAAGATTCTTGGTATGACAATCACACGGGACAGAAAGAAGAAAGAAATTACTTTGTCTCAAAAAGATTATATTAACAAAGTTGTGGACAGATTTGGCATGAATGATGCCAAGATAGTTTCTACTCCTCTTGCTTCTCA